>OZ010737.1:165811130-166411130 GCA_963932295.1 Tipula lateralis
TGAGGAAAAGTTAAAGAATTTGTCCTTAATTTAAACCTACGCAATCATTGAGAACAAACTACGCCTTTTCGAGAAATGCTTCTTAGAATTGTTTTGGTATCAATTCTTAATTTAAAAAACAAATAGTAAACAAAAGATAAGGTAGATGAGATGAATTCTAGGAAGGACGATTATACAGTAGCAATATCCTTAGAAGGCGTGGTGACGGTTAAATACCTGTTACACACCTTAACAACGATAAGTTAATTAAAAAGAAATTGTAATTATGATTTGGAATAAAATATTGGACAAGGATCTATGAGCAAATTTTTAGGAAGCTGGAAGTTAATACACAATGTTGGAAGAATTGATATTTCCAAATATAACGTTGGCATACGATTAATTGTGACCGCCTAGGTGGCCACTGCGCCAATTGGAGCGGGAGGTACCGGGTTCGAATCCCGATTCGGGGCAAGATGGGTTTTTCACCTTCAATCGTTTGGGCGGTGCGATCTCTTTTGTAAAAATGAACATATCTGGATCCCCTGTCGTGTTTAGAATACACAGACTCAATTCAATTTCGCTTAAGATAGGCGTTGATATGAAATTGTTTTGACATAATGTATCAGCCTGATGTTTGGCCTACTGGAGTTCTGCTTTGGGAATTTGTTCGCCGTTTAGAAAAACTATTCCTAGTGCAATCAAAAACAACGATCAAAGTTTTGTCACCTCAATCTATTTCACAATGCCTCTATCTTATAATTCTAAAGAATATTTTCCATCGAACTACATACGTGGTAAATAGGAACGTTCTGCTTAGACACAGTATCTACGCCTATCTGAAAGACGGATATGTACTGATAGGGAAGAGCTCAATGCCAAGCGAGGTCATAGTCTCTCATCCTAGATTCAGCAGCTATATTTTTTGCGATATAAGACTTCAAGGTTCTTATCTAGACTTTTCTATCGAGATTTTCAACTATATCGATTCTATTGTGCTACCTGTAGTGCATGATAATGAATAAATCATGGTTATTGGAGACGTCAATCTTTCAAACATTTTGATATGTCGATGATATTTTTGCGTCGTTTCTTCTGGCGATATACGTTTTCATACCATCGATTATTTCAAGTAGCATCTAAACAATTCAACTAAACCGTTCACTCGAAATATATGTGAATCTTTTCAACTAATAATTTGTTCTCAGAGTTTTTGCTATACGAAGACTACCGGTCGTTCGAGCATCCAGCGACATTGAATTTGAATTTTCTCCAGCATGACCAAGAATTGAACGATATCGATGGCACACTAAAATGAGCGTTTCAAGACAGCCTCATTCTACATTGTTGAATTGACCTAGCAACAACATTCACACATTATATAGGTTGCATTTACTCGGCGTTTGCATTATCTCAGAAGAAGATCAAAACACTAAACTGATTCCTTTTCAATGACTACTTTGTATATATTGAGGCACAAAGGACTTCAATTCGAAATGCATTTAGAAATTTATAAGCACAAAGAGAAAATTGGTTTTTATATGGACCAGTTATCCCACCAATATTTACAACTTACAATGCCAGAAACCTCTTATGACTACTTTTAATTTAAGAAATCTAAACAAAGAAGATGAAGTCTTCGAAAACAGGTGTTTCCTGATTCATGGAAAATATCCGATTGAAGAAGTGAAGTAGGCACGTAGAAATGCTATATTCATGAGAATTCACGTAATCCACGTAGTTTTTATTCTGGGAGATCGATAATTGCTAACCTAAACTTTTGTGATCAACTATACAATGGTATCAATCCAGGCAAAAGCTCAAAGTTGTGACTGCGGCTTTTTCCATTTAATATATGAAAGGAACACGAATAGTCGAGAACTAGTCATTTGCAAAACCGGTGTGATGTTTTTGGACAATTAATATTGATGTTTAGGCACTCTAATTTTTCTGGTCTGTAATTTAAATTGCGTCTATCACCAAATATTTACACACGCGAAAACGATAAGCATTAGAATTTATTACACTGATTGTGAATTACACATTTTTCGGTTTATCAAAAATATCCACCAACTTTAGATGACTAGACATGGTTCACCATTATTTCGATTGAAATTAACATTTGGTGATATGAATTCCTCATTCCTTGTGCTGTTTTTTTTATTTAGCCAAAATGTGAGTTATAATCTCTGAGATCTGTAAAGTTCAGCAAAATGCTGAATCATGTCTCTCTACATTAAGTCCGTGAAAATGGTTAATGTTCAAAAATTGAATGTGATACACCTACAGCGCATTTCAAACATGAGGCTAGAATTCAAACTTCACCGAGAACTGCACCGAGAAGCAATTGATACATTATTTACAATCATACTGTCAGAGAGACACTTCCGAGTAAGATATGAGAATGAATTCTTCCAATAAGAGAATAACATCAGGAGTACCAAAAGAAAGTGTTCTTGGACCAATTGATTATCTCCTATTTACTAGAGACAAACCAATTACACAAGCAACAATGGCGAATTTACCGATTACACGGCAATACCTATGCAACAGCAAAGAACATTATTGACTCCACTAGTAAATTATAGTATCCACTAGTAAACAATTGGACAAAGACATGGCGAATTATATTAAATGAAACCAAATCAATCCAAGTGAACTTAACAAATCTAAAAGTTAATCATTTTGCATGCAAACTCGGCTTAATATCTCGGCATGACTTTAGATGCCAAACTTTTATGGAAGGAACACATAAAAAAGAAACAAGATGAGGAAACAATCTGAACTTGCGATCCACAACAAACTGCTCTTATACAAACAAGTTTATAAACCTGTTGGACATATGGTAGCCAACTCTGGGATTGGCCAAAAAGACAAATATCAAAATCATATAAATAGTTCAAAATAAAATCCTGCGGTGATTTGTTAATCCACTGTGGTACATTCCTACGTGCATCAAAACTAAACATCATTCAACAAAACACCTACATGCCTGCACCAGCATGAAAATCTGCATATACGCTGTATACTGAACTCCGCTCCAACAAAAAGACTGACAAGAACCAAATCGCTCGACTTTTTGTGACCAGGGGGTCAGTAGACCTGCTGTTGTGAAAATCTTACGAGGAGACTAAGTTGGGACTAATCATTTGATTACTCCGAGTAGAAGGATTGTAATATACAAAAAGTTTTTTTTAAAAAAATATCAAAATGACAGTATGGAACTTCACGATCCATGTCCTATTCATCTCATATACCCAATATGGCAGGAAATCTTTGAGATTCGTGAAGTTCAATATATCATGTTTCTTCATATAAAGTTTTCAAATATTGTAAATGTTCAGAAATTCAATGCGGCACTCTTTCGGGTCAAACCAACCTGACAGTGTGGAATGAACTTCGTAAAGTTCGATATGATTCTGAATCATGTCTCTTCATATATAAAGTTCTCAGAAGTTGTGCGATACTCTCACGTATCATATCAAACTGATAGTGACGAACGTCTTTTTCAACTTATATATCCAATTTGGAAGCTTATCTCTGAGCTTCATAAACTTCAACATAATTCTGAGTCTCCTCATATAAAGTTTGCGGGTATTGTTAATGTTCATAAAATCGACTCACACTGAAGATACCGAACTGATAAAAACGTCCTATTCAACTTATATACCCAATAAAGGCGCTAATATTTGAGCTTCGTGAAGTATTTAGTAAATAGTGTAAATAGTGTCTTTCGTACATGGATGAAGATTGGGACCGATTGGGTATAACAATTGAATGAAGAACTGTACAGCAGATTTATGTTCATGTATAGATGTTGCAATGATAGACTCACGATTGAATCCGATGAAGTCTGATTGTTATAGCACGGTATAGTTCATTACGTCATATTTAATCTACTTTACAGCCACATGATGCACACATTTCACAGAACTTAAACAATTTCTATTCAATAAAAAATGAATATTGCCAGTCAATTCAATTTAACCGTACAGTCGAGAAAAATATTTGGGCTTAATATTTTCAACCGATAATTTGGTCTTAGAGTTTTTGTCATACGAAGACTTTGTCCGTCATACGAGAATCCAGTCAATTTCAATAGGAATTTTTTCCAGCATGGCAGGACTTAAACGATATAGTCGGTTTTCAATGACTACATTGTATACATATTGTGAAAGGCTACTGTCAATCCGAACGGTTTTAGAAACTTTATAAACACAGAGAGAAAAGTGATTGGCTTTCACATAAACCTGTTATCCCATCAATATTTGCAACTTTTTAATATACAAATCATATCAGAAACCTGTTATAACATCTTATAATTTAAGGTATTTAAAAAAAGACGAAGATGATGTCTACCCACGCAAATGTTTCCTGATCCATAAAAAATTATTCATTCAAAACTTAAATCTAGAGAAGTAGGTATACGTCGTAAGTAGGTACCTCAAAATTTTATTCACACAACAATACTCCTCATCTTCTAGAATTCACCTAAACTATATAGTTTTTTTTCTAGGAGGTCGATAGTTATAAACCTTAAGTTTTGTGGTCATCTATACAATGTAATTGAATCCAGACAACAGCTCCAAATTGTTTATATAACTACCATATTTCCAAAGCATTCGATAAGATCAATTTTTAAATTCTTGAGTAAAAGTTGGAAAATCTGAATTGTAATTTCATCCCATTTTATCCCAATGTATGACTTAACTAAAAGAACACGGGTACCTCTGGATGTTGAACTATAAAACTATTCGAGCACCAGGTAAACGTGTGAAATTTTTGGACATATAGTTTAATCACTGATCGTGAATTTCATATATTTCTATTAATCAACAAGACCCACGAACTTTAAATGAAGAAGTTGGTTCAGCATTATGCTGATTGAAATTAACAGTTAGTGACATGAACTCCCCAATGCATGTCCTGTTCTTTTTATATAGCCAATATGAGAGTATATCTCTGAGATCTGTAAAGTTCAGCAAAATGCTGAGTCATGTCTATATAAAGTTTGTGGATATTGTTATTGTTTAAAAATTCGATGTGATACACCTACAGTTCATATCAAATTAGAGCTACAATTCAAAATTCACCAAGGTCTTTCGGAGCAAGTTTTACAAATTTTAAAATCATACATATCAGAGAGGCACTTCCGAAAAAGATATGAGAATCAATACTCCCAATTAAAACAAATAATACCAGCTGTACCACAAAGGAGTGTTCTTCGACCAATCGAAGCAACAATTTTTACTTTTACCTATGACATGACAATATTTGCAACAGCAAAGAACATCATTGACTCTTCTAGTAAATTAGAGAAGGCTACTACCCAGATACATAACTGGGCAAAGAAATTGCAAATTAAATTAAATTAAGCAAATTCAATCCAAGTGAACTTTACCAATCTAAAAGTTAATCATATACCAATGATAATAAACTCGATAGTAGTACCGTATGCCAACACTGA
Source organism: Tipula lateralis (assembly GCA_963932295.1). NCBI lineage: Eukaryota > Metazoa > Arthropoda > Insecta > Diptera > Tipulidae > Tipula > Tipula lateralis. The sequence goes on from OZ010737.1 coordinate 165,816,577, forward strand.
TATAATTCTCGGCTTTACTTAGGATGCTAAACTTAAATACAAGGCACACATAAAAAAGGAAGAGAGATTAACTAAACATAAAATTCAGAAAAATGTATTGGTTGTTAGGGAGACATTCTGAAACTTGTATAGACATATGGTAGCCAATTCTGGGATTGTGCCAAAAAACAAATATCAAAATCATATATACTGTTCAAAATAAAATTCTGCGAGATCAAAAGATCAAGACACATACACCACCTGCATACCAGCATGAAAATCTGGGGGCTTTTATGAAATAATCCGATATCGGATTTTTTCCGATATCAAAAAATCCGATCCACCGCGAATTTTCTAATTTTTCATAATAGCCCTCCTGGACATACACTGTATGCTGACTTCTTCAGTATGAAAATTCACAATGCATGTCCTACTCATCTTATATATCGAATATGGGAGCTTTGTGAAGTTCGATATAATTCTAAATCGGATCTCTTCATATAAAGTTTGCGAATGTTGTGTTCAAACATAATGTTTAACCATTAGATGTGATATTTTCACAAAACCTATCAAACTGTCAATTTGGAATGTTTTATTCATCTTACAATTACAACAGATTTCAGAAGTGTGATAAATTTTAAACCTCGTGCAAATTTTTGGTGGAACCGCGTGTTGGAGAAGAAACCGAATTAAGTTTTTATCGAACCTGTTAAAGATTTTGGTGAATCTTTATTGATAGTTAGATTCAACGTGGTATCGTTCAACGTGGTATCGTGTAAATTCTTATGGCACCCAGGAAAAATAAAAATTTGCATTCAACGATGGAAAATGAAGAAAATCGACGGTCAAATAGCAATACACCTGTAAGTTCATCTAGAACGGATGAAAATCGAGCGGTTGACTGGAAAGGATTCAGCGACATATCGAAGCTTCTGCCTGAGTTCGATGGGCTGGGGGATGTATCGTCATGGATTGCAAGAATCGAGGAATACAGTGAAATTTATAATATGTCGGATTTAGCTACACGTCATTTTGCATTATTAAAATTAGTCGGGTCGGCTAAAGTTTGGTTTGATGGATTAGGAACAATCAATATTGAGTGGTGAAAATGGAGAGAGCTACTACTCGAAGATTTTCCAACAAATGGAAGTGCATTGGAAAGGCGAAGAAGAGCAGAATCATATAGACGGAAAGCAGGTGAAGAAATTTTACCATATTATTTCCAAAAATTGTCGTTGTGTAATCAAGCTGCTATGAACAACGATGAAATCATTGAATTGATCGTGGAGGGATTACACGGCAGTCGATATCGTAGTTTCTTAGGGCCATTAAGAAGATACGATAAGCCGCCCGAAGTTTTAATCGATTTAAAAGAGGCTGACAGTTACTATAGAACAGAAAAAAATCAAGTATTGAGAAATTTAAGCAGTTCGACCAATCAAAACAAAGGAGTAAATCAGATGCGTGATAAAACGAATAGCATCAGTGTAATACGGCGAAGCAACGGTACGGATACAGCAGGCGTTTCGAGAAAACTAATTTGTTTTAAGTGCGGTAAAGAGGGCCACTTTGGCACAAATAAATTGCCTAGCAATTATTCAACTCATAATTCATCGAATGAAAATCCAAAAGTGTTTGCATGTGCAGGTTCACTCATCAGAAGTTCTTCAAGACAGCAGAGATAAATGGCGAAAGCATTGATTGTTACGTTGACCTGGGAAGCAGCTGTACAGTGTTAAGAAGTGATATGGCTGAACGAATAGGTATAACCTTTTACGAGGACGAAAACTTGGTTAAATTAAAACGTTATGGAGGTGGGGAAGTGCAGCCAGTTGGTGTTACAACACTCATTGTAAAAGTTGGTGATGTATCAGCGAAAGTAAAAGTGTTAATCGGGCATTCATTCACTGAACAGCCACCTGTACATATTATCGCAAATTCAGATGGGTTAATCATTCAATAACGAGAGAATAGTGGTTTAAATGACATTGGGATTCGATATAGTAACGAAAAAACAGATTTAGTCGCAATGGAAAATACAGTGATACCTAGTGGATATGTAGGTCACATTCAAGTGACAACCGATTTTGAGAGGGATGCAGTTTTGCATGTTGGCAACCGTTTACAAGATAATGGAGCAGCTATCCCGAATTGTGTTGTACAGTCAACAAAGAAATCATCAATAGTTCCAGTTGCTAATTTCACCGATAGTTCGATCGATATCCAGAAGGGTTCCGTGCTCACCAGAGCTAGGGTGTGCATGCCCTATGATGAAGTTAGAGGCGCAACGAATGACCGATAAGAATGACCGTCAAATTGAAAGCCAGGAAATCGTTACAGACGATGATAATTCCGAAATATTGGAGATTATAAACGAATACAAGGATGTAGTGTCGACGAATATGAGTCAGTTGGGTCTTACTGACAAGGTCCAAATGGAGATTCAACTAAAGGAGTCAAGCAAACCAGTTTATTATCGTCCATATAGTCTAAGTCACTACGAACGAGGAAAGGTACAAGAGATTATCGAAGACTTAAAGTCAAATGACGTAATCGAAGATTGTACATAAAAGTAGAGATAAAACTGCTTTTATAACGCCGGATGGGCATTACCAGTACAAGCGTATGCCATTTGGGCTTTGTAACGCTCCATCGGTATTTCAGAGATTAGTAAATACGATTTTAGGCAGTTTGCGATTCAGTGTTGCAATGGCATATCTCGATGATATTCTGATAGCTACAGAAACAAGAGCAGAAGGATTAGAAAATCTAAAGATTATATTGGATGTTATCCGAAAGAGTAATTTATCAGTAAATTTAAGCAAGTGTAGGTTTATGATGAGAAAAATAAACTATTTAGGTTTTGAGATAAGTGAGGAGGGAATTCAGCCAGGTCATGTAAAAATCGAGAGTTTGGTCAAATTTCCACAACCAAAAGATCAAAAGGGTGTTAGAAGTTTCTTAGGCCTCGCAAGCTATTTTAGGCGTTTTTTTAGGAACTTTGCTATTATAGCGCGTCCACATACGGATCTATTATCTAAGAATTCGAATTACATATGGGAAGATTCTCAACAACAAGCATTTGAGTCGATCAAGAGAGTACTCGTATCATCGCCTATTTTGAAGGTGTTCGATCTAGCATCAATTACGGAATTGCATACTGATACATGTGCAATAGGGCTTGGGGCAGTTTTGCTGCAAAAGCAAACGGATGATAAATTATATCCAGTAGCATACTATGGTAGAAGAACTTCCTCAGAAGAATCACGATATCATAGCATCGAGCTTGAGGCGTTAGCTATTGTGAGTGCTTTAGAGAAATTCAGGATATATTTATTGGGAATACCGTTTGTGATAAGGACTGATTGTAACAGTTTAAAGCTGATGGAGTCGACGAGAGATTTAAACCCGCGTGTTGCGAGATGGTTCATAAAATTACTAGAGTTCGATTATAGAGTTGAGTACCAGAAGGGATCAGTTATCCTATAGAAGATGAAAATATAGTGTTAGGGATAAATGTAAACACTGATTGGGTAGCTCGTATGCAGAGAGGATGTACGGAAATGGAAGAGATCATAAGACACTTAAATGTGAATGAAGACTTAAAAAATAAACATACGGTCTATAGGGGTAGATAATATAAAATTTCGAAAGGAAGATGGAGATTATACGTTCTAGGAGAATTAAGGGGATATCTGATTAACGAAGCTCACATCAATGTGTCACATATGGGTGTGGACAAAACATTGTCAAAATTAAAGGAAACTTACTATTTTCCCAAAATGAGAGAACAAGTTTCTAAGTATATCAATAGATGCATTAATTGTCTTTATTATAAAGTCCCAACGGGAAAACCTCCGGGATTCTTACATCCACTTGATAAGGGGAACGTTCCGTTCGTAACAGTTCATATATAGATCACTTAGGGCCGTTTGTAAGAACCAAAGAAAAAAGAAAATACGTCTTGTGTATAGTAGATGGGTTTTCCAAGTTTACTTGGCTTAAGGCAGTTAAAACGGTAGAGTCAGTGGAAACTACGAATACGTCCATAGAGTTCATGTTTTGCTATGGTAGACCGCAACGTATAATTTCAGATAGAGAAGGCGCTTTCACGGGAAGGCCATTTCTAGAGATGTGTAGGAGTTATAACATCCAACATGTCAAGGTAGGATCACATACACCTCGGGCTAATGGACAAGCCGAGGTAGCCAATAAAACTATTTTGACGGGTTTAAGATATTTATCTACTGGAGTCGAGTGTAGTGATTGGGATAGTAAACTTTTAGAAGTTATATGGTCAATGAATAATACTGTTCATCGGGTTACGCAAAAGACACCTTTCGATATGTGCCGAATGGGCCCAAAGACAATCCACTGACCTGCGAGATTAACAGTATAAATAAGGAAGTAGGTAATGTTAGAGAGATTGATTTCAATCAAGTATCAGAATTGATAGTCAAAGATCAGAGTAAACAGAAAGAGTATAATGATAGAAAACGAAAAGAAGGAGGTTCATATATGGAGGGCGATATAGTGATGGTTAGGTGGAATCCAGTTTCTACTGGAACTAGCTTAAAATTGAGTTGTAACTATAGTGGACTATATATGATCGATAAAGTTCTAGATAGAGATCGATATGTAGTCAAAGATATAGATGTAATCCGATCGTAGTCGACGTTGGTTGACTTACAGAAAAATAATCAGTAAATTATATGTGAGTTATATAAAATATTCAATAAATAAATACAAAAAGGAAAGTGCTGAGTGTTTGATAAATGATTACTATCTGTAACGATTACGAATGAGAAAAGAGAGAAGAGGATTACAACAATATTGTTTGAAAATTCGACGCATTATCCCCACAGATTATGAAAAATTGATAATTCAAAAACTCTTGTCCTTTTTATCTTATACAGCCAACTAGGGCATTAAGCTCTGGGATTTTTGAAATTCGGCAAAATAATAAATCTTCACCCTTTCTTATGTTCAAACAATTGATAAGATACTACTTTAGCTCATATCACACTGACAGTACAGAATTCTACAATCCATGCGGAGCTCTAAGTGCAACTCATCTTATATAGCCAATATAGAAGCTAATCTCTGATATTGGTGAAGGCCGTCATAATTCTGAACAATGTCTCTTGATATAAAGCTCGCGAATATTATTTATATTCTTAATTGGTGCGTTTATCATACGTGGATAAAGAGTAAGACCAATTGGGAATAACAATTGAATCGCAGAATTGTACAGCAGATATATTAGACTCATTATTGAATCCGATGAAGTCTGATTGTTATGGCACGGTATAGTTCATTACGTCATTTGTAATCTACTTTATAGCCACATAATAAATAAATTTCACAGAACTTAAACAATTTCTATTGTTTCCATCTAACTATAAATGGAGTATATATTCACAAGCACAAGTATAAGTATGGTTTACAGAGAAACAGATATTACAACACAATTAGTGTTCCACTGTAAAACAATAGCGAGGCAATTGTGGTATTAGGCACTATATAGCAACCAACATAACTATGGGCAATAATTCAACAAACTCATAATTACTACACAATTATTATAAACAAAAACTTTTTGTTCTATTTGTTGTTGGTATATACAGTCGGTTCATAAAGTAGACTATTTTCCTGACACAATAAACAAGTACACATAATTACATAATTTAAATGGAAAATTATATTGTGAAAATGTTGTGTACATTAAATAATTTTTTTGTTTTGTTTGTTTTTATGTAATTATATCAGTATTATTTTTCAATTTATTGGTTTATTATTTTAAATCAATTTTGTCTTTATTTTTTTTATATAGTTGAAAATAATAAAAATAAATTTAATTTTAAAATTCATAAAACGAAAACATTAAGAAATAAAATTAAATCCCAAAATAAAAACATAAAAATAACAACAAAAAATATTCCAATTTAAATTTAATTATCATAAAAATAAAAGTAAATAAATAAGTACGTAGATATTTATTTATTTATTACTATTTATTTATTTTTGTGGAAATAAAATTGTTATACTTTTTAATTTAATTTTTAAAATAAAATTAAAATTTCAAGTCACACTCTACTATTTATTTAGTATACCGACGAAGCATTATTTAAATTTATTTATTTATTTTTATTATTTGAAATTGATTTTATTTTTATTTGACACACAGATTAAAATTATATCACGATTTAGATTTTTTTTTTTTTTTTAATTAATCACATGTTTACCAACACGTGAAAAACTACACGAGTTAAACCATTTTTAACAACAAAAAGAAAAGTTTAGTTATAACCACCTTCGCGTATACATTTTAACTAAACCATAACCAAAAAAAAAATAAAATAAAAAAAAATAAATAATAATAAGAAGTATAAAAATAATAAGAAGTCGAAGAAGATAATGGTGTATAAGAAGCATAATTATGGCAAAAGAAAAATTAGTTTTATTTTACTTTGAGAATTATGTAGAAAAATGTTTAAGAGGGGTCTCTCAAAAATTACATATTACGTTGAAAAGTGGCAGTCATTTAGATTGTCAGCATGTGACCGAAATTATGATAATTTTTATTATGCCATCGAATATAAAACAATCGAGAGGGAATTTATAAAGAAGGGGGTGCATTAATGTTTATAAATGACTTAACCGGAAGATAAATAAAGTACAAGGGGTGTCTGAGTTTCAAATTTTGGTAACTAGATGGCAGCACTCGTGAGGGGTCTCAACTATGCCAAAATCGTTTATATATGTCGTATCAATGTCAAACTTGGACCAAGACCTTATATTTATGGCATAAGTATTTGGTGTAGGATACAGATCAATACAACTTATAGTTTAGATTTAAGTATATCGATTTCAGAGTTTGAATGAGATGGTTGCACCCGATCTATGTTCTTTTCATCTTATATAGCCAATATGAGAGCTAGTCTTTTCATATAAAGTTCGCATATTTTATTAATGCTCAAAACAAAGTACGAGGTGTCTGAAAAGTTTCCGATCTTTATATGAAGATGTCTGCACTCTGAAAACGATGATTTCCCACTGTGAAATTTAGGACAACTGCATCTCTGTCTTATTCAACTTATATGCCCAATATGGGAGCTTATAACTGAGATTCGTAAAGTTCGACATAACTCAGAATCACAACACAAGGTACGAGGTAGCACTAGTGGAGACTCCACCACTACTTAGGACTTAAATAATGGCAGGAACATTTGAAATGTGGTCATACTGAAATATTTATCAATGACTGGTCTGAAAAGTTTTTTATATGAAGATGTCAGCAATCGTGAGAAATCTGCGCATAATAGTTTATCACTGTGAAATTTATTATTTTACAATGCATATTTGTCCTATTCATCTTATATCTTGAAGTTCTACATAATTCCGAATCATGAGTCCACGTAAAGTACGAGGTAGCACTCTGCCCGCCACAATTTACCACCGAGAAATTTGTGGCAGGATAATTAAAACGTGGCCATACTACATAACCCCTGAACCACTGAGGATAATGTCCCTTAAGTTCATCAAACGTTGTCGCAGGGAACCTAGATAGAACGGGTCTCATATTAAAACAAGATTAATAATACTTAAATTTGGACTGACATGGGACAATGGACATTAAAAATCGATTATGTTCAAAATGGGAGAACCCTTATCGTAAGATATTGCGGGAGAATTGATTCATTTGCAGAAAAAAAATGTTGCTCTTCCAAGATAGTGAACCGTCCCAACCCTAGCGTCTGCCATCACGAAAATTTACGAGTTACTTTTTGAACTACTTGATGAGCTTTCTTAGTTCTAGATCTAGCTCCAAGCGAACAGGTTTCAAAGAAGGTAATATTGCTGGAATAAGTGTATAGACTTACAACACTACATAGAGAAATAAAATTTGAAGAACAAATGTCTTGTATCTAAATTACACTTACATGCAGCAGATCTACTGAATATTACAGTCAGCAGTAATTAAGTCCTCAATATAATACTGCTGAGCATTATTGAGAAATACAAAGGTCAAGACTTAGTCTTTGTGAAAAACTAGACTATTTTAGTTCGATAAAAATAAAACCACAGAAAGATCCATTTTTTTAGTCATCTCGGATTCTGAAAACTGGTTTTAGTGACGATTCGGATTCTTATCCGAATCACTTCTAACATTGACTAAGATACGAAATTATCCTGCTTGATAGTTTTGTGAAAATTGGTATTTATGTAATATTTTGCGCAAAGATATGATCAACGGTTTGCTCCTCACCTTCTATGCCAATGTGCGTATCTGGCAGCCCTAAATGTTTCATCAAATGAGAGAATGCCAACTTTTCGTTCAGTTACAAAATCTTATTACTAACAGGATCTTTATATAAGTGTACTTGTGTCAAAACAAAAGTCACTTGCTCTTACACATAGCCTTTGCAGAAGTTATTTGATTCCAGACCCACCTTCTTGCATGTTACTCAAGAAAAGCGTGGAATTAATATTCTGTATAAAACCTTAAATCGAATTCATGCTTAACTTGCTTTGTATGTCCATATTTATATGCCCCACACCTTTAAGGCAGTAGCCGAAGAGTTCTACACAGATTTAATTAATCCACTATACATTTCCCATATATGCAGCCAAGTGATTTCTACTCCATCGTAGATGTTAAAACTGCGGATTGCAATGGCTTGATTGCCACGTGACTGTTCACATACATAGTGGAATCGATTGTGGATACCGTATCATGCTGCCACCGTAACTTGCTACACGCTGTAGTAACCGAAAGCATTTTATTAACACATCACAGATCTTTATTTCATGAAACATATAAGACGTGAAAATTATTGCACATTCGCCTAGAAATATTTATGTGTCCGGTAAGCATTTACTCACAATCTTTAAAGAAAATTTTTCTCGATATCGTTTAGAAATTACCGCGTCTTTCAAACTTCTTATTTCTCAATGACAACAGTCCATCGTGAAATTGTGTAGACTGTTCATAGAAGCTAATCTGGGCGTCCTAGCGGCTTGCATATTTTAAGAAAATGATGGGTAACTAATGATCGCGTTTGACTGTCAAAAATCATAGTCCTGCCCATGATTGCTGAACTTATATTTCCGTTAGATCAAAATAATGAAAGTCTCCGAGACCCACTAGAAATTTTAGTATTGGTGTATATTGTACACGGGAAGTGTACTTGGGCCTACATTGTTCCTACTAAGTGAATATTTATGACAGTTAAATCAGTAAATATATAAAAATTGAAATGGATATTAACACCAGAAATGACATCGAAACTATACAAACTTACAAATGTCTAGGTGTTATGGTTGATTCCATATTCTAGTGAACACTTCATATTGGCTACACATGGCAAAAAGCTACCTTGTTCCTAGTCTAATATTACGACATATCTACTTGGCGATTTTATTCATTCGAGGCTGGCGTATGGCAATGGCGGTTAGATTAAAGTTTGTTAGGCTTTATATACCATATATATAGTTGACTATATGTCAGGTGCTTTATTAATTCTTATCGTGGAAATGTTATGTGATTATGCACTAAATACTGTCTCTTATGTGTTTTTTTTTTTTTTTTAACTGTGCCACCTTTTTTGAGGCTCAAAGTTCTCCCAGCTCTTTCGCAGTTCGCTTGTTTGCGAACCACTTTCCGCCTTAATGACAAAATCAAAGACGTATGGCTATAGGTCCGATTTTAGTAGAAATATCTGCGCATTGCATAGCTCGATGCCAACCTATAGTTCTGACATGGAAGATTTCCGGCCCATGAGTTCTGCACTCCAATAGGGGCCAACGATGTGTTCATTCACACCACCGATTCGAAATCGGTACTTCTCGCTCCAACTGCCACAGATTTTACCACTGAGCCACCTGGGCGGTAAAGGTTGTGCAAGTAATTATAACTAGATAATAAAAACGAGTGAAGACGAATCCAATATATAAGATTACCCGATACAATCAAATCATTAACAAAACTGTTTAGATTCTTGTAATATTTGCAATCCCTTGCTTTATACCACCACCTGTAATCTGCATTCCCATTCCAATTCGCAAAATATTAAATTTTATACAAAGTTGTTTCAACAAATTTAAAATTTCCCACGCCATTATAACCTTTTATACACCAACCAATTTACATAAATATTTTTATAATTATCAGCTTGAGGTAGCTGATCAATGGTGACGCCATTTTTGTAGTCTATTTCCCACCAAAATATTACATCAAGCAAGTCATAACTACTGAGCAACAGATTGCTTAAACCAAAAATACTCTCATTCCCGACTTTTCGGTTCGCTAACGAAAGCTTAGCGAAGACTGATGAAGAAAAACCAATGACGAATAACAATTAAGAATCATTAAGTGAGATGTAAATGTCTTTATCTACTAGAAAACTAAGTAAAATTAGAGGACCGCAAGTTGCCATTTAACAAGCTATTCAGTATAACTATCGTCTGAAGAGCTTTCCAAATCTAAGTTCGAGTTATTAAATGACAACCTTAATCTTTAAATATCTTTAATTAATAGGGTGGGTTGTTTGGGTGTGTGTCCTAAACCGAAAGAAATAATTCTTAAAACTTTACCTACAAGAGGACTTTGAATGAAAACTCATCTGAACAGAATCGAGAGCAGAATGATTACCGACCAAATAATACAAAATTATGGAAAAATCAAATACTCAACCCTCCAATGCTGAAAGCTTATTGTACGAATGAAACAATAAAATCCAATAAACCGATTCAGGTTTCAGGACAGAAACTGACCAATGGTGACGTCATATTTATATTTCCCACCAAGCAAGACATAACTATATACCGGTTGCTGAAACCAATTATACTTTTACTCCCACCTTTTCGTGTCGCTGACGGTAGCTTGACGAGGACTGATGTGAAATAAGTACAAAACAAGTAAATTTGATACCAAAAATTCTAACCAGATGATGCAGAAGCTAGTCAATCAAACATTAGTGGCGCACTGTACAAAAATTATGGAAGAAACGTTTAGGTAGCTGTAAATGACCTTATCTTTTAGAAAACTTAGAGGACTGAACGATTAGAGGACTGAAAGCTGCATTCAATGAAATGTTCCCTTTCTTAACTATTCCTTTTCAGCTTAAGTGAACACTTTCTCAAATATTATTATTTTTAAAACTATCAGCTTGAGGTAACTGATCAATGGTGACGTCATATCTGTAGTCTATTTCCCAAGCAAGTCATAACTACTAAGCAACATTTTGCTAGAACCAATGATATTGTTAGTCTCGCCTTTTTGTTTCGTTGACGGTAGCTTGACGAGGACTGATGTGTTATTAGTGCAAAACAAGCAAATTAGAAACCATCAATTCGAACCAGATGATGCAGAAGCTAGTCAATCAAACATAAGTGGCGTACGAAAATGATTAAGAATTGATTAGGTAGCTGCAAATGACCTTATCTGCTAAAAAACTTAGATCGATTAGAGGACTGCAAGCTTCCAGAACAGTTTCTCAAACTCCTCAAAATATTTTCGAAACCTTAATGGAAAATAATGGTGGAAACTAGTATTTTTTTTAAATTAATATTTGCCTATGATCTCGGTCCAGTGGCCAGTAAATCTGTATTGCCAACTTCAGAAATTCCTTCAATATGTGAAGACCATATGAGGATCCGTTTTGCAACTTCACCCTACTAATCATTCTCACATAAAAAAAAGTATAATTTTTTTTGCTGACCACTTAATGCACTGCCACAAAAGACCATGCCCATCATTAAAAAATAACAATATAACTCTTAATTCTGACCATATTACTACACCGTGTAACCACTTTATCGTACATACACAATAGAACAATCAGTCTTGCGTTCAAATTTTTTACTGCCGGCATATTATAACATATAAATACATTTTGAATTTCTTATTTATAAATTGTTATTGTTCTTGTAAATTTTAATACATAAAAATATATTCTAATAAAAATAATTTTAATAAAATGAAAATGTTACACTTGGCTGATAGTGAACGGAAATTAGTTACGACCTATACGAGTTAAATAAAATCGGAGTTGTATACAATGTCGGTTTGTATCAACTGTATATACTCGTACACTTGTATAGTGATGAATATCGATGGTAGTTGGTTTGCGATGTCGCGAATATCGCGAATATCCATGCAATTATACATTCGATGACCATTCACCTTAAGAAACCATTTCTTGTCTTAAGGTTTTGTTTTTGCGTTTATGGGTGTCGAATTTACTCTTGTGTGTGTGTAGACCATAATGTAATTTATTGTAAATCGGTTGAATTTAATTGATTTGTTGCTATATAATACAACGAGGAATGGTAACAGTTTTTTATCGAATGGTTTTGACAGGAAGTAAATTTGAATTTTGTACACTTTTTAATGGAACGTGACATGTTAAATATATTTATATGTTGTTGAGTTGCATGCGTAAAAATGTGCTGTATACGTTATATAGGGCGATATAAATGTCTATTCAACTGTATATTGTTTAAGCCGAAGTACTACCAACTCGTCGCTATAATTAAATCTAGATTCATACAAACCGTTTAGTGCATACTGAAATGTGTGAAAAATTGGCCAGCTGGGTCGTAATTATACACGTCTTACTCTAATAATGTTTTTTAATCCGAAATGAAACCATCCGAAACCATCTTACCTGAAATGAAAAAACCCATTTAATATAAATATGAAGGGACAATTGGTTTTCGGGAAGCAGTTTCGGCAATTTGAGCTAAACCATTCGTTACCACAGTAAAGCACATTTCAATCGAATCAATGGAAAGCATAATGTTTTAGTCAATAAGAACAGGAAAATGCACTTGTGGACCACTGTGATCTTTTTGCCCCGATTAAATCAGTCGATTTCTCCCAGGCTACATGCCTTATACTAAAAATTGGGTGCGTATATAGAAAGGGGTCTTTGTATTTGAGGGAATTAAGACAATTTGTAATATATGTGGAACATTAAGTAGAGGCAGAAAAATGTTCACGCCTTGGATCGAGTATGGCATCGACGTTAAAAAATTTAGAGGTTTTCCCATCCTAGGTCCCGGAATGGCAGTTGACCAAGATCTTAAGGTAAGGTGCAATCCTTGATTAATTCCTTTAAAGAAACTGTAGCGTGTAGCTTTATGTAATTTTTGTATGTGTGTTGTACTTCGAGTTGTTTGCTTGTATCTTGTAATCCACTAGGCCGGTTTCGATCTGATGATGACGTCATTGAATGACTATGTGATCGAAAAGATCAAATCCATCTCATCGTCATATGCTACCGGACTTGATTGCGTCAACTCTAACCATGGTGGCATTGATTGACAGCTGAGTCGCTTTATTAACCAGCCGTTTGTTTTTCAGATCGACAAAAGGCCAAATTTACTCAGGATCGGACGTTTCACTGCTGCAAGTATGAATGCGTGTGTGACTTTGCTTTTTAGTCCGAGATCCACCTGAAGTAGCTTAGTACCGTAGGAGTTGATATTCATGAATTCAACGACATGGAGCACCGAAAGGTCAGCTCTCGTGTCTATTATATATATCAGGTTATTTGTTTTGTCGTTTGCGTGTAGACGGTATATTTTTATGGTCGTTGCCGTCCCGACCGATGTACGGATTAGTTTTTTTATCCACGGCCTGTGTAGGCTTAACGAACCGACAGGATTTGGTGTAATTTTGGGCCGACACTCCGAAATATAATGATAAAAACAGATCCCTGACCAGTGGGTCTGTCTGCCTCCGTTTGGACTACGCTGTCGTGATGAGTTCCGATATTTATGGATCGACCTCTTGGTGAATTGCGGGATCGAGATCGTTAAACTGGTGGGCGATTGCGGTCTTGCACGCGAAGATTGTCGACGTTCTCACTATATGCGCGCTAGTCGTTCGTTGACTGTAACTGAGGATATGTGGGGGTTGAGATCTAGAGAACTCGCTTATTTGTGGCGGCAGATACTCGATGGCCAGAAGCGTATGGCATGGTTGACATGTCCGCAGCAACGGTTGCCACCACGTTCGTCCACAACTATATATCACGATTTGGTGTTCCACTCAATATCACAACTTATCAAGGAACGCAATTCGAGTCTAAACTGTTCGCAGAGTTAACGAAACTCCTTGGCTCCCCTTGAAGTTGCTCTCATGGCCAGAAGAAAAACTACGCATTGGTATTCTGAGAGTCCAATTATTCTACTTGGATTCCGCTCATCGATTAAAGAAGATCTGAAATGCTCACCAGCTGAAATGGTTTATGGACCAACCCTCAAGCTACCCGATGAGTTTTTCGTCGAAAATCCTCTTCCGTCTTTGCCTACAACCGACATAGACATAGAGATGTCTGAGATTCCAATTATTCTACTTGGATTCCGCTCATCGATTAAAGAAGATCTGAAATGCTCACCAGCTGAAATGGTTTATGGACCAACCCTCAAGCTACCCGATCAGTTTTTCGTCGAAAATCCTCTTCCGTCTTTGCCTACAACCGACATAGACATAGAGATGTCTGAGATTCCAATTATTCTACTTGGATTCCGCTCATCGATTAAAGAAGATCTGAAATGCTCACCAGCTGAAATGGTTTATGGACCAACCCTCAAGCTACCCGATGAGTTTTTCGTCGAACATCCTCTTCCGTCTTTGCCTACAACCGACACAGTAATCGACCAACTTCGCACCATACCTAAAAAATCTTATACCCAACGCAACACGACAAAGTAAAACAGACGTATTTGTTCCAAAATCACTCAACAACTGCGATTACGTTTTTGTCAGGGTCGATAAGGTTTCGAACAGGGTGACAACCTCCATATGAAGCACTATATAAAGTCATCCTTCGCCTACGAAAAAAACTTGTCATCGACATAAAAGGCAAACATCAGTCAATTTCTCTCGACAGAATGAAACCTGCGTATGGCATACTCAACTCAACTGACAACGTGTCAGCAGTGAAAACTAAGAAAAACTTTCGATTTTCCCTGTAAAACAATCGATTCACATCTGGGAAGAGGGTCAAATCGCCTTGTATATTCCCATGAGCTATACGGAAATTTCTATGGTAACTTTGCAATGACCAGATAATGATCACTTTCTACTTGCCACTTTGAAATTATGAGCAATCCCAAAGTACATCATTCTTTCCCCATTTTCGGTCGCAGTTTCCTATCGGGAGTACGGACCCATATTATTACAGTCAGTCTAATTTGTGCCAACTCTAGCATTAAAGTCACCAATCACCTTTCTGACATCGTGCTTAGCTATAGACCCCATCATATGATCCAAATTATTGTAAAATGAGTCTTTATCTTAGGGTTGGCTAACATCAGAGGGCAAATTGACAGGTTGACTAATCTCATATGCAAGAGGAATCCAACTCCAAGATTTCCTAGATGTCATTTTCACTGTGTAGCAATGTATAGCCTTCGGGCACATATATAGTCTCCACTTTTAGGCCATTGTGTTTTTTAGAGAACCATGAGTTCCATCCGGTACTCTTTTCAACCAGATTTAGTCGCCCAAGCGCTGAAAAGTTTTTCATTAGCTGAGTTGTGTAAAGATTTTCGCAAGACTAACGCCAGTTTGACCGACAGTTCGATCGAAAAGATCAAATCTAACTATAAGAGATGTATAAGCACCAAGAAAATGGACTCCCATCAACTAACAGAAACAGTTCGACTAACAGAAACAGTTCGACAGTATATGTCAACAATTGAATGTCTACTGTGTGATAAACCAGAATAATGAACAAAGTCATCAGAATGCATCTGGCAAAATCGGAAACGATGGTCAGTAAGCAATGTCAAATAGGAGACACATATCCAGATAGTTTGGCTCTATACAAAAAGATGAAGATGGCTCCGACTGGAGATATCGATAAAATATTCCTTCAAGTAGAGTTTATATCCGCACGTCATCGACAATGGCAACAAATACTATGGCGTGATAAACAATATCGGAGACACTATATAATAATTGAAGACGGTACATATTTGAGAGCTGCCACACCGCAGCCTAGACATTTATATTGTATCAGTAGTTCTGTCATTCAATTTTCAATTGATATTCAAACACTCACATCGATAGTTCATTTTCAAACTATGTTAGTACCCTTCTTTCAAAAGCTCTACATATATTGAGTCATGAGTGCATAATATTTTTAAATATGTAGATGTGGCCGACAAAAAGCCAAATATCTAGGGGTGATTCAAATTAAGAGACTGACTTGAAATAAGCATATCAGCAAGATCGATAAGAAAGCTTTCGATAACAAAGCCACTGATGCTCTATTCGCCTGTCAAAAGTTTAATGGTAGTAAACAAGCCGAATGCTCAAGCCACATCTAAACTGTAGGCCTGAATAACATCGAAGCTCCGACCTTTAAGCAATATAAAGATTGACGAACCTAAAAATTGCTTTTAAACCGTAAACCGTTGAAACTGTTCAATGACTTCTTCATGGGGTACAACAGCTCTAGTCTCTGCCAAAATAATAATAATTATAACAATAATAGTGCCAATTATTGACAGCAGGGTGAATATCTACACCCTCTTCAAGTAAAGAAGTAAAATTTCACCTCTTATTGAGTCATCCTGATACTGCTTGTTTATTACATTTCTTTGCCACATTTTAAACCAAGAAGTCAATCAACAAAATTCTCAATATAAAAAAATAAAAAATAATCTATGGCTTAGAGGCCGTAAACGGCCCTTACCGCGTCTCAACTGAGACCTTACGAACCAGTTTTTTAACGATTGGTGCACATTGTAGGTGGTCAGCCCAACGAATGTTTTTACACACAAACGCGTTTTTTTATGTCATCCGGTTGCATGTTAATTTTTGGTCAACGGCGGGAATCGAACTCGAGACCGCGGCGTGATGAGAAACTCTTTTAACCATTAAGCTACATCCGGCGACATTTGGAGAACTTTGAACAAAATTCTCAAAGTTCTCCAAAAGATGGGAACATTTTAATTACTGAAGATTTTACATACTGGAAGCTACAATACACAGGCGAAAATTTATTTTATTTATATTGGTTTAATAGTTCCACTAACGCCTAAAGAAGGTTTCACGTGTTCATTTTTTCAGGACAAGAAAATTATTATTGTTTGCGACCGATATATCCGAGGGGTCAGTGCATATTTCCACAAGGGGAGAATAAAAGAGCGGCTGAGGCCGAATATACGGTCTTCTTCATCGGCCGTTCGTTTCTTCTCACTATGTTGCAATATTCGCACCATGTTGAAAAGTGTCAATATGATAAATAAATAAATAAAATAAAATAAAAATAAATATGCACTGACCTCTCGTATATCGATCGCACACTAATGGAGCATCTGTTAAAAGACGGAACAGTACAGAATAATAACAGTGTGAAACATAAGTAATGATGTATAAACCATAAGTAATGAAACTCGTCCAACAAGGTTCAACCAATACAAGGTTCCTCCAATACAAGGTTCCAATACCGGGTTCGAATCTCGAAGCGAAGCAAGACACAAAAAGGGGTTTTTTACCATCGATCGTTTGGTGCGATCGATCGTGTGAATGAACAGATATGAATCCCCTTTCGAATTTAGACTATCCATGGGCCGTCCCATCTTTCATGTCAGGGTGACATGGAGCTATGCAATGGACAGGTGGTACTACGAAAAATTGGACCTATAGCCGTATATAAAAGTGGTATCACAACGGACTAATCGCCGGTCTAAGTGTGCGTTAGCAGTCGTAATAACATAACATAAGGTTGAAACGGCAACTGGTTGAGAGAATTCTGCTAAAGGGACATAGACAGCAGTTTAAGAATTACTAATAATCAAATTTGGCATGAACTCATTCAAAGAAATTTGTGATGGCCATTTCGGTCGTAGATCAAGTTACATCCCATCGACGTATGACATAAATGAATGGTAACGAGGCAGCCTACGGTAACGGGGCCATTTTTAAGGCGTATTGGAGTCAGTCAAATGTTTTGCCAGAAAAACACAGAAAATGTTGTATCAGGAACCAACCTGCTGGCAACACTTTACACTAGATTGTGGTACGAATTAGTCACATAGGTACGTTAGGGTTTTATTTTTAAAAGAAAATTCAGAAAATAGGACGGACGACAATATCGGCTTTAAATCCGATTCCTTTTGTCTCGTCCAGTTTTAACATGGTTATAAAATATAAATAAGATTTCATTAGCCCTGTGGGTAGGAGCATCCAGGTTTCGTAAATATTTCAAACGAAACATGAAACTCATAGAATACCACCACAGTATCCAGAGCTTGTCGTAGGAGGCGACTAAAGCTGTTTGGATCGCTTGGCTGACGACCCGCATCCGTAAAAAACCAAACCTGTCATAAAATGTCAACAAACAAAAAAAATCGGATACAGCCAAAATAACAATGAACCTCCGCTAAAGTACCTGGAAACGAGATTGAGGATCAGCACGTGTATCACATGTATGAAGAAGTATCGGCTGGAGCATGTAGCGCTCCAAGAAACTCGATGGCCTAAAAGTGGAGTCCGTGTGTCCCAAGGCTATACGTTGCTACACAGTGGAGATGACCTCGGAAATCTTGGAGTTGACTTTCTCATTGGGCCGCAGGTAAAAAAGGCTGTGTTGGACTTCCAAGCAGTCGATAATCGAATGTGTAAGCTTCGCTTGCACATGAGATTAGCCAAATCTGTCAATTGTCTGTGTACATGTGCCCACTGATGTAAGCCAATCAGAAGATAAAGACTCATTTAACAATAATTTGGATAATCTGATGGGCTCTTTACCCGAGCACAATGTCAGATTGGTGCTTGGTGATGCGACCACAAATGGGGAAAGAATGATGAACTTTGCGATCGCTCATGATCTTAAAAGCTACATTCTTTCCCCATAAAAACATCCACTTAGAAACATGGACACATCCATGTAAAACATCCCAAAGCCAAATTGACCATGTGTTGATTCAAAAGACCGGGCTCGGGTTGTTCAAGACGTGAGATCGTATCGGTCGTCAACCAAATTTGTAGGCAGTGACTATTATCTAGTCAATGCAAAGCTACGATGGACATTTTCGTACAAATCAGGGAGGGCAGGAGAATATACAAGCCGATTCTCCTGTGAAGGTCTGATAAATGAAGAATCGCAACGAAAATATCAAGATCTGGTCAGCAATAGCATTATGCGATCCTATTACCAATCTGATGATGTGAACAGTGTCTGGGAAGTATTGAAATGAGCGCAATTCGTGTGGTTTCCTTAAAGGAATCACCGAATTGCACCTTACCTTAAGATCTCGGTCAACTTTCATTCGGGACTAGGATGGAAACCTCTGTCTTAACGTCGATGCGGTACTCGATGCATGGCGTGAACATTTGTGTACCACATGTACCACAAGCTGTATTTGATAACCCTCAAATACAGACCGCAGAGGTATTCTTGGAGGATCCATCCTGTGAGGAATTCACAAGGTCTGCAGAGACTACAAAAAATCGTTTACCAGGAGTTGATTGCATTAATTCAGAGCTCTTGATATTCGGAGGGCTAACTTTGTGGAACTGTCTTTTCGACCTAGTTAGACTAATATGGCGAAATGAGGTTATGCCTGACGAATGGAAAGTGGCCGCGTTATGCCCAATTTTCAAGAAGGTTGATCGCCTGAAGTGCGAGAACTATCGCGGTATAGCTCTCCTTTGCACAGCATACAAGTTACTATCATACATCATCTTGGGAAGAATTACTCCTCTAGCGGAGGAAATTGTCGGCGGCTACCAACGAGGATTTTGTCCAAACCGGTCAGTCACTGATCAAGTTTTTTCACTACGGATGATTCTTTCCAAGTACTACGAAACATCTCGCGATGTATACCAGGAATTCCTAGATTTCAAGCAAGCCTATGACTCGATCAATCGAGAGAGGCTATGGTATGCGCTTGAATATTTAGGAATACCACAAAAATATGTACATCTAAATAGTTTGACAGTATAACGCGGTCACAATGCTGTGTCAAAGTTGAGAACAGGCTATCGAGAATTTTTGCAATCACTACTGGTGTTCGACAAGGAGATGCGCTGTTCCCGATACTTTTTAATCTCATGTAAAAGTGAACACCTCAGGACAATATTTTATTCCGACAATCCAATCAACTTCTTGCATATGCAGATGATATTATGTGATTGAATTAAAACTTAATGAAAGAGATACTTGATCCACTGGAACAGTTTTCAGCTTCCGTTGGTCTCAAAATCAATGAGTCCAAAACCAAATATTTGATCTCTGGTTTTCGAGAGCAAGATGCAATTGTTTTCAGTAGTGGCAACCACACGTTTTAGGAGGGATGAGATTCAAGTATCTTGGATCTCTCATCACTCACGATAATAGTGGGGCGAGGATATCAAGGTTCGCCTTGCCGCTGGCAATCGGGCTTTATATCCTCTACGTCCACTGCTGAAATCAAAATATCTTGCAAATGCGGATAAGCTGAAACTGTACAGAGCGTTGATCAGACCCGTTGTCATGTACGGATGTGAGAGTTGGACCTTGACGGATGAGTACGAAAGATGGCTTCTAACATTCGAGAAAAGAATCATACGTGTGATATATGGTCCAGAACGCGACGATGATGTCACATACCGAGTTCGTTTCAACCACTAGATCAGGAATCTTTGAAGGAAGAACCGCCTTTCAGTAGGCGAAGAGGTCGCTGTCGGCGACGATGGCTTCACGGCGTAGAGAGCGATCTGGCATCTTCTGGTTGCTTGCAACAATATGAAGAGCTGGCTCGTGATCAAAACCAATGGAGTCAGATTGTTGACACGGTACGGGCCAATAATGGCCAGTAAAAACCGGTATAAAAAATATAAGATTCCATTAAGCACTGACCTATAATCGTTCTTGAAAGCTCTCCGCTATATATTAACGGATTAAGAAACTGCCACCCATATATCTAATCTCATAAGTCAAAATTATTATGTTTCAGCCTGCACTGAAAAAAAAGTTAAACAACAAAATTATTTATGGCCGTGCATTCATTTCGTATTCCGCTTACAATACAGGTTATTGTTATACAAAACAAACAGCAAAATTCTTAAACCACCAACCAATGTGTTAGCAAATAAAAGATAACGTCAAGAAATGTTGCTATACTTTACTATTTTTCTATTTTATTATTATTTTTTTTTTGTTGGGGTATAATAACCGGAAACAGTCTAATGAAATTTATTATATTGCTTTGCAGTACATACATACATACATACACAATACATAAAGTCGTATCTAAGAAGCATAAATATAAAAGAATGGGAAGATACTAACAACATTTTTTTCGTATCACACAAAAAATTATAAAATTTTATCACATAATTGATTGAGTTTGATTTACTGTTAAGAAATGTCGCTAAATAAACGAATCTATAAGAGGAATGTCTATTCTGTATACTCGTCTTCCAGTTGCCCGTAGTACGCGTTAATATTATAACGAGATTGATTGCCGACATATTATTATGCCATTTATGACTCAGCGGATATATCATGGAGTAGTGCAGATGCCTGGAAAATTATTATCCGTCAATATACGTACTGTAATCGGATTATTTATATATAATTTATTAAATTTGTTCCTGGTATTTAAGTGTAACAACAGTTTGTCTTATTTTAACATAGAAGACGATACACAATTTTTTTTCGTTCAAGAAAATTTTCTTCGTCTAATTAGTGAGACTAATTGCACTTTATTCGGCTTAAAGATATGGTGTTTCGCTTTTCTAGAATTTTATTCACGGCGTTTGCGTGTTCTAGCCAAGACAATGAAATTAATTAATTTTGCCATGGTTAATAACTTGGTGAATTTTTACTTATAGACATGATTATGCAAATATAAGTCTCGGAATATCAATTGGTGGGCCATTTTTAACAATTTGTTAACTATCGCTGAGTACAACAACAGGTTTTTATGACAAAAGAAAGTATTAAATTTTAGCATAAATTATATGGTGACTCCACTCTCACCTACTATTATAATACCAATACCAAAATGATTAAAAAGCTCAATTGCTAAATATTTACGATCGAGTCCAAGTCCCCAATATAGATGGATTAACAAGTGTCGAGTTCGTTGAGGCCAACCGCAGTGACTCTATACAATATATGATAGTTATATAGATGATGAGCACTGTCGGTTTTTTATATGTAAAAAACCGTGTAATTTACAAAGAGTTATATTTTACATTCTATATGTAAAAAATGTAAAATACGATTTTATGTAAAAAAAAGAGCGCCATCTCTAATTAAGTCTAATAGTAACTAATGCACCATCTGTTAAAAAATCTTCTTACTATTTTTCGTTGTGCGAATTGTGTTATCTTTGTTTTTACATGTAATTTATGTTTTATGTAATTTACACTGTTTTTTACATAATTTACACAAAAAATGTAAACAAAGAGTTTTTACATGTCAAAATCCCAACAGTGATGCTGAGATAGCTGTGAAAGTGACAACTGATGGGAGAGAGTTATACCAGAACTCCGATACAGCATTGATTGATAACACATAGAGCGCTGAATCAATCAGCCGTTGAGACATTGAGTCTATGGTATCTCAATTATGGGATTTTTGTGTGTTCTGTACAATGGTTCGCTAGGCCGGTTTCGATCTAACGACGTTATTGCTTGGCTATGTGATCAAAAAGTTAAATCAAAACTCATTACTCATATGTGACCGGATGTATGTTGCATTGTGTTAGTTGTGATATGTTGTGTTTCCTGTTGCCACAGTCCTAATTGTAAATATTTTGATCGAATTGTGGCGTGACTGTTTTTTTTATTCTTTATTACTATGTAATCTGTTTTGCGGCTCAAGGCACTCGCAACTCTTTCGCGGTTCGCTTATTTACGTCCTTACCTTGCACTTTGCAGCCAAATTGAGGACGAACGGCTATAGGTCCGATTTACGTAGAACCATCTGCGCATTGCATAGCTTCATGCCAGCCTATAGTACTGACATGGAAGATGGGTCGGCCCATGGATTCTGCACTCCACCTGGGGGTCATAGTTGTCCCTATGTATAAAATCCCTTATTCACCCGCCCCAATCGAGATTCGAACCCGGTACCTCCCGTTCGAACTGCCGCAGCTTTAACCACTGTGCCATCTGGGAGGTTCTTTTGTATTTGTAAGTAACCATTTATTTACTCAGTACTTTTGTTGTGAACGCCACAACTCGTAAAGTTCAATACGAGTTCAATACGAGCCCAAACTCAATTTTGGGCCACCTCTTAATGGAACAAATGTAAATAAGCGAGGGAAGATTGTGATGAATATGAAGACGAACAATTCTGTCGCACATTAATACATAGTTACATTAAAGGGCTAATATGTTCAAACGGCTACAAGTCGTAACGCAATATTAACAGAAGGACTATGGAAAAATGAGGTTGCACTAAAGAGTAAATTACCATAAACGGGAACTACATCATATAAAATTGGACGATACCAGAAGAACCACAAGACGCTCCAGAAGTAGTAAGAAAAAAGAAGAAAGGTTTCACTGGACAGTTTAAGATTAAAAATTAATAACATTGGACTCGGAAACCATGAAGTGCCGAATGATTTAACCTTTGGAAAAATTGCAAGTTTGAAACAATAATCTCCAGTTATTCAGCTTTCCAGACAGCAGCTATTAACAGAAAAAAGGCGATAACCAATTTTGGGTCGAGTTTTGGTGGCAAATTTTGTTGAGCAAGTCGCACTTAAAGAACTTTGTACTGTCCATCGGTTGAGAGTGTAGTATGAGTGGTACCGGAACAAAAATGAAACACGATTGGAATCAGGCAGAATCAGAAAATGTTCATCCCAATTGTTCGATAGTACCAACATTTGTAAAACAGAGCAAACAATCATCTAACATGAAGGCATCAAACCGTTTATAAGAATCCAGTAATTGGATTTAGTAGGATTGAGGAATAAGAGACCGATGAAGATATAAATATTAACAGAGCTCGGTTAAACGATAATTATTGAGATTAGTTCAAAAGTATTGAGATTTATAATTCAATCAGCAGTTTCATTTGTTTAAAATAACTAAAAAGAGTGAAGCTTCACTGTGCTTAGGGAAGGTTTAAAATCCGCATCGTGATTCCTTCTGGAAAACAATTTTTTTGCATCGATTTTTGAGCTGTTTTATGATATTGGGCTCCTGGCAACACGATTAAGATGTGGTCTCACAACGGATATACAAAAGGCCAGAAAGTCAACTTTCAAAAATTCATGTGATATATCTATGTTGC
The DNA here is from genome assembly GCA_963932295.1 of Tipula lateralis. NCBI lineage: Eukaryota > Metazoa > Arthropoda > Insecta > Diptera > Tipulidae > Tipula > Tipula lateralis. Next base: position 165,840,822 of record OZ010737.1, read on the forward strand.
ATACTCAACTAGAGATAATGTTCTCTTCTTCTGGTGCAAAACTGCAAAACTGTAAGTGATAGTCTTCATTTCTCTTAAAAAAACAGCAATCTCTCGTCTCGTCAGATGTTGGCCCTGTTTGACTTCTGGTATCGGTGTAGTTTGAAATAAATGATTGATGATTGGGATCTAACTTTAGTGCCAGAACTACACAAAAGTTGGTTAAGAATAAGCTACTATTTTAGTACATTAATAAATATCTCGTCTGATTCTCAGTTTTACTGGATTCCATGGCTTTGTTCAAAAATGTTATTGATTGTTTCCTGAGTGTATCTACCCTTTCCTCTCTTAGTCCACTAAGAACTTTTAAAACTGTTGTTATCATATAGGACCTAATAAATGTTTTTCGAGCCATTCAGGTAATTTTTCCATCTCTCTTAACTTTATGATTTTCATTGCCATGTGGCATCATTGCCATATGCTTCGTTACCATATATGTATCGTTTCCAATTCATAATTTTTTCATAACAGACCACAAACCATTTTCCAGGTTTTTTGCCTATTAGAGAAAACGACTTATATTCAGAAAGAGTGGCTTCATTTAAGTCATATCAGTTTTAGATTTTCAACCTTAAATTAGGCAAAAGTATTGCTACTATAATGGTTTGCTACTAGATTAATAGGTCAGATGCAGATTCGAATTGTGCCACTTTTTAATTGAGGTATCCCAAACATGCAAGATATGAGTTTTCTTTGCACGAGGCAATAATTTGAATACCTCATCTCGAATACCTGAAGAAGACGGTTTTCCTGCATATATGACATTCAAAGAAGGGAAATTATCGGACGCGCAAGTCATATTCAAAATGTTCGCTGAGTTTTTTCAATCTGTATTTAGACCAGAAGACGTTAATAAATACGAAAATCCCCACCATGCTAGTGTAGGGAACCTGTCCATTGAAATACCACATATTACAATAGAAGATATAAACAAGGCTCTTAAAACATTCGGTGATGGTTGCGGTCCTGACCAAATACCAGTTTCTTTTTTGAAAGATTACACCAGTTTGGAACTACCTCTTTGCATGCTGTTCAATCAACAGCAGTTCTTAAAACCAGAATAACCCCCTTATTTAAAACTGGGGATAGAAGTGATGTATCATGTTATAGAGGTATAACGTCGATTTCATCTATACCCAAATTATTTGAACTAGTAATATGTAATTCCTTCAAAGAAGTGGTGCCTCGACATGTGTCACCGTACCAACATGGGTTCATGCCTAAGAGATCAACATCCTTATTGAATTCACCAGTAGCACAGCAAGTTAACGTGGTGTACACAGAGTTTGCCAAGGCGTTTGACTTCATTAGCCATTGTGAGCACTAGAACGGTTATACTCATTTGGATTCTCAAACAACTATGTGGCTTGGTTTAAATCTTACTTAAGCAACCGCATCCAATACATCGACATTGGTAACAGCAGGTCCAAGCCAATTCAAGCTACATCGGGTTTTCCACAAGTTTCTTATCTTGGCCCTTGGATTTTTACCATTTTCATCGACGCAGTTACTGAAGTCATTCTACACTCTAAAGTTTTAATGTTTGCTGATGACCTCAAAATATATAGAACTGTCGAGAACTTAAGCGATGCCGAGAAACTGCAAGAGGACATTGACAATTAAACGATATGGTGTGAGTCAATTATTCTTAGTCTGAACAGCAATAAGTATATAATACTTTATCATTCCACCGGAAATTAAATCCAGTTTTAAAACATTAAGAAGTAAGCTAAAGTGAGTATTAGAGATCAAAGACCTCGGTGTTATTTTCGTGGAAAATATGAGCAGTAACAAACTTATAGAACAATGTGTTGCTAAATCTAATTCTATGTGGAGTTTTATTAAACGATGGACGGGAGACATTTATGACCTGGAGACAATTAAGATTCTGTATTTCGCATACGTACGATCGCAACTGGAATATGCTGTTACTGTTTGGTTTCCATTTTATGATACAAACATCAGTAAACTTGAGGGTATTCAGAAAAAGTTTATCCGTCACTTAACTTGGAAAAGCGGTTGCGAGTATGATTACGAATTACCATACCATGAAAACCTGCAACGTTTACCACCATATCTGGATGGCTGCAAAACAAACAACATAGCAACTCTGAAAAATAGACGTGAGCTTTTAAAGTGTTCGTTTGTTGGTAATATTTTATTAGGTCACATTGACGCACCATCAATACAGGAAAATTTACAAATTAAAGTACCCAGTAGACATCTAAGAAGAAATGAGTTCTTGTAAGTTGATGTCCATAGAACCAACTATGGTTCTAATGAACCGATTAACATGATGTGCAAAAGCTTTGATCACATAAATCACCTGTTCGATTTTACTTCTAGCAAGGATACCTTAAAACGAAGAAAGCAACACTTTGCTTCTTCCTGATTTTTATTATTATTTGATATGTCTGACTATAACGTCATTTTTAATGTCAAGTCGTATTTGTAGACTTATTTATAAATAAATAAATAAATAAAAGACAATCTAAAAGTTTTTGTATGAACTCTGTAAAGTCTACCAGCCATCCGAATCAAGTAAGCTGGACTGGTGAAGAACAAAAATCTTCCTTATTAAAATTACAGCCAATTGTTTTGTGATCTTACTAAGAACGGAAAAGTAACTTTATCCAAAGATCTTGTTGCTTGGACACAGATACGTCAAAGTGTAAGAGTATCCGCTTTGGTTCCTCGCTTTATAAAGAAACTATTCTTGTATTAGGTATACTCCGAATATGCCAAATGTCCCTTTGTCCCAAATGTCCCAAATATGCCTCTTTGATTTGTATAGCTGAGAATGAGTTAGGTATTTCACTGTGCTTGGGGAACGTCTTAAATCCGTATTTTTGTTCCCTTCTAATACCAATCAATATCTTCGCATCGATTTTTGAGCTTTTTAATGCGACTGTTTTATATACGCCCTATAGACGTAATCTTACAAGAGATATTCAAAAGGCAAGAGCAAACTTCCAAAAATTCATGCAATTTATCTATGCTGCATACTCAACTAGAGATCAGATTCTTTCATCTCTTCTGGTGTAAATCGTCAAGTGATTATCGATATCTTTCTTAAAAAACCACAACCTCCCGTTTCATCAAGAGGTTTCTACAAAAGTGGAAGATGTACCGCATCCAATGAGTTCTTGTATCGGTTTCGTTTGAAATAACTGATTGGTGGTGTAGAATAAGCTACTGCTGTAGTGCACTAAGAAATACCACGCATGAATTCAGTGTTTTAAGAATGAAATGTTTATTTACTGGATTCCATGGGTTGTCCAAAAATTGTAAAGTTTGTTTTCTGAGTTTACAGCAACTGGAGGGACGAATTTTGGCTCAATGATGGCGAAGGTTGTTAACCAGGTCTTCTAAAGAACATTGGATTGGTCATTGGTCAAGGTGGCTTGAGTGGCACCGGAAGAGGAATGATACAAGACCGGAATCGGACCGAGGGAAACTGATCATACCAATTTTTCGGCAATAGCAACATTTGTGAATAAGAGCAAACGATCATCTTATATGAGGGCAAAATGATGATAAGAATCAATATTTGGAATAAGGATTGAAGAATAATGTTATTTACATGAGCATCGGAATAAGAGACAAATATTAGCAGAGCTCGGTTAAAAGATTCTTATTGATTTCCATACGACTACTATGGTCTTATAACGGCTATTCAAACGGCAAACAACCTGTTTTCAAAAATCCTTGTGATCTCTCTATATTACACACACAACCGTAAAAGTCATAGTTGATATCTTTCTGAAAAGCTCTTTTGTATAGGAACTACCCCAACCTTTCGCGTTAAAGGTTGGGGTAGTTCCTATACAAAAGTGGAATATGCACCACATCCAATGGTTTCTTGCTTATTCTGTGGTATCGATATCGTTTAAAATAAATGAGATTAATATTGGGACCAACCAGGCTCTAAAAATACACAAAAGGCACACTTAGAAATAACTCGCCTTGATTCGGTATTTTGAGGAAACGATGCTTAATCCTGTTTAAATTTATATCAACACTGCTGACAGGTGTTCTTATGAAATTTGGCAGTAATTTTGTGAGATGGTCCAAATATTTTTTCATCTCACAAATTTCATTCTTGATTTGTACTCATGCAGTCCTGAGTCCACTGTTTTATAGAAGTATTTTCATTCCAATGTCTTTTCAAAATACATTTCCTGTACTCTCGTTCGATCTCTGTGTACTATCTGATTTTCATTGCACGATCTAGGCTAGTGAAAAAGGAGAGTGTTTTTCTTTTCCAGTTTTAATTTTCTAATAATCCTCAAAATTCTCTTTCTTAGTTTTTTATCGCTTTTGGCTCCCGTTTTTTTTATAAACGACTTGTTGACAACGTTACCTAGCAGGGCCACTATTCTTTCCATCAATGGTTTATCTTTTCCCGATTTCGTACATATGAATAGAATTAGGTTACTAATTTTCGACTACTTAATAAAAGCTCTGACATGTCCATCCATCAAAATACAATTTTCACATTCATACCGAGGTTTTCATAACCACCCTAGACAATTCACAATCCAACTATCTATTATGTGAGATATAGTTGATTATTATGTAAATTAGCTTTAAGGCCAAGATGAATATGATCTATTTCTAATAAATTAACAAACCGTTAGTAAGTTATAAATATTCATTATAGTTTATAGCTTTTTGTGATCTACAGTTGAACGAGTCATAACTTAACTTTCCAGCTTTGTGAAAATATTTTTATAGATAATAATTATTTTAAATAAATAATAAATTCTATTTTGATTTATGCTAGTGTGTAATAGAGAAAGATTGGATTGAAAATGCATATATGCAAGTTTTTAACGTCTATGTGATAAACTTTTATGAATAATTTAGCAACGTACGATATACATATGCTGAATTGGTGATTTGAAAGTTATGGCAGACAAGTAAAATTATTTATTTGGAATGAAGTCGATAGACATTTCCACCAAATAGTCTTAAAGCACCGATAAGTAGAAGTGAGTTATTATTCTATCGACAAGTGTGATGGGATACATCGTAAAGTACCCGACTAGAAATCGGATACAGTGGGATATGCGTATATACAGGGCCCGCGACTCGCTTTCTCCTGAATTGAATTTAAACGCAACGTTAAAATCGAACTAGTAGCATCAAAAATCGCAGTGGAGATGTCACGATTCAATGTAATGCCAGGGGAAGTTCAGAGTTCAATGTAATGTGTATGCTCGGAGCATGGTACAGCACAACGATGGAAGCCCGACAGAATACGATAAAAGCTAGATGTAAGACTTGCACTAATCAAGAACGAAGGTGTTAAGATGCATACACGATGGTTTCGAGCTTGAAAGTTTGAGTAATATCTGAGGTGTAAATTCAGTAATAAGCAAATAAACAAAACGATCGTATTTGGTTTGAGATCAAATCAAAATACAATTTAGACCATGAACAACTCAATGAATTTTTCTGAATGATTCATTCTGCATGCAAAGTATTAATTAAGAAATATTTAGACGGTCGACGCCTTAAAATTTTCTTTTTGCTGAGAATGGGTTAACATGTCGACAATAGCAGGTTGAAGCCCTCGATTATTTTCCAAAATTACAAAAATACTGCCGCCACTAGTCTATTGTACGAATGTGTAAACGCACCCTGGGGACCATTAATGAACCAAATGATACATTGGACTTTTTAACTAGATGTTGTGATAATTGTTGCCATTACATCATTTATCTTTACTCCGACTGACCGACCTTGGTTCAGTAATCACTATGTGGAATATCCTACTTTACCTTCCGAAACATTTTAGAAACAACTTATAAAAATAGTTGCTATTATGAATTGAGACACTCTTAGGTTGTACCGATTCCTAAAAAGCAAAATAGCTTGCGTCTTTGTGACTTTGGGGCTATTATTTGCTACCGATTCTCTCCATGGTTCTACGAAATAACTCGTGTAATCGAGTAAATATCACTTTTTCGCTGACGCCTTGGCTAATTATAAGTTTCTGTGTAAACGACATTCCGAATTACATTGAGCTGGTAAATCAAGCCATTGAGAACATCGTTCAATGGCCCATAAATAATAAATTGAACCTTAGCTGCGATAAAGCACAATGTTTGGTCTTATTAGATCGTTCTACTGATATTCTTCCCAATATTGTTGTGAGCGCTACAGTGATATTGAGGGTTTCCAATCAGAGCTCTAATTTTGATATTTAAAAAAAAACAAGGTTTTTTTTAAAGAAACCAATGAATGAAGAAATGTATGCCATTAAAATTGGAAAACAATTTCAACCAAGTGACCCTTGTGCCACCATGTCCTTTTCATGAAATTTTCCATAAAAAATTTCCGTCAATATGTCATCGATAACTAAACGAATTCCATCTTTAAGGTCTTGAATCGATTGAGGCACATTAGCATCTTATCTTTCACGTGGCCTCAAAGAAAAAAGTTTAAAGATCGATAATCATAAGATGTCGGTGGCCAATTGTGATCACTTCTTCGCAATATAACACGGTACAGGAACGTCGTCAACATGAATAAATGTCGTCAACATGCTCATAGCTCATAGCACAATCCATTCACCGGAACAACTGCACCAGCCTCATTTACGAAAAATTAAGTTTCAATCACGCCACCAGCCCAAAACCAAATAGTGTCACTTTGAGGACGGAGAGGCTTTTCAACAATCATTCTTGGATTTTCTGAGCTCCAATTGCGACAGTTTTGCTCATCAACGTCGCTCATGAGTTCAAAATGAGCCTCATCACGGAAGACGATTTTACGATGAAAATTCGAAACATTTTGATGCATTTGAAAGATCCAATCAGCGAAGATACGACGTTTGTGGTTATCGATCGGCGTGATGTTAACTGAAATGTCGTTTGTGGAATGTCAAATTTCAAAGATCGACGAAGAATCGACAAAACTAGGTTTTCTCCAACACAATGGGCTATATATAGCAGCAATATTCTTAGTTGTTCTTGAGCGATGCACATACGGTTCATGAAAAGTGCTTTAAGTTAGGTTAGGTTCTTGTGGCTGCTATCGCACACTCAGAGGGGCGATTGCTCCGTTGTGATACCGCTCTATGTACGGCTATAGGTTCGATCTTTTTCGTAGTACTCTGCGCATTGCATAGCTCCATGTCAGCTTATGCTGACTATATGGAAGATCTGATCGGCCAATGGATTATTAACCCCGACAGGGGATCCAGATATATGTTCATTTTTCACACCGATCGCACCGCCCAAACGATCGAAGGTGAAAAACCCATTTGCATCTTGCCTCGAATCGGGATTCAAACCCGGTACCTCCCACTCCAACTACCGCAGCTTTAATCACTGCGCCACCTGGGCGGTTATAAAAAGTGCTTTAGTTTTGCATAATTTTCGCCATTTTAGTAGTGAATGCGTTGTTGAAGTGTGTATCGCACCATTTTTAACAATGGTGTTGGTTTTACTGGTGTAATATCAAAAGATGACAGCTTCAAAACTGGCAGTTACCCAAAAAGCAGAATTTTTTAAAATGAAACCTCTCATTGGAAAACCCCTTGAATTAACATCTATATGTAACACATTTAGCTCATTCAATCACACGAGAAAAATTCATACATAATTCTGAGCTTTGTTTATACTGTTTATACTGAGCTTTGTTTATACTAAATTCAGATCATACATGAGACAACAGGAGCTGAGGATTTTATCATCCAAAAATTACAACTGAAAATCAGCGTAAAAAACCGTAATATGCGTATGATACTAGTTTCGTAAGGTTCATACGCTTTCGTAAGCGTATGAACCTTACGAAACTAGTATCATACGCACAGTCACGCTGAGGCTTGAGACTGCCATGGAAGAAGTCACAATGACTCCATCCCCCTCGTTTTGCAGCTGCCTAGATCTTGTCAAAGTTCGTTCCTCAGTGATCAACTCCATAGGTCAATTTACGAATATGAATTTCCGTCCCCTCATAAAAGTGTCAACAATTAGTGTCAATACATCTTGCTAATCAAAGAACATTAGCATTTAACATTTAATTTCATAACTGTTGGTATTTAAACAACTTTGTTTGAAATCATCTTAACGGTCGATTAAATAATTTCCTTGATACCAAATCTCTTACATATTAAAAATTATATTTTGTAGTCTGTCACGATAGACTAAAACGATAATCTTATATAATTCTACACTGTATATATAGACATGTACATCATTCCGGAGACGTTAACGTGTATACATAGAACAAAAGCACAACAAAAGTTAAATAATAAATTTTCATCTCCCCAACAACTATAAATCGTAGAAAATGTTTTTCAAAATCTTAAATTTAATTAAAATTTTTTCAAAGTTGTTTGTTTTTGGTTTTCGTTAAGTCATCAACAGTATATATGTATGTACATAAGGAATACAGTGACATTAGACCACAACGTTGGGAAATAGATGAAAATAGTTTTTTTTTATGATTCAATTTTGCACTATAAAATGAAACATGAACCCAAGATTAATAATTATCCGTATAAACCGGCAAAAACAATTTTTACAGAATGGATACTGACATACATTGCTGAATGTGCATTCTATCGATAAAGCAGTACATTCGTTTCTTCGTATACATAAATTTATTAGAGCAGAAATTTGAAGATTGTTATATAGCGACAATTATGATGCTGTATATAGTTTCAATTATTTTATGTAATTAAAAAAATATTTGCTATGTCATGAGTCGTCTATTTTTAGGACCTATATATTCTCTGACGTGATAAGCAAAACGACGAACATGTTTCGAAAGACAATTTATGAAAGACAAAACCCGATGTTATGAAAGACCCAAAAAGTATACAGGAAGCTTATACAACTTCAAACAAATCTTAGAAATTTTGCAAATGTACTTAATGCCAACAGTTTTATGAGCCATGTAGATATTTATCAAGGTGAATACTTAATATTACCGACCAAATGGCGCAGTGGTTGCAGGCAATTGGAGTGGGAGGTACTGGATAAGAAATCAGAGGTGAATGATCACATCCATGTCAGTACTATAGGCTGGTATAGCGAGCTATGCATTACAGATGGTTCTACGTAAATCGGACCTAAAGCGTATAGTAGGGCGTAACTAACGAACCGCGAAGGAGTTGGAAGAGCACCAAAACAGATTGCAAAAATAAAACAAACAGACAGATATCTAAATATTTTACCTCACCAGTAGACGCCGCATTTCTTCGCATTGTAAACGTGACATGGTTTGATGTAATTTTATTGACTTGAATCCTCCATTATTTCACCAAGACTTGAATTGTGCTAATATTTCCTCAAAGACTTTGGTAACTTTATGGAAGTAGCTTTATGGAGTCCTTATGCTGTTAAGGCATATCCGTTGTGATGTTATTCCTTTTGTAGGCATATATATTGTGTACAGCAGATATCATATAGGGCCATGTATACAGTACCTTGTAAAACACCAGATTTGGTTGGTTAACTATTTGTGTATACGCATCTTCCTGTTTTGTTATAAACGTCGGTTCCTTGAACACGAAGGTAATATTCTGAAGAAATCAAGTGGGTAAATATCTTCTTGCTCTACTGACGCTTCAGTGACAGTTTTTCAAATAATTTAGACGTATAGTTGGTAGCCAACCTATTGGAAGGTATAAGATGTTAAAATCTTCTTTTGGTTATATGATAATAGACTTGCATCCCCGTTTTTCAAAATGATCAGTTTTGTCTTAGTTTTTTCTGGCCTCGAAGCCAATACTTTTATATGTAATTGTGGAACATGCCTTCGTGGTTGTGTTAGAAGTTTATTTGACATAATAGGCGATTGTGTGTAAAAAAAATTAATCCGACCACTTACAATGTGCACCAATTGTTATTAAATAGTTCATTAGGTTCAGTTGATACGCGGTTAAGGCCGTTTAAGGCCTTTAAGCCATAGATTACTTTACTCTGTTCCGCTGGACGATAGCGTTGGCATTTTTGTCTTTATTTGTGTGTGGACTTCCAAACTACTCATGGAATATATTCGTTAAGATCTTCAACTACTTAGCTTGGTTCTATATATTCGTTAGCTGTTTCCTCAAATATATCAACACGAGTTAGTGATACGATGATAGGTCAAAACATAACATTGTTTAATTTTTGATGTTTGAGTGTTCTGAGATCGAATAGAATCGAAAGATACAATAGAATCTTTCTACTTAGGAGCATGTGATGTTCAATTACTGGTAAGATTAATTTGATTCCGAAGCAGTCGGCAACTTCTCTCCAATTTTTGTCTGAGTGGCGGAAACTTTGGTGTAAGTTCTTTATAAATCTGTACTACAACATAGGTTTGCTAAATAATTCTCATTAAAGAGTACACACTTCACTTCCGAACCTTCAGTTTTCAATTCTTTATTGCAATTCTTCTTGCTTATCTTCACGTTTGGATTTTCAACGTCTGTAGTATTGAATAAATAAGTCACTGTTCGGAAGCTCTTTTTTGAAGAGTGGTGATAATTTTTTGTAACACAATGTTTGTTATATTAAAAGCCCAAGCCAATAGCTCTTGATTCAATTCATCAGTTCTAATTGAAAAATAAATGCTTCGAATGACAGGCTTATATGTTTGGCCGATTTTGGTTTGAAAAGTATGTAATTTCGATTTTTTTTAGAAAAAGCTTCTATTGGATCTAGTTTGCCTCACTATAATTGCCACTTCCTTTACCAAACCAGCTAGTCACCTAAAATTTTCCATAGATAATGCTAATATTGGGCTGCCGTTGCCTTACTACTTGGTTATATTTATATTCAGATTCGTGCGTCAAAATGTTGAAACGTGTAGATAATGACACTGACTGAGCTTATCAGCGGTCGTGTTTCTTCATTAGAAGAATCTCAGTAATAAATCGCTGAACAGCATTATGTAAACAAAAACTCATTTCGATGAATTCTAAAAGACTAAATAATATAGTATTGTGGTTTTTGGTATAGAGTAAGATCAACTCTACGTTGAACGATAAATAATGCGTAGCTTTTCCAATATTAATAACTTGCTAAAAAGTTAGTAGATACTTCACGCTCGCGGAACAAGAAAATAAAGGAAATACAAAATTGATCGAACTGATTATATTTTAAATCATCTTGCACATTGAATTTATCGGCATCTTTCTGGCTTTCCAGAACAAATTGTAGATTCGAAAAATAGAGATAGGCTGCGGATCTTGCTGACATTACAATTGGGCTTAGTGTAGTAGAAAAAGCAGCATCCAATAAACATGTTTCTCTGATATATTCTAGTCTTGTCGACAACATTAACTCTATATTGTAAATTTAACGTACTAAATTAGATATTGAATCTTGTTCGGCAAGGCCAATAACCCGGTTTTAAGTAATGAGGTTAAAGGATTGTAGCAGAAATCGAATAAAACCCATTACTACAATTTAGAACAAAACTATTCTCACGTACTAGTGACAGACGTTCCGTGAAGGAAAATTGTTATCATCGAGAGATGCATTAATCGTTTAATGCTTCTAATTAAAGAACAGTTAAGAGCCACAAAGACGGCTAACATTTTATGAACTGTGGACTCCAGATGTTTTATATTAAAAATAATCAAACCAGAAAGATTTAATCACTTCACTCAATTATCACTCAATTACAGAACTCACCAGCCATTAAAAAAAAAATAACATTTAAGTAGAAGGGGCAACGCAACTAAGGTGCTTATGACAGTAAACAGTGAAACCACAGGAACTACTTTGTTTCACAACAATATAAAAACCTGCAATGATGGATGTAATAAACCGATGTAGAAAAATGAGTCCAAGTTCAGCAAAAATTTAAGCTTATCACCCTAATTGTCGTAGCCATGTCATTTGAAGCGACGCAACTAGAGACGTTCACGTGGTGTCAAAGTTGGTATTGTTTAAGTCAATTCAAGTGAGACGAGTGAAATTAAGAAAATCATTTAAATATAAACAAAAAAGAACCTACCTTTTTAACTTTATCACTTCTACCCACTTGGGTGGACAGTTGTCGCTTATAATGACTATAGGCGTAAGAAGCTACTATAATAATTGCAAATATGAAATAACTGGACTATAGTCGTTTAAAATGACGTGATACGACTTTGACAATAAACCAAAATTTTAATATTTCAGCGGGTGTTGATAAATATGATCAATTAATCTGTTATTATTCAAACCAACTGAAAACATCAGCTTATCCACATCTGCCTAGTAGCTGTCAAGAAATTCAAGCGCATATGCTAGGAGTGATCTTTTAACAACAAGGTTTTGAAAGATCACTCCTAGGTTTTAACAAAAAAATGATGTAAATTGTAAACACAAATGGCTGAACAAGCAAAATGGTATACCAGGTTAGAATGTATCTCTATTAAGAACATTTCCATCGGAAAAACTTAGTCAACACGAAATTTAACGACACATAATTTATTGATCAGAACCATTACGCAAATGGTTTAAATAGTTAAATGGTTTAATCTGTTAAAACTTGACTAGTTCACCCTTAAATATAAGACCAAATGGAATATTAATTCTGTTCTTTCCCAATTTTTGTATTTTGTATTACGTGTGGTTAGAATTTTTTTAAAATCTGATAAAAACTAGTGTTTTGCAATAAAACAGATAATCAAATCACGAACAAAGAAATAAGTCGATAGTTCTATGTCATCGTCTAAAAGAAAAGAAACAACCAATGAATCAATGAAGGAACAAACTCCTCTTGTAAATTGAATGGCTGGCTTTTGTAAATCTTCTTGGCAGATAACTTTTTAACGGTTGGAAATCTCCGCAGCCGTATATATATATATATATATATATATATATATATATATATATATATATATATATATATATATATATATATATTATATATATATATATATATATATATATATATATATATATATATATATATATTCATATATATATATATATATATATATATATATATATATATATATATATATATATATATATATATATATATATATATTCATATATATATATATATATATATATTATATATATATATATATATATATATATATATATATATATATATATATATATATTCATATATATATACATACATTTATATGTATATATATATAATATATATATATATATATATATATATATATATATATATATATATATATATATATATATATATATTTATATATACTATCCTATTCATATATATTTGTGCAGTATACATTTTTATTGCAACGCCACACAACGCCTATGCATAAAGTCGATTAAATTTTTTAAAAAATTTATTGCCACGGTGCTCCATCTATTTATTATGGCGTTCCAAGTGGCTTTTTCAGTCCTTCCAACAACACAAGAGATTTGTCTTTCTATGTACGACCACATATTCTCAATCACATTAAGATCCGGGCATTCTAATAAAGGTTGGTCCAAATCTTTTAAAAATTTTAGTACCATTTGGCTTTTATGGATAGGAGCATTATCCTGTTGCAGCATGAAATGTTCTCCAATTAATTTGCATTCAGCCACTAACACCACATGATTAAGAAGATTCATTTTACCATAACCTTCACTCTTAACAAAGTAATCTGAACAACACTGTCATACGATACGCATTCCCATATCATTGAGTGGCCTCCACCAGAATAACGAGGTGGTGCGACGACTGGACGTTTTCAGTTCAGGTACTTGTCTGTAGTTTTTAAATAAAATTAATGTCTTCCCCAGGTCACATCAAGAGAAAAAAATGATCCGTCCATCAATTAAATATTCCTCCAAAACTCAAACGGCTTGTTAGTATGCTTCCTTTGCAAATTTTAATCTTTTTAATTTATTTACTTTTGATATTAATAGCTGTTTTGAGTCGTGGATTTTTTAATATTCTCCTCCCTAAATCTTCTATGTATTGTTGGTTGAAAAGTTTATTAACTTTTGTAAACTGTTTAGCGTCGTTGCTGGATTGATTTTCATAGATCTTACAATAGCCACCTTTGAATATCCGAAGATTCAGAATATATATAAATAAATATATATATATATATATATATATATATATATATATATATATATATATATATATATATATATATATATATATACATATATATATATATATATATATATATATATATATATATATATATATATATATATATATATATATATATATATATATATATATATATATATATATATATATATATATATATATATATACTAGCTGTACGCTGCGTTGTAAAATTCGAGAAAAATTGTGAAATTGCAGCGTTTCGTTTCAATTCGATATTTCTTGAGGTGCTGTGGGATAAACAATATTTCATGTTTTTCCATCTGGAGTGTAAACGAATAAATCAGAAGTTTTCCCGATGCTTGAGCAGGCCATATAGAGATGCTCATGTGAGAATCATATGGATTCTCCAAATTTTGATCAACACACTTGTAACGATTGTTTCGGGCTTTGTTGATATAGTTATTGCGAAAGCGAGTCCCACCGGGAACTGCAAACGTTTGAATCCGAATGACATATCGGTCGGGATCATTGGAATACGTGGCAACAGTACGTCTTCACCTTTGAATTTTCCAGTCGAAATTGTTGCTTCGATATCATTGTTCATCATTTTCCGTTGCAACGACGTGGTGGATTTATTTTGCGAAGAAAAATTATGGGTACGCCAATTTTCAATGCTAGAACGTGTCTAGCATTGGAATCACTATCATTTAGGAATGCACCAAGATTTTAATCACCGTACAGTGTTCGTCTTGATCGAGCGGTGCTTATTCGAACATTTTCGATCAGTTTTTAACCTCACTTATCGTTGTTCAGACGATTCAGACGAACGGGTCTCAGTGGCATGTACTCAAAGAGTTTCCAGCCTAATGCTTGTTTCTCGTTTGATTCCGAGGCTTAGCTTGCTCTTTTCTTCCGTGCTTGAGGTGTAGATCGGCCAATTGCTTGTCGTTTTGGAGGCATGGGTTTGAATTTATTTTCGACAAACATTGGAATTTCATTGGAGAAATATTAAATACATTGGAATGCCAGGGGCGCCATCCGTAGAAAATTGGTAGTACCATCTCAGAAACTTTCGTAGACTCATGCACATATATATATATATATATATATATATATATATATATATATATATATATATATATATATATATATATATATATATATATATATCATATATATATATATATATATATATATATATATATATATATATATATATATATATATATATATATATATTCACAAAATATTTCTTGGATCATCCAACCATTTTCGAATATTGATAGAACCAACTCTTGCGGTACAGATCAGATTGCCGGATTTTTTCAGGTAGGTACCCGATAGCACGGGGCAGAACGCTTGTAATATATATTTTGAAAGGCAATTTGAGTTAGTGGATATTCAATCACCACTGCAATAATGCCTTTACTATTAAAGCTACTTTGGTACTAATATAATTACACCCCAAAAACTGGCTTAGGTGATCACCCTGAGTAAACATAATTCTTTCATATATACGATATGAAGAGAGGTCACACAGTCCAATAAAGGTTGAACTAAAACTCCATACTAAATTATTGTGTAATCATACCGACTTGATCAATCACATTAAACCGTAAAAGTGATCTCATACATAGGGACCAGTATTTTTTTTTTGTTATAAGATCATATGATCACTCATATACGGAATTAACACAAAGTAATTTGGATTAATATCATGAATTTATATTGGAAACAATCAATCATTCCCGATTAAAAAAAAGTAGTTAACGTCATTTGAGATCATATACGGTGAACGAGCACGATCCTATTATATCATATCACTATATTTGTTATACATGGCTTATATATATATCGAACCAGTATGTCTGTATCAACCCACCCGTAAAATAATACATCGAAAACCTTTCAAAAGTCTTAAAGTGTATACATTGTATAATTAACACGATTTCCAGTTAATTGTTTATAAACAACAATTAGATATTATCATAAACTAATTCGATTAGCACTGATTAGATTTCTAACTATAGAGAAAATTGTAATTCAATCGAATCTCGTTATGTCTGCGAGAGTTAAGTGTGAACAAAACCATGTAAGATTCGCATAATCCAAAAATAATATTTCTTTGCATTATAATTACGCTTGCAAAAGAATATTGTTTATAATAAAAGAAATTGTTTATAATTTTATATTGTTCGAAAGCAAAAAACAAAAAAAAAATAAAAAAAAACAAAAGACTTTTTTGGGAAAGTGAAAGTACAAGTTTTTGTTTTATTTATTATTTCTTAAGCTGGTTGCGCGCGCGCACTCGTTTATTATATATAATTAAACTAGATTTGATGATGATAAATTGGAACTTGTTACATTTTTGGTGGGTTTTCGCCTGAGCGTCATGTAACATTTCGGTGTAGGCGCATGATTTAATTTATAACGAGTGGATAGGTTAAGTGAACGGATCAACGGATCGTTTCATACATAGTCGGTTTTAATCATGGTACCATCTGGTGTGTTGCACACAAAATTATATACACATAACCGGGTGCATATAAATTCATTTACCGCACTATTATTTTATGGTAAAAGCATAACATTTTTTTGTTCAACATATGGATGTGCACACTCGTAAATATCGATACGCATCGTAATTTTTACATTGTACTGGAAATTTATATATTTTGAGAACACATAATGTGAAAACCTATTATGTTTATGTATACAATTTTAATTATGTATGTACATACATACCGCGATATACATAAAATAAAATATTTGTCATACCTTTATATATGTGTACAGAGTTCCGCGAAAATATCGCGTGAGAATACCAGATACCACATGCTCATAAATGCATAAATTAAAAAGACGCGGGAATTTAATTTTAATTGACTGTTATCTCGACAATTACGACTTTCGATCAAAGAAATTTGATTGAAAGTACTATACGGTGACACAATTTATTGTATAGAAAGTAACACTTTTTCGGTGTGCTTGTAGTTAGAAATCTTCTCGGTTTGGCAATCATATTTATAGTTTTCACACGATAATCAAAAATTTGATTGACGATGGCATTATAAGATATAATTATATCATATACCTTCACACAGCACAATTCTATTAATTACGATCATTTGAGACAGTAAAGTCCATGGTTCTCCATAGAGGACTTTTATAAAAACCAAAAGGGAACCAAAGTATTGATTTGGAAATTGTTGACAAAGATCAGTTGTAAAGCTGTTAATGAATGTATCCTAGATAAGACAATACAGGTTTAGATTAAGTCTACAATAGAAGCTTCACTCGTTAATATGAAAAGAGAAATTTTATATAAGAGGTCAGAATTATATTGGAATCCAACGATCCCTTTCAAAGTAAAACCGAACCTTATGTGTAGTCTAATTTGGCTCCAGAAGCCTTGATCATGCACTAAACAGAAGCTATTAAATTGTTTTCCCCCAGGAATAGGGTGTCTTCCATATAGAGCACAGAATATAGTGAAGCTATCAAACGCACTGTACTTTGACTCTCGTATTTTCTTAAAACACTGATCTCGTATTTAATGTCGTGATTTCAGCCATATGTATATTTTTTGACCTCCGATGTGGCGCAGTGCATAGAACACTGCGGCGTGGAGCGAGAGGTACCGGGTTCGAATGCCGATAGGGGCCGGATGCGAAAAGGGATTTTCACCATCGATCATCTGGGCGGTACGATTGAAGGCGGTGAGATTGAACTCATCTGAGACCCAGATGGTTCTTAAAATCCTTGGGCCGTCCCATCTTCCATGTCAGTACTATAGGATTTCATGGAGCTATGCAATGTGCAGATGGTTTCTACGTAAATCGGACCTTTAGCCACGACGTACAGTAATATGGTGGAAGGTAACAATGGGTTATTACAACCTTAGTGACAGAAAAACACTAAAAAAAATATAAAAAAAGACCATATTTTCTTCTCAAAGTTCGACACTGCGGCACCGAACCACGAAGCATTATTTTTGAATGTGAGTATATTGGCTTTTTCTTGAATATGAGAAATGAGAATCAAGGATTAGAAATCTACGCAATAATGAGAAATCAAAGGTCCTGGAATATGAAATTTACTCAATGAGTTCAAAGTTAAGGAAACTGATCAAGAAGAGCTCTACTGAACTATCAAATATTATCTTATAGATAGTACTGCTCGTTAAGCGTTCACATTTGTATTTAAAAAAGTCGAATCTGGGCCACTCGCCCTCATTATATCGCATAAAAATTTGTTGATAAAAAATTTAAGTGGGGTTTTGTAGCGTCATAGATGGATCATACATGAATATTTTCGCTATGTGTCGCAAACCATATCGACACAAAATTTTTAATCTTGAAGACTGCACTCTTCAAATATACCAAAATTTTAACATAATGTATACACAGAAAATCATCGATGGGCTATTTGGATTTGAGTCGCAATTTAGTTTTATTCTAATACACCTCATGCCAGTATAAACCACCCAGGTGGCGCAGTGGTTAAAGCTGCGGCAGTTGGAGCGGGAGGTACCGGGTTCGAATCCGATTCGAGACAGGATGCAAAATGGGTTTTGCACCTTCGATCGTTTGGGCGGTGCGGTCAGTGGTGAGAAATGAACATATCTGGATCCTCTGTCGTGTTTAGAATCCTTGGGCCGACCCATCTTCCATGTCAGTACTATAGGCCTGACGTGGAGCTATGCAATGCGCAGATGGTTCTACGAAAAGACTCGGACCTATAGCCGTATAGAATGGTATCACAACGGATCAAAAATTGGTCTAAGTGTGCGATAGCAGCCACAACAACTTAACTTAACTTTATGCCAGTATTATGCCTCTCTGCTTATTATATAAATCTAGAGCCCCAACCGCCGTGAGTCTGAACAAATTTCAAGTAGAAACTCAACATCTGTTATTTGTCTGTTAATTAACTACTGACAAGCGAATCTTAACAATCTTATACTGAAGGAAATTGACCAATTTTGGAAGCGAAAACTATCAGTGATTTTTTTCAGGTTTTGACAACTATGATACCATACTCAATCTTCGGTTGAGTCATAGTTTTGAAATTATCAGTCAAAATTGTGGTACAGTAATTTCTAAGATCTGGTCAAATTATTATTTTACACACTAGCAAGAAGGATTTGTGATATTAAATACGATTTAACCGTTAATTTATTTTATCAAATGCACTTCAATATTAGGATGTTATGAACATGGGTGACAGTCCACATGGGTGACAGTCCAACGTACATCTGTCGCTTCTATGTATCTAGCCAAGATATTTTCCATTCGTCAAAAAGTTATAGTCAGAGGCAATAACTTTGGGAGGAATATGACCTCGTAAAGGATATCCCAATTAACTGTTTCCTAGTCTGTTTTGACCATTAATGCAAAGTTGAGTCGAGCATTTTCATGCTGTAAAATTTATTTACCGTGGTTTTCGCTGTATTGTGGCCATTTATCTTTCATGATCTAGCTCAAAACAATTATAGCTCATTATACATTACACTGAGCCGTGAACATTAGGTTTAGATATAGTGTGTGATATATGAGTTGATTCTCCGTTTAAATGAGCCACACAGTATCTCTGATTCTGGTCATTTCGAGGTATTTGTGCTATTAAGGAATTGCTTGTAAAGTCATCTCCAAAAATTGTGCTTATTTTCTTGACTTTGACATTAGTCTTCATTAAGCAATCCCTCTAATAACTTAAATGTAAACACAAATTGACTTATTCATTTGAATTACTCAATGGTTTGCAAACAAGGTGCTCTTGATCAGACTGCTGTAGGAAGATGCTTTAACTTACGTGGCTTTTTTTTGTTTATACCTTAACAAGAGAATCTTCAAGTATGGTACTCTGTCCTTCCCCATACCACATATGTTCCGATAGATGGATCTGATATAGATTAGTCTCTGATTGAGAATTAACTCGTTTGTTCAAATTGGCTTACTTTTGTGGTAAAGAAGATGCTTTACAGAATACATCAGTCTTATATATTATTACATACGTCAGTATAGTTTCTATCAGTTATAAAACTATACTGTAAATACATAATTGTGTTTGTAGGGTATCGTATGAAGAAGGCAACACGTGATTGGCTAAGGCGTGATTTTTATATCTGATTCCATATAATAGTCTCAAATTGAAAGAGTCATAAACATATTAGGTGTTTGCTTGAATTAGATATTTGTCAAGAATATGTGTTCTCCCGCACCGTCTATTCTTATTTTTTTAAATCAGTTATATGACAACAGTTCAGTTATATCACAACAGGAACAGACCCTAATTCGTTCGTGGTTTTAAACTTTGTTCGCAATATGATCAAAGTGGCCTTTTGTAAAGCCACCTTCATCATATTGCAAACAAAGTCTAAAATGTAGCCTATATTTTTGTATGATGTAATCTATATATGTAAGCCCATGAGCTCAGAATACCGCCCATAGATCACATGTAGCCTCGTAGAATTTGATATCTGATAAACTATAAAATTAGCTAAGTTTGGTTCAGACCTAAGTGAGGTTTAATAATAAAAAAAGGCGTCCATCCGAATATTGCATAACTTGATCCCAGCCTATAGTAGCGACATGGCAGAGGAAACGTGAAAAATGCACTGCACCAAGGGGATCAAAGATGTGTTTTTTCACACCACCAATCGTGAAGTAAAAAATGTCCGCCCCTATCAGGATTTGAAGCCGATACCTCCTGTTCCAACATCCGCAACTTTAGCCACTGCTCCATTTAGAATACCGAAATGTTAAATGATTTGAAGATAGACAAACACCAGGAAGTGATGCTGTATACGTGAAAGTGTACGAGATAATCCAACATCAATCAAACACTGTGTGGAAGAACTTGGACTTCAAAGATCAATACAAACCAGTAATTTGCATAATGACTTGGATGTGCGTATAAAATAGCATAAGAGATGTGACAAAAATATTTTTTGCAGCGCCGTATGTATGCATATAAGATACTGTTGCTTGACAATGACAATTCGGTTTTTTGAATTCATATTATATTTCTGATCTCGTGATTAAAAAGAACACGGTGTGTGCTATCAATATCGCGTTTGGGCTACATAACACATGTATGATATTTCTCTCGAATGGTAAAGGTCATTTCTGATACCTATCGGTAAAGGTGGCACTATCATATCCATACGAGATAAAGGGTCGGATCAATACTCAGTATACAATTAAAATTATACACTTTGAATTCAGAAGTCAACAAAGAGGATATAGAGCCCGATTACTAGCGGCAAGGTAGAACTTGATATCTTCGACCAAATGAGGGGAACCAATATACTTGAATTTAATCATTCCTCCAAACGTGACATAACCAGTACTGAAATCATAATTGCGTCCGGGATGTTTAGAGTTGGACTGGTTGATTTTAAGACCAACGGAAGTTGAATACAATTCTACTTGAGGTGTTTTACTTATACGAAAGATGGATTCCAACAAGATTTTAAATAGTATCAGGAACACCAGAACTCCTTTTCGAATATCAGAATTACTCTCATTTTTTTTTTTTTTTTTTTATATGTAGCTTTAATTGAGTGCAGGGCGGAATTTTAGACAGTCCTAGCTCCTTGTAACTGTCAGAGCTCCTGCACCCAACGCGCGGTCCTTCAAGTAAAGGTTGATAGCTGCCTTAAACTTGTGCATTCTATACTCAAACGGAAACTGAAAACCGGATAACGAATAACACTTCCTGGATGTTCAATGAATGAATTCGCGCTTTGTACCATCAGTTGGAGGTTTCGGCAGCTTCACCGTAAACCTATGCGCATTAACCGTTCCTCGTGTTACCAGTCCTGGCGTAACTAATGGTGGTATTTTCTCCTTTAATTCTGCAGAACATTTACCATTTATCATTGAAAAGCATTGTGACTGCATGACTGTCATCTTACAAAGATGCAAGTTTACATATATAGTGTAAAAACATGTTCAGTGACTGACAGAGTTGGCAGGAATTCACATTAGAAGTTTGTGAAAAAAAACTGTTTGGGTTTAATATATATAACAGAACCCATTTTGTCTACTAAGTATTTTGTTAGACTACGGATGAGCTCTCACCTTCTTGGGCGGTGATGACTTCAGCCCTGCACTTTAAATCTTAAGGTCTTCAAATTGATTTTTATTTGTGAAAATGGGAGAGGGTTTTTATCTGTGAAAATGGGAAATCGTCAATCTAACTCCCAATATGCATATACAAAAAAAATGGCACTGCTTTATGGCAAAATGAAGAAATTTAGAAGAGATGGCACTTTTAAAAATGTTGATTGGAAACCGAACACTACAACTCGATATTTACGTAATTTACATGTAAAATGTAAAAAAAAGGGTTTTTTAAATGTCAAATGCCCAACTGTGGTTCAGGATGCAACATTTCTTGAAAAACGAGACATTGGTCCATAACAGTTGATTTCCAAATTTCGATTTAACTGCTGTTAAACCCATTCAGGGAAACACTGTACAATTCCATCTAAACATCTATCTTAAACATCCGGTAAAAAACAACGAGGGAGTGTCAAAAGAAATAAATTTGCATCGCACAAACTCATCTTCCTTCCGGACGCATCTTATACCTATATATACATAAGTCGTAAAGAAAACCAATTACACAACATTACTGTTATTTTAATGATGTACATTTGTATATAACTGAACTATTTACGAACGCACTGTATATCAATAATATAATCTAGTTCTTACGTTCATCTATACAGTTTTATTCATCCACATATGTAAATACCTTTCAGCATTTTAAATAAGAAATTGATAACGAAAAACCCGTTTGATTTTATCTGGGCTTAAATGTGCTTATATAATATGTAGCTCGTACACATAAACATCACACCGCGTGATAAAAATACTTTCTTTCTTCTGAGACAGTACATAAGAAAAGAACAAAAGACCTCAACTGTTAAACGACGAACCTGCGACATGTATATATATATAATGTTAAAACTAACCCTCGGTTTAAATGTGTAAATGTGTGTATAACAGTCTCATCGACCGTTTAACAAAACAGGTGTTTATACATGTCTTATGTAAAAACCTAATTAAAATCTAATTAATCGGTATTTTCTTACTATCAAACGGTTATCGAGATCTTATGTATACAAATTTTACAGTTTCACAAAGTAAACAAAACACTTAATCACCAATCTAACGGTCAGTAATCACATCGACTATCATAAGATGAATTATAGAGATGAGCATCTTAAGTATATAGTTGTGTATTGTAAAGAGATTGAGACACGTTGTATAGGGTTATAAGTCGAAGGCGCGCACAATGGTGGTGAACAGTTTTTAAATACAAAACAAGATGGTGGATTTAAAGACACACACACTTAAGATGATGTATAATTATTATGCTGTTTAAAAAAAATAAAGCAACATACTTACATATAAAATAGTTTAAAAGGTTTGCCCATATACAGTGTGTCGACTTATATACGTGTATTGGTGAGAGATTAACTTAGCTTAAGTCATTCTTTTGTATACCGCATATATATATAAGAAACAAAGATGTTGATATTTTGTTGTTGTGCCCGTATAACATACCGAGTGTATGTCATAAATGTGGGAAGCATTAAAGGAATTTGTTAGTGTATATCGATATACATACCTGAAACTATTCTCTTGTTGATATTATCCAGTGTCACAATATAACTTAGATAAACAATTTATACACTATAGACACTATATATAAACACTTTGCTGGCGAAACATAAATTTAAGACACTTTAGACTCTTCACTTGATATACATATGTAACACCTTATAATATTTTTATATATTCAAATTCGTGGCGATCATAATAAATCCACTATCTGTATGTATGTATGTGTATATAGTTACCAATTAATTTTAAGGTCGTCTCGAAGAGACACGATCAACGATCTGATCTGAATACAAAAACTTTTTATATGTTAACTGAAAGAATATTATAAATTTCTTTTAAGATTTCAAAAACACAATCAAACACACAACATCACAAAACTATAAACTATACACAATAAATCGAACACGCGATCAAATTAAATACGTTTTGTTGTAATAAAAAACTTTGTTCGACTGAATTCGTTGAATATAAACGCTATAGTAAAACGCGGTACGGAGTCTCGGATTATTATTATGTTTGTGTGTTCGGTGGTTTGGGAGTCTTAAAGTATATAGAGAGTGTCTGTATATGTATATAGCGAAACTAAAGTGAATGTTATTTGGGTTTTTTTACCTTCGCTCTTTCGTATTACACAAGCATATCCATATACATATATGGTGTACTGTAGTGTGTTGTATAGACGATAGTGCATTTGAGAATGCGTTGATCAGTCGAGGGGTAATTTTAGTGCATTTTCCATGAGTCTAATGTATATTGTGTCGCTCGCTTATACATAAGCTAATCATAATGTTGTAAAGAATGTAAAGATTTGTGACTCATTTCATACACTACAATGCCAAGGTCACCAAAAACAAACTAGGAGGGTGAAGTAAAAAGTATGAAAATCGCAACAGAGGGCACGAAAATCGTATATCCTAGATATCATGTGTCAAAACTATCTGTCACCAGACCTTATTTATATTTTCACTTTGGTGTGGCATTTCTATCAGTTTTGATAGTCAATGGTAAAGATATATATATATATATATATAATATATATATATATATATATATATATATATATATATATATATATATATATATATATATATATATTAACATATATATATATATATATATATATATATATATATATATATATATATATATATATATATATATATATATATATATATATATATATATATATATATATATATATATATATACATATGCCTCTTGCCTCTATCGGCCTTTTGACCATGTTGGTCTGTTGTGTGATGATTTTTCCTTTATACAATAATATATGATTAGCCATTGATGTTGGTTATGATATTGTATCTTTATATCTAATTAGAACTGTTTTCAATCATTCATGACATATAATTCCTTTAGGTAGCTAGTATACGTTCGCGTTTCTTTTTGTTTTATCAGAGACGTCTATTTGACTTGTTCCAATAACCGAAACTCTTCCAACTCTTATACAGCTCTTTTTAAACGTATTTCCTTATGCCATAGCCAAATCAAAGAAATATGGTTATACGGTTGATTCGCGAAGGCAACCTGCACATTACTACCTGTTTATATTGGAGCTATTATTAATAGTGGTATTGATATCTCTTTCGTTTGAATTTGACTCACTGTTTTTTGTCACCATCGATTATAATGATTAACAAGTGGTTTACTGCTTTTTGTTGTGGTCGTGTCGTATAAGCACACAACTGAGGCCAACCGTTCAAGACGCCCAAATGAAGACACCACACCTAAAATGGTATAACCAATGGCAGAGTCAAAGTGCGCGATATTAAAAACATCTGAGATGAATGTGTATGAAAAAGTTATGGCCATGGCCTGCAACTATTCCCTGTTTCCGAACTTGAAGAAATGACTTGGTGGAATGAAATTCGGTTCTAATGAGGATCAGCGATGCAACAAACGCCTATTTGGAAGGGCTGGAGGAATCGTATATTCGGAAGGGATCGAAAAGTTGGAAAACGTTGGACAGAGTGTGTCGAGCTAAAAGGCGACTACGTTAATAAAAAAATTTTTTTGGCCGTAAATATTATTCCTTGTTTATTTTACCCGACTGTTCACTCCGTCTGCATATTTAGGTTCCTAAGGAGGTTACCATTCCGAATATGCCACGAAACGTTAACTATACCTCGCTCGCAACACTTTCTTTTGAAGAGTGTATTATTTTGGTGTTTGTTTTCTTTGTGCAGCCCCAGAGCTGTATTCCGTATGTCCATACAGGGTTCGAGCAGTCAATATCTGAGCCTGGTATCTAAGTTCGTTCCTAGATATTTAGCCTTATTTGCATACGAAATCTCAAGGCCGTTATAACGATTAGAGGTTTGTAGTCGACTTTAAGATTATTAAAATTCACATGTGTGGATTTCGATTAATTGTTCATTAATCAATTCCTTTCGATACATCAATAATTGATCCGATACGCCACATTTATGTCCTTTTTTGATTTTTTCACTTGCTTCTTGAGGTTCCGTTGTCGATTCCTCGAAAGTGTCTCTTACTTGAAGAACTGCAGCGCATCATCAGTAAATGAATGTGTTCATCGCTGAACATTTCCATAAAATTATGCGGTGAATTGATGAACTATGCGTTTAACCGTTTTGCTTCTCGTAATAACATTTTTTTTCTTGTTTAGGTCCCATCCATAACACCCTCACTCAGGATCATTGACCCTGATCATTATTTCAGAACGATTCCTGAAATAAATTTAAGAAAGGCCACAACGCCATCATTATTTTATAAAATCAAATTCATGAATGCTGCTCTATATTATGCTGGTTGGGTAAAGGGTTGACCGTGCCTGTAAAAATGATAAGGTCATCAAAAAAATGCTTTCTCTATCAAGCTGATTTCCGGTTTCGAATATTAGAAACCATTTCTCATACCATATAAAGCCCAAACTTCACTGTCCAGACGGTCATTGAATCCCTATACGCCACGCACTTAACTAATCTACAAAGTGTACTTGAAGCATAAGTATCCCAAATCAATTATTAAGTATAAGGGTGAAAGACTTCTCAACTGGTTCCCTAAGAAATTTCACTCAACATAGCTGATGCACAGTAATTTTTGGGAAAATTGTCCTTTCTGGTAAAGCGCCAAACTTTAAATGGATAAGATTCTCGACTTTCTTGATTGCAGTTGTTAAAGACATAGATGGAATTTTACATGTAAATCACGTTGTTTACATTATTTATGTATAAATATTGTAAACAAAACCGTAAATACATAAAATAAATACATAAACGTGAATATATTCATACGATATAAGTAACAGAAGCACACCATTTGCAATGTCATCTGTTTGAAAATGTTGAAAACTCTAAGTGAGTTCAGTTTACCAAAAACCCTAAGTATAGAATAAGCCGCGATTTACAACGATTATAATGAATCGATTTTACTTCTAAGCAGTACTTGGAATAGCAGTACTTGGAATTTAATTGTGGTGTTTATTTTCTCCAAGATTAATTCAGCATTCCTCGAAGTTTACACATTCGTTCAACTTTTTACAACAAATACCTTCAGTGCTTCTATAAATGCTGTAGTAAATTCGATCAATAATTCAACTTTAACATTTACAATAACAGTCAAATTAGTGGTGAATTAGTCCCACGGGAACGATGGAACTTTTGAATTGAAGATGAGAAAGCGGAATGATGGAAATGATCCTAGACCTGAAGTAACGCTGTTTTTGTTAAGAAAAAGGGACACTCATTGTATATGAACTTTTTATATCATTGACCAAAATCAATAGATTTTTATAACAGTATACGAATGACAAACTTATACACAGTAACAACGTGTCGATTCATCAACAAAGTTGTTGGACTCAAAGCTCAGAATTCTACTGCATATCAAAAATCTAGAACTTCAAGAAAAAACAATAGACATACAATATGAAAGTTACAAGGCCACTAACAAAATGTCATTTTGATATAACAACAGTAACAATAGGGTTTCCAATTCTATTCAAAGTTTTTGCCGCATTGTTAACTTTCATCTAATCGTTTCTAACGTTTCTAACACAAAAGTATACCACAATTTATAAACGGTGATGGCCCGGTATGTTTGAAAGATTATATCGAACATTAAATGCTACGATAACAATTGTGAGTTTCACGATAAGACTATGATAGTAACAATCGTGTAATTTATACGCCCAACAGCACTAATCAGAGGTTCTCCAATGATAAATTGTGTCTAGAGCGCCGGTTTTGGTAAGCAGAACTGGCGCAGCCATATCAAACTTGTTGCTTGCATTAAACAGCAATACAATGAGTGTCTCTATACTCACCTGCCGTAGCCCTTTAAAAATAAAGACATCCTATTCATATGACTGTACACAACCGTTATCACATATTTAATTACACAGTAACATACATAAAGTAGGCGTTCGGTGTTAAGCTTCATTTATCTTCCATAGACACTGATTTAAGTGGTAGTAGCAACTGATGTTAAGAAGGGTTTCATGTTAACAGTGATTGAACACGAGTCAGTCGGTTCTAAGCTATATGTTGCGGCTAAGTCGGGAAGAAGAATGTAGGAATACGGTTCCAATTCCGTAACCTGTTGAGTATACGCTTTCAAGATTGGATATTAACATGTTATGGTGAATATTCATCTTGGCAACAAAAATTCCTGTGAAGACGCCGTCAGGATACAGCGAAAGAGTTTTCATTTCTATAATTTTCAATAAAAGGGACCTATGAGGATAATGAATATTTATATTGACAGTTTTGAATTATTATAATGATTTTCAAAACACAGGTTATAATCTGTTGTACTAAAATTTTTATATTTCACTCATAAACATAATTTGATCAAAATAAGATTCAGAAATATTTTTATGTTAAAGCTGCGTACCGGCTGCGAAATCCGACTGGGTAGCAAAAAACCTTTGCTATCCTGTTTGATTTTGCAGCCGATAACGATCGAAGGTATGAATGAATAAGTGCAAAATTTATGAATCAACCCATTCTCCTTGTCAGTACTGTATGGCTGGAATAGAGCTATGAACTTTTACGTAGGTCAAACCTATAGCTGTACGTCCTCGATTTGGCTGTAATGGCCTAAATTACGGTAGAACGGAAATTAATCAAACCGCGAAAGAGTTGGTTCATCGAAATTATCTCACTATTTTGTTTATTAACAACGAATTGTTTAAATATGAAAGGGAGCATGCTTCACCACTGATCATGATATCGAATATCCGTATATAGGATTAAACGTTTATTTGCTCAGACTCAGACTCTTCAGACATCAGATTTTTCTCATCCATGCATTTCACTTTAGTTTTTCGTAAGTTTAATCGAGTTTACTTTTCTCAAACAACTAATGTTGGGTTCACCGCGCATACATTTCCCACACTTCTACAAAGTTTACTTCATCAGAACGTTAGCTTAAACGCAAATTGATGTTTCTGACCAAGAGGTCTACGTTTATTTTAGACCCTTAACCTAGAATCACATTAAAAACTCTTCCGTTCTGCATGACATTTGAGAAAATCTGTATCGTAACTTGATCTTGACCAGATTGTGGTCTGATCCTAAACGTGTTTGGTACTAACTTCACGATTTACAATTTAGTACATAGATGTGGGGATAGAATGTACTTTGTCGGTCTGATTTCGAAGAACACGTATCACAAATCTGATAGCCTGCTTCAGATGTCAACCCATCAAGCTTATCCAATCTACTGTATGTGTGTGTATAGCACTCCTAATTGGCAGAAACGCTAATTTGTTTCGCAAGCGAAGTTTACCCACTTAAACAGTTATAGTAAACAATCTTATCGGCAATGAAATGACTTGGAATACATTTGGGACCCGTCTTGAAACACGGACCAAGGAGTCTAGTATATGTGCGATATCGATTGCTAAAGGGCTAAAATTAATCATGATTGTAACTAACTTAATTCATGGCGTAATATTGGCTAATTGGAAACTATATGTTATTGCAGAAGTTGTGAACATTTATAAAGAGACAAGTACATAACATTTGGATGAAATATTAGAATCCACCTCTAAAAGCTTTAAAATGGGAGAACGACTTAAAGAGCCAAACGACTTATTTATCTAGTCATCATGACTAAACTACATGAGTTAGGACATGAATTTCTTCTCAATCCACTGATTTAGCCAATTTCGCTAAATTTGGCATCCAACGATTATTCGACCACCCAACTATTTAAAGTCTTAAGTCATTTAATAAAAATATAAACCACGAAACCACTTAATATGACGTTATAACAAAAAACATAAAATTTAACTGTTATTTCTTATTTTGTGGCTTAAGATGTATTTAATGGCCAACCGTTTTCTTAACGATATACACGAAATTTATTAGGAAATTTGATATGGACTTCCATCGACAGTTTTGTATTTCTATTCACCCGTCTCTAATGAAGAAATATGAATGCAAATTGTAAACAAATTGTTTTCCAACATAACACTATACATATAATCATAAATCAGCATAATTGTGATGAGTGTGTGTTTTGTGAATCGCATACAAGTGTGTTGTCGCTTGATAATTTTACATAAACTGTTATGTCCAAATTGATTTTGAAGTACAAGTAATAAACGTCGACTGCTTCTAATTGAAGTCTATCATAATTTTTACTTCATCTCAACGATGATTTAAAAACAATATAAAACATTAGTATCGACTATTTAAATTGTTGTTGCATACGACTACATATATTATGTTTGGATGTGTGATGCTGCGAGAAAGAGAGTGGATCGAATTATAAACTTATACTGTATACATCAACGATCTTTTTGATTTCTTCGTTGTATCTTAGGATTTGGTTTGTTGTGGTTGTGTGACGTTATTGGTATTCATCTCACTTTTAATTGAAACATGTTTCATTTATATGTATACAGAGTTACGTTAGTGAATTCATCGAAAGTATTTAGTTTTTTTAAAAGTCATCATACTATCGAACTTAATTTGCATCTTAATTCGTTAAGGTGGTTCAGAAATAATGAGTAAATAACGGAACTCGAACCAATTTAGACACATTTCTTAAGCCTCTAAACTTCGAACATAACAAAGGTGCTCTTCTTGTTTGTTGGATAGTGGTGAGTGATCAGTACAGTAGCCTGCAGATCGATATCTAATAGATACAAATTTTCATGTGTGATTTAACTAGTGTGTCAACCGTGAAAGGATATGTTCTCCAATTAATTATATTACTGTTTCGGTATTGTTGGGCAGAAGATGTTCAAGATTAATAATCAAAACAATAAAGCTTTGATTAGAGGTCAAAATATCACTCGTCATAGACTTGGAGCACAAACTAATGTCAATCACTCTACGAACTGAGTCAACAAAAGTTGGCTCACACCGATATTAAGTAAATCACGATCTGAAGAGCTTAAAAAGTAAAACAGGGCCGTTCTTATATTGTTAATAATTGAACCACTTCAAAGAGTGAGATCATCATCATCATTCCGTATAGGAATAAAAGCTATCAAGTAGTTTAGCCCTCTTCAACAGGAGGCAATAATGTGTTATCCTAGCGAGTCTTAGCCTTACGCTTGTATCGGGCGATTTTCCATTCCTTGAATAAAATATTGGGATTCATCAGACACTATTACTTTTTGTGGGTCAGATAATCAAGGATGGATAGTATGTGGTTTCACCAGGTTACCAACCGAAACCGTTCCAAATACACCAATGTTTTTCAAAGCTTCCGATACGCTCAGAGCTTACATAAACTGGTCAAGACCAATGCTAAGTTCATCTGGA
This sequence comes from Tipula lateralis, assembly GCA_963932295.1. Taxonomy (NCBI): domain Eukaryota; kingdom Metazoa; phylum Arthropoda; class Insecta; order Diptera; family Tipulidae; genus Tipula; species Tipula lateralis. Next base: position 165,872,263 of record OZ010737.1, read on the forward strand.
CCACTGATCACGAAGATGAGTTGCTCCAGTCAAAGGAGAGGATTATGCAACTCTGCCCGTATTATCGTATCTAGTACCGGGAAAGCTACTTATTCTGAGTGCCGATGCCAGCAATGTGGGAAATGGGGTCCTACGAGAATGAAGAAACCTATTATCTATTATCAAGGCAGTTAGAAGGAAAGAGGAGGTGTTGCAGAACTATCACTTCATAGCGGAGCATAAAAAAAAAGAGCACACGGAAATGCGAATGCCCTTGTGCAGATGATAGAGAAGGTCTTGTGTCAAGAATTGCAAATCACGTTGCTGGAGTTGAAACTCCCGTAGAATAGAACCAGGATGCCGTAAAGAAGGAACAATGACGAGATCCAGAAATGGTCTCGCTAATTAACATTGCAGGAAAAAAATCGATGATAAAGTGCTACTGGGCTCAGTGGTACTCGTGATGTTTAGATAACGGTTTTCGGAAAAGTAAGTGGGAGTCCATTGATCAAAAACGGGGATAGAGCAGTTGGTGCTACCGAGAAGCAAAGTACTTGAAGTATTTAAGGAACTGCAAAGTAGAAGTTCAGGTTTTTATCCAATCCCATTGGAGCTTGATGAGTAGCATGAACACTGGATGCTGTAGCTATTTTACAAGTGTTTCCCGAGATATGCAATACAGGTCAACAAACCTCATTCAAGTGCACTTTTCGTTGTTGCTATGCTATTTGCTGTATCAATTGTAGATAAAACGTCTGGATCAAAAATTATGTAGAAAAACTCGAAAATTTCTTGACCCGGGTAGTGATAACCAGGTGAAGGTGTTAAGGATGACGATTGGTGCATTTAATATATGTTTAAAAAAAGGTGTCACTGATTTCTTGTTAAATGGCCGGTATTTACTTCTGTTGGAATTCGAATTCGGTACATTCCGCTCCAAATGATACTGCCTTAATCACTGCACCATGTGGTCGGTGTAGTTATGCACCTCTGGCTTTTTAATCTTTATATGTATAATAACCCAGTTGGCAAAAAGATTATCGTTCCGCCTCCAATATTTTTCGACTGCGGAGCTATTGCCCGTGCAATGGTACAAACGGCAACTATATTCGTAATGTCATACATCAGGAAGCTAAATAGTCCCAATTCGGATTTGCTGAGTATAAGAAACTCGTTGATTCTATCGACCAAAGCAGAGATCAATCTCGTAGGTTACTTAAGTCCTGGAACCATGTACTGTTTAGAATAAGTGATTTATTTTAAAACGATCTAAGTGTTTGATAACCTCCGTGGCACGGCCCTAGTCATATCAGTGGACTTATATTTCTACGTTCTGTCAATCAAACTCAGCAGGCGAAAAACAGCTAACCATTCTGGCATCGTATATTTGATATACGCTTGATTACTTAAACAGGACGTTGAAATCATCATCTGAATCATTCTGATCACGGATATACATCCGTCACGATATTGGATTTTCTTTAGTTTACCATTGCCGACCTGGAGATCTCAGAGCTTTAGACGTTTCCTCTGAACTTTTAGTGATAGCTAACGACTAAAGTCCCAAACTTATTACCGCGAAGAATGGCTGATGCAGGTTAATCTAGTATTTGGTCGATATTATATTTTTTAAGTGATACTTGGGTAAACTCAAAGTGCTCTTTATTTGTGAAAAAAGCTCTTTTTTTATTGAGAATATATGTACATTAAAATTTGATGGAATGCATCTTAATTTTGCAAAATAAACCTCATAACATTATTTGGATTAACTTCCAAATGCTCAAGAACTCAATCAGTCGATATTCGGCTTTATCCTATATATGATCGGTTATTTCATGTTCCTGGAGCGGTTGAATTTTATACAGGTTTTTGTGAATGAATAAAAATTAACTTCTTACATACAGTAGTGATTATGAAACCAGTTGGCTTAAAATCGGCCACGAAACTTCGAATATTTAACTTGGTCGAATATTTAACTTGAAATCATTTTTCACACCGTCCTTATGAATTTTATCAAGCTCAGATACTAATTTATTAATTATGAACTCAGGTCTGGTATTTTTTGTCTCACAATCTACAATTTTAGTCTTAAGAAGCTTTTATTTCTCAAAGTTTCTTCGTGGCCATATTAAGAAACGTTTACAAATCGGACTTCCTATAGGAAAAGAGGCTAACACAAGCGTCACTGTCTTCTTTCTCATAAGGTAACAATAAATGTTTTATTTGGATTAACATCAAGTACATTTTCTGGATACTACATTCCCAAATTAATCTCAGCGCACCACGGATCAGCTCTGAAACAACTGTGACAAATATTTCTCGCATGATTACACACCGATTATCCACACAGCGTAGTGAATCAACAATCAAAAACCACATCAATGGTGATAATACTCCTCCTTATGAACAGACTTAATCCAACATGAAACATACCCAAGTAAAATTATAGACGGGTTCACTCCCTTCTCTCTTCGAGACCCCTCCTATTGACTCAATAAAAAGAGGTAATGTCAAAAAAAAACTGTAGATCTACAAGCTTTATATTAGTTTGAATGAGTTGATAGCCTAACTAACCTTTATAGTAGATCCTACTGTGTATAGCCCACTTCTCCTCCCTTTAAGACTTCCTAGATTTAAGATAATACTTAGTGAAAGCCGTTTTCAACCTAATCAGAGGTGCGCCGTATTAAAATGCCTCCTTGATTTTTTATGTAGTTTCGTCAGCTCGATTAAGGAACCTCCTAGATGGTGTTCGTCTGTTTCACAGGACAACTTTTCTCATAAACTGAGTGTAAAGAGCTTTGCAGTTGTACTGAATTATTCATCTGTTCACTGGCGCTATGCTCATTGAAAATAATATCATCTCCCAGAGATGGTTAAAATGAGTTAATATAGCCCGTCTATACCTCACTAGGCGAGTAAATCCTACTTGAGAGATTCCAGATCCCACTGTGTTTAATCCACTTCACCTGGATTATCGTACGAGTCGTCTTGAGGTTAAGCTACTACTGACCCCAAAAAGTAAGGTACTAAAAGAAACCCGATTCCATTGGAATAACCATTGGCAAGATCGATCTGCACTCTAACTGCTTTGATTCTTTCAAAAATACTCTTCCATTTTATTCAGTTCTCCATTCCACCAAGGAACCGATGGTGTTCGTTTGATTTAAAGTACAGCTGTTCTCATAGAGTGTGTAGAGCGCTCTGCGTGAACACACTTTGCAGTAATCTCTAGTGACCCCGCAATAAGGTTTCAGTTCAATAAACACTTACTTACGACAACGACCCATATCAGTGAACCTATTTTAGTTAATTTTGTGAAACCTTATTTTTAATTCCTAATGCTGTATATCTTTCGACCTAACTCAATCAAACTTTGGAGGTAAAAATAGCTAACCACTCAGACATCGTATATTGACTACTCACTGTTCTGAGATGTGGGAGAAATAATCATTCCATATGGCTTAATGATACATTTATAGATTCTGATAGCGTGTATATACATCCGTCAGGACATTGGATTTTCTTAGTTCCCCATTGTTTACCTGAAGATCTCAGAGCTTTAGACGTTTTTTCTAAACTTTGAGTGCAGTTTAGGGTTTAAGTCACAAAAATATTACCGTATGCCCGATACTGCTTAAGCTGACAATCGGGTAAATTTAAAGGACCCTTTGTTCGTGGTATAAGCTGTTTTGTGAAGAAGCTGTCATGAGAACTTCTTTGGTAGGTTGCGCTTATTCATTGAATTGAACCTCGTCGCTTATACTAGTTTTTGGCATAATTTTGATGAACTTCCAAATGCTCAAGAATTTAATAACCGGACACTCGGCTTTATCCTATATATGACAGTCTCCACACTTTAAGTCTTAAGAAGCTTAATATCTCAAAGTGATTTCGTGGCCCTATAGAGAAGCTTAAATATTTGTTGCCTCCAATTAGGTTTTTTTATCCAAGATTACTGGTTTTTATCCAAGTGACTTTCTGGATATACCATTCCCATATTAGTCTAAATGCGTCACGGGTCTGCTCTGAAACAACTGGGTAAAATTTTCTTCTAATGATTACAGACCGATCTCCGCGCAGCGTGGGGCATCATAATCATAGACGAGCTCACCCCTTCACTCTTGGTGCTCTCCCTCTTGACTCATAGTAATATCTCCAGAATCCTCAATGTCTATGGAAGCAATGGTATAGTTTCCTGCTATAAGAGCTTTCCCTGTAGATCTACTAGCATGATAAAAAAATTGGTTTTATTTTTGGTGATTATTTTCTGAAGATGAAACAACATAAACCTGATTGTTCTTTATGTCTTTGGTAGATCGTCTCGCTTTTTCTAATAAAGATCACGTTATCTTCCCTTCAAAGTTAACGCATGTAAAAAAATAAAAGTCCAATTTATTTAGTATTCAAAAATGGGTAGAATCTCCTCAATACTTTTCTCAAAGAGGCATGGGTAAATACTATATCCTCCAAGAGGTTTAAGTGGTTTGAATGAGTAAGTAGCTCAACTCACCCTAAAAGGGGTAAAAATCCTACCTGAGGCATGTCAGATCCCACTGTGTATAGTCCAATTTTCTTCCATTAAAAACTTCCTAAATTCAAGATTATACTAGGTGAAAGCCCTTTTGTACCTACCCTAACCATAGGTGCGTTAACAACTTCTAAATTTCTAACGTGGTTTTGTCAGCACTCTTAAGGAACCTCCTAGATTGTGTTCCTTTGTTTCACAGGATATTTTCTCATAAGCTGAGTGTATAAACTGTGCAGGTGTAGTGAATTGATTCAAGTCCATGCCTCATGCAATAGATGGTATATCTCACACAAACAGAACCTTGTAGAGGGCCCAATTTGCCACTCTGAATTGTTGCAGCTGTTGGTTTGACCTCTATGTGGCACCTAATGTGCAAGTGGTCAGATAGAGGCTTCATGAATCACATTCCCGTTGTTAATAATAGAACTTAGATAGGGATTAAAATGTACAAATAAAAAAATTAAAAAATAATTGCGGATTAAACTGTTTACTGCTTATTTGAAAATACTATCACTTCTCTAAAATTGTTAGAGATTAAAATATGTGGAATGAGTTAATATAGAATGGAAATCAAGAGAAGTCATTGCAGTTCATTGCGTTTAATCCACTTCACCTGGATCATCATAGGACTACTGAGTCCAAAATGTGAGTTACTTAAAGTAACTAGATCGATTCCTTCCAGTTCTTTTAAGCTTTTATCTGAATTATGAAGAAAGTCCATTCAAAATCATTTACAATCGCTTTCTTGAGTATTTAACTGCAATGAGTTATTCATTGATTCCCTCAAAGAAACTCCCTCATTTTTAACCTCCTAAATTTAAGATTCAATACTTAGTCAAATCGTTTTGTACTCGCCCTAACCATAAGCTTAATAAATGTGTCCTCGATTTTTTATATACAGTTTTCAGTACTCCATTCCACCAAGTACCCTCCTTATGGTGTTCATTTGTTTCATAGGAAAGCCGCTGTCATAAGCTGAGTGTATAGAGCTTTGCAGTTATACTGAATTGATTCAAGTAAATGTTCCTTGCATCAGTTTACAGTTGGTCAATATCCTGATTAATTTTAGTTGCCTGGTCTTAACCTTTATACCACATCGAACCTTCGCCACGAAAATAAACAAATTTATAAGTGATTCTTTTCAGTAGTCTAACTGCAGAGGGCAATTAATCGATTCAACAGCAGAATTTTTTGCCAGGTTGCTCTCTTGGACTTTCTCAATTCAACTACGACCTCAAGTCGCGGTTTTTGTTCTCCCTGATTATAAGTGCGTTTAGCCTTAGGGTCTCGGAATCGATTTTCGGTAGGGACATAAAAACCACGACTGCGTGTTTTTAAATGTATTTAGGTATATGTGTCAATGTGGGTTTGAACCGTGTGACTATTGACTATTGAATTCTGGAATACTTTCCCTGGGATCCTGTTTGATTATTTATCTTATTGTTGTAATTGACCAGTTTATCAATTCTGTTTTGTTCCACAGCTTTCTGACCTTGGACTCCATAGTGAAGCTAGTTTTCAAGAAGTCAGATAGAGAGACTTCTTAAAACACATGGCAGTTTATAAAAAATTTATTAAGATTTTATAGTAATTTTATAGTATAGGATTTAAAACTTTAAAACGCTTAATTCCAGATGGTTATCTCTAAGTAAGCAGGAAAATAAACAAGCTTATGAGTGATCTTTTGAAGACGTCTAACTACAGAACGTAATTAATTGATTCCTTAACAGAAACTTTTCCAGGTTGCTCACTTAGATTTCTTCAATTCAAGGTTAACCTGAAGTCAAGGTTTTTGTTCTGCCTATAAGTATTAGTAGTCTTATTAAAACGTGTGCTCGACTCTTTGGACTTGACGTAGCTTCTTTGGGCTTTTTGAATATGGGTTGAACCGTACGCTTGGATTATTAAGTTCTGGAATATTTTCCCGGAACCATGGCAGATTTTTTATTTTATTTTTGTTCAGCTCTCCATTCCACCAAAAAACCTCCGAATTCTCTCAATAGATGGTATTCCTGCCTCGAGCAGTACCTTGTGTATGGTTCAATCGATCAGTTTAACAATTCTGGTTTCTTCCACAGTTTCCTGACCTTGACCTCCATATCGAAGTTTATATGCAAGTAGTCAGATAAAGAGGCTTCTTCAAGCGCATGTCAGTTATAGGGTTAAGCTATTTTACTACCTATTGTCTCAACTTCACCAAAAAGTTGTTACTCTTTGCGACAAACAATTTGCACGCACCATTATAAAAATTCCGTCTCGTCGTACAGCTTCCCCATTCCAATGCCTTATTTCACTCAGATGAAAAATGTCTAATTTTAAACGAACAATCGCGACGACATAAACAAATAATAGAGTTTGATGCCTTGGTGCGATGATAATGGTAAGGAATTATATAGTTATATATGTAAGATGGAACAAAAGAAAGCTCTCAAGTGTTTTATTATCGTTTTGCAAAGTGAATAGACTTTAATTAGATATGCAATGCTGTTGTTGTTGTTGTTGTCAATTAAGTTTATGACACAAATACATAATGTACATATATAGTATATAGATATATAATTTACTTTGATGTATAGTAAATCTTTATTTTTGCTTTGTTTTCAGAGGTGTTTACTGTGTAAACATTCTTTGTATAAATTCTGTTTCATATATAGGGAAAACCACTTCATTAAATTTATTGTTCAGTTTGGTAAAAAAAAAAAAAAAAATTATTGTTCAATCTTCTGCAAGGTGTGGTAAATTAATATTGTGCCTTTGTTAGTCACAGCAGTTTGTGTTGTTTTTGCACATTTTATTGATTTATATAGACAACGGAACCAAGAAATTTTTCTTATACAACAAAATCAAACTTTTCAACCTATATATATAATTATATAACAGCCAGAAAAACAAAAGAAAACTCTTATCTGAACTAATTAATCTGTGTAGCAGCAGTCTCCAATATCCTTCACAATGGAAGATTTTTTTTTTGTTTGTTTATTATTTGTATGAAGAATTGAAATGCTGTTTCATATCGTCTTGAGATTTTGTGCTATCCTTCAATTTCGGTTTAAAATAAAAAAAAATACTTAAAGGATGTTTCTACCTACATCACAATCATTATTTTTTGTTTTTTTGTCTTACATGTGTCTTATATATATTTTGGTTATAACACCAACAATAGTTTAAACAAAGTCAGCGATAAAAGGTAGAATACACAGAGACGTATATATAATACACATACAACAAAGTTTTGATCAGCAGTTCGGTGCTGCACCAACAAATATTGGCTGGCAGAAAAAAAAGGAGGAATACGATGCACCTGTTATTTTACTTAACTTTTATTTTTTTAACCAAAAGATCAACTTTTCAAATAAAAACCTTAACTAACTTAACTTTTTCCTTAACTATGTAATGTAACTAAACCATCGTAGTATTATATATATAGAGAAGAGAATAGTTAGTTAAATAGAATAGTTTTTTATGCTCTTATATTGTATTCTGCCAAGTTTCAATGTACATCGACCCAGTGTATGCAATATTGAGATAATTTGTTTAACTTTGTTGCTGCACTTCTCCGAGGAGTAGTTTTCGTGTCAAACTATATATATAAAGTTGTTGTGTCTCCATTTCTAATTCCATTTCAAATTGTGAATTTGTTTCGTCCATTAAAAATGTTCGATAATTAAACCCAACTAGTTAGTTTGGAGAGGTGGTGTTGGTGATTGAACTATTTCGAATTAAAGATCGATATCACAATCCATTGTTATATCTTACAGTTCTATATACCATTCCGATTCTGGAGCGGAAAAATTTTGAGAATTGGCCGGAAATTCGAATAACTAAGCGCCCAAGTTCCAATGGCTACCATATATAAGCAACTCAGTTTAGTATCACACCCTCTCGATTCCTAAGTGCAGAGTGCTAGATTTGTCAGAGATCTTTATCACTAATATACTTTTACCATAGCCGAAGATGTGGAAATCTTAAACACAGATTACCAGTGGAATGGACTGGATTCAAGATCGAGATAGGGATAGACACAGGACTAGGTATCAAAGAAAGTAATCTTTTACAATGGGTATCGTCCTGAATGAAGTATCCCATATATATATATATATATATATATATATATATATATATATATATATATATATATATATATATATATATATGGGATATATATATATATATATATATATATATATATTTATATATATATATATAAATATATATATATATATATATATATATATATATATATATATATATATATATATATATATATATATTTATATATATATATATATATATATATATATATATATATATATATATATATATATATATAAATATATATATATATATATATATATATATATATATATATATATATATATATATATATATTTATATATATATATATATATATATATATATATATATATATATATATATATATATATATATATATATATATATATATATATATATAAATTTATTTATTTATATATATATATATATATATATATATATATATATATATATATATATATATATATATATATGTTTATAAATAAATATATTTATATCTATATACATATATAGGGGATAGGGACGAACGACGCTATATTGTTTATTGTTCTTTTGTCGTTTGGAAGCTTCACTAGTATACATTTCATCACGGAACGCTACACACTTTAACAGCGATTGCAAATCCTGCAAATTTTTCTATCAAAATAATCGTTCTGTTGCTGCTACTTTAAGAGCATTACGGCCATTTTACGGTCCATTTAACAAGCCAGCTCGTTCGAATATCGACCGTAAAGTGGCATAATTTGATTCTAGAAGACGCAAATGTGTCGCTCACACGACGTTCGCAACAATTGGGCCTTTCTGTGACATCATTGTGACGAATTTCATGTAAAGATCTTGGCCTACATCCGTATAAGATTAAGCTGACACAACAACTTAAGCCGTTTGACCATTTGAAGCAATGCCGATTTGTGAATTGGGCTCAAGAGCAAATTGAAAATGATGCAGATTTTCACCGAAAAATCATCTTCAGCGATGAGACTCACTTTTGGCTAAATGGATTTGTCAACAAGCGTTACTGGGCAGGAAGCCAAAATATGCGTTACTGGGCAGGAAGTAACCCACACGTGATTCATGAGGCACCGTTGCATCCCGAAAGAGTCACTGTTATTTTTTCATCGACGATAACGATCGCCACGTTACTGTTAATGAAAATCGATACCGCGATATGATAAACGATGTTTTTTGGCCGCAATTGAATGGAATGGACTTGGACGACATGTGGTTTCAACAGGACGGGGCCACATGCCACACAGCACACGATACAATCGCGTTATTGAAGACTATAAGTTTGATGAGCGTGTTATTTCGCGTGACATCTCTAGATTATTTTCTTTGGGGTTATTTGAAGTCATTGGTCTATGCCAATAAGCCGGCGACGTTGCAAAAACTCAGAGCCAATATTGTACGTGAAGAGTGGTCGAAAATTGGGTTCCAAGATTGGAATTCGTAAAACGTGCACGCGGTGGTCATCTGCTGGAGAGCACATTTGTAGATTTAATGCACCTGTTCTTGATGATGTTGCTGGAATCATGGTCGGCGATCGTACAGCTTCGCGGAAAATTGTGATTCGTAGAAGAAATAATAATCTACAGTTCATTGCTTACACCGCTCATATGAGGCTCTCCCATATCGGCCAATGTTCTGGAAAGACCAAGACGGGTATCGCGTAAATATCAAACAACAAGATCTCGCAACAGGTGCTGAAACACTCAAACTTCAAATGTTAGTTCGAAGGAATATTATGCGTATCGGTTGATGATCAGACGTGATCAGGACCACGTTTTTCCACAATGCCGTGAGCTTTGTCAACATTTTATGGTCGACATGTATGTGAAGATAGAGAGCGAACGACTACGATACTTGCGATTTAATCAACAAAAGCTACGTGCGGAAGAGTACATTCACCTGCGAGACGCTATTGTCAACAACGCCGATGCCGTCCAAATTGATAATTTTGTCATTCTACCATCATCGTGCATAGGCAGTCCACATAATATGCAAGAATATATACAAGATACCTTGACTTACGTGTGAGAATATGGGCGGCCGTGTTTATTAGTCACCTTCACATGTAATCCAAAATGGCCGGAGATCATATCCTTACTATTGCTTGCCCAAAGTGCAATACACCGTCATGACATTACAGCACGTGTTTTCAGACCAAAATTGAAGTCTCTTATTGATTTCATTACAAAGTTACATGTATTTGGACCCACACGTTGCTGGATGTATTCCGTTGAATGACAAAAGCGCGGATGTAACTTCTTTCAGGTGATTTCAGACAAATATTTCCTATCATTCCACGTTCAACATATACGCTGGTGAGATCAACGCGTGCTGAAAATCATCGCCACTATGGCGTAATGTTGAAAAAGTACAACTGAAAATAAATATACTCGCTCAAATTCTTCAAGATCCATATGCTGAATAATTTTCAAACCGACCGATTTCTGCACAATCATTGATTAGCATGATCCTCTCATTGTCCAAGTATTTAGACAATACATAAATCATGAGTGGCTGGCAGAAACAGCAATTTTAGCTGCAAAAAATGGGGTCGCCATATTCCGTTATCATTGACAGTGCTCCATGCCTTTTCCACTCATATACCGAAGGCTCATTCACTTTCAATAAGTTAGTCATTTTTTCTACCTAAACAAGTAGAAGTTTTTATTAAATGTCCCTGGAGCCGTCATGCTGCGTAGCGGACGTAGCCCGCTAGTATATATATATATATAATATATATATATATATATATATATATATATATATATATATATATATATATATATAAATGAATGTTTGTCTGTATATCCTTTATAGAATCGTAAACTATGCATTTTATCATGTAATGATCTTTAGCAAAATTGTTATTAATGAACCCTCGAAGGTTGCTGAAATAGTGCGACCAATTTTCGACAGATGGCACCGCTGTCATGTCAATTAATTTTATGAACTTCAACAGATGGTGCCACTGTCATTCCAATGAATTGACGCGAAAACTGAGAACAAATGATCATGTTTCAAGTTGTGAGTGACCTTGAGGCCACGGCACATGAATAAATACGCATACGAGATGCCATGGCATACGTTCGCGAACATGGTCGTCAGATTTGCTCATCACATTTACATGCAATCAAACATTGGATGAAATTAATCAACTTCTGTTAACTGGACAGTGATCTTCGGACCGCCATGACATGCGTATCTAAACAAAAATTGAAATCTTTGATGAATTTTACTATCAAGCATCACGTTTTTGGAGAGACACGCTGCTGGATGTAATCCATTGTAAATATGACAGAAAAGAGGATTGCCACATTGACATATTTTGTTTTGGTTAATCAACAAAATTATATTAGATCAAATTGACCGACTCATCTCAGCAGAGATACCAGATAAGGACATTGATCCAGATTTATTCGACTATACATTACCAAAAATATGATTGATGGTCCATCAGGAATGGTAACCATGACTGATGGGAAATGCACGAATACCCACTATATCGTCGACGATCAGTTGAGCATAATCGTTCTGAAAGTACGAAACGTATGTCAACAAAAGAAGCGACATGACAGTCTTCGGAGTAGGGAATGTGGCCGCACCGCTCGATATTGAAATCAACCAATACCAACTTGGACGCTACATCAGAAGCAATGAAGCAGGATGGCCTATCTTTTCATTTCCAATCCATGAACAACAACCAATAATAGTACACTTGGCGGTGTATCTCGAGAATGGACAGCGTGTGTTCATCACAGAATATAATATACGTGCAAGAGAATCGGTTCCACCGGCAACAACTTTAACTGCATTTTACTCATTGTGCCAAGATGATATTTTCGTAAAGACTCTACATTATACTGAGGTACTGAAATTCTACACATTGGGTCGTCGATACACTGTTCACTTAAACAATACAGAATGCTTTCTTCTTGCGATTGCGTTAATTAATGTACGTGGGCCGACATCTTTTCACACGTTATTTGCCATTATATTGATGACCTGCTTCCCATTTAATTCAAAAGATCTTTGGAAAAAAATACGAGGACTACATGACTGAAGATATTCTACATCGTTTGCGCGCTGCAAATCAAAATTTGGACCTTCGATCCATATCAAACGTGTATAATGAGGCATTGATTTTGGTTGAAGACATATGTTTGGCAGTCGCTAACAAGGCACTGGTGCAACTGAGAATGCCTGCTCCGAACTGACCAGCAAACGACCTTTTCGATCGTGATTTTCAACGAGTAACACACTTTTTCATTCTGGCGAACTGGGGACATTATTTCAGACAAATCTTCCGCAGTTGGTACCATAGTACAACGCATAGCGTATGATAGCATTACGCGTGCAATCACAGAACAAAGCGGTGGACTGTTTTTCATAGATGCGCCGGGTGGTACAGGCAACATTTTTCTTCTTGCACTCATTTTGGCAACCATACTATCACAAAACAATATTGCACTGGCCATTGCATTATAAACAGTTGCGGCAACTATTTCGGATGGCGGAAGAACAGCGCATTCAGCAGTGAAACTGCCGTTGAATTTACAAAACACCAAGGCACCAACATACAACAAAAGCAAAAACTCTGGAATGGGCAAAGTACTCCAAAAGTTGTGAAATGTCTCACAAGAAAACCTTGGAAGTGCTTGAACGTACAACGCGAGATTTAAGAGGACACTTACTGATATTCAAGCATGTTATCATCGTTTATTTCTGAATCTTGAATCCAGAGGCTGAGGGTTGAAAATATGAAATGCAAGAATCGTAATAATGCAGATAACCAACATAGAACAGAGACAACTTCTGAACCAATCGCATCTTTACATGTCTTTGGCATAAACATCAGATATTGGTCCAAGTTCGACATTGATACAATTAGTATAAGGACTGATGTAAGCCAACCCCATAGATAAGGACTCATTTAACAATATTTTGAACAATCTGATTCAACATAATTTGTAGGCAGTGAGAAAGATCTGGTCACCGCAAAGTTACGATGGAAATTTTCATACAAGTCAGGGAGGACAGGAGAATGAACAACGCGATTCTTCTGTAAAGGTCTGATAAATGAAGAAACGCAACGAAAATATCAAGATTTTGTCAGCAATAGCATTATGCAAGCCATTTACCAATCTGATGAAGTGAACAGTGTCCTGGGAGTATTGAAAACCTTGGTTGTCGATGCTGCCCAGTACATTCTCGGTATAGTGAAAACTAAGCCCAAAAGTGATTGGTTTGATGAGAAGTATCGTCTTGCTGCTGAGCAACGCAATATAGCCCACAATGAAGCGCAGACTCGGTTTACAATTGCAACGAAAAACAAGGCAATTCTTGCTAGGAGGACAGCTAAACGCATTTGTAGACTGAAGAAGCGAGAATGGTGGAAGGCTAAGGTCTTAAGAGTACAACAACTCAGCAATGAGCACAATTCGCGTGGTTTCTTTAAAGGAATCACCGAATTGTACCGTACCATAAGATCTCGATTAACTGAAATTCGGGACCAGGATGGAAACCTCTGTGTTAACGTCGATGCGGTACTCGATACACGGCGTGAACATTTTTCTGAGTTACTTAATGTTCCACATGTATCACAAGAATACTCTCAAATACAGACCGCAGAGATGTTCATTGAGGATCCATCCTATGAAGAATTCACAATGGCTATGTAGAAATTAAAGAAAAATCGTTCGGCTGAAGTTGATTGCATTAATTCAGAGCTCTTGATATTCGGAGGGTTCGATTGGTATGGCGAAATGAAGTTATGCGTGAGGAATGAAAAGTGGCCGCGTTGTGCTCAATATACCATAAGGGTATGATGTCATGAAATGCGAGAAGTTAGGATAGCTTCTCATCTCGCCGCGGTCCCGAGGTTGATTCGCGCCGTTGACCAAATATTACCATGCATCGCATGACATAAAAAGGAATTTGTGTCAGTGTGCAAAATATTCGTTGGGATGACCACCTACAATGTTCACTAATCGTTATAACTGGTTCGTATAAGGTCTCAGTTGAGACGCGTCAGGGCCATTTACGGCCTGGCCTCTAAGACATAGATTATTTTTATTTAGTGGTAACCACACGTCTGAAGGAGTGATGATATTAAAGAATCTTAGATTACTCATTACGAATTTTTCATTAGGAATTTTTTTGCTAATTCCTGATCTGAACCGAATGATACAGCGATCTGTGAAGGGAGAACTTCTTTACAGTTGACAAATAGGTCGCTATGATGGCGTTGATAGAGATATGGCATCTTCTAGATGAAGAGCTGACTCGTGATCGAAACTGATGGAGTCAGATTTTTGACACGGCCATAACAATGAACTGTAAAAGCCGTTGCTCTGTTTTCTACAGTATCAACGGTATGCGGGCATAGTTCATATACGGTGGCCATATCGCCCAACTATCTCAATTAATTGATCTGTATCCACTTGAGCAATCTCTATTTAGGCTTTCATGCGATTGCAGTCCAATGAGCTTCAAACAGATGTTCTACCATCCCTACCAGTTCTGATTCTTATTTTCTTCAGCGCCATCCGCTCAATTTGGTGTTCGCTATATACAAGATTTTTGCATAAGCAGAGATTTAAACAATTTGAACTTTACTATGCTGGACTAAACCATTGTATCCTACACCGCAAAAAAAACGGGGTTACCACAACACCGAATCGGTGTTACATAGGATCTCACCCATCGGATATTCCAAAATTGAGTTCGATCGGATGTTTCATGTTTATATTACGTTAAACATTTTTGGGTAAAATATTTTAATCTGGATTCGACTTATTTTATCCTCTTTCGGTGCTATAAAATTAACACCGAGTATACATACAAATAATCACCGACTTTGTAGATATAACAACACCGTTTTTATTTTAAGATTTACGCCGTTTTAATCAGTATGTAATACAAATTAGAGGGTTTAAAAAATGTCCGATAAAATGTTTTCAAAAAATCAAAAACGGTGTAAAATATGATTTTGAAGAAATCCCTTTGGAGTTTTTCAAAAGTTTCCAAAGCAGGTTTTTGGAACGAAATGGATTGGGTTCAAATACGAAATTAGGCCAATTAAATTTAACAATAAGTTTTAAATTAATAATTCATTTATTTTTTAATTATTTATAGTATTCATAGTAACATTTATAAACAAATCTAACAGCAAAAAATTTAGACGAGTTCACATTTTGAAATTATGAAAGGATTTGAATATTTTTCGTTGTAACAAAACTTTAATGGGTCTTTAAATAGTAATTCAGTTAATTTACAATACACTATTCTATTACATGAGTTATTTATGCAGTGATTTTGTTTAATATACATCTTATTATCTATAAAAAATACAGTGCAGTGGTTTATTTTGCAAGCTAACATAATTAATTCAATTTAATAATTAACATAATTAATCAATTTAATAAAAATATTTAACATATACAATTTTCATGCATATAAAAAAGTAATTCAATATTCTAGACAAATATACATTAATAAAATATAAATAAATGATATTATATTAGCAACCCAACATATTTATTAGTTCGTTTAGTCTAGGCGTTAGCGGCAATTTATTCATTCTAACCAATGCTTCTTGTAAAAACAAACAAACAATTATTCATGATCCGACAGATACTGGCAATTAAATACGCAATAGGTTTTGAATAGTGTAGCAAATGCGTTGAAGCTGCTATCCGTTGTAAGTGGAATTTCCTTTTTATCTATTAAAATTGAATAAAAATGTATTTCGGATATAGTTGGTCCTCGTAAAATTAGATGAGGTAGATTTATGTTATCATCTTTTGTAGTTCCAGTCTAGAAATAAAATTGTATAGTTAATTAGCGAATAGTTTTTATTATAACTTTTATTATATAAAAATTATATTTATGATTAAAGTTACCTTCTCAAATACGTAAAAAGAGTATGGCTTAGTGTGTGTTGTCGTTCTTTTCTTTGAATACAGCAAACATATCATCGTCGAATTCTGAGAATATAAAAAAATATATACAAATAATATAAGTCTGTTAAAATATTAAAATTGATTTCACTTTCATAACTTTGAGTGCATTCATCGTAATTAGTAATTTTTCTTTGTTTGTCTATTTCAATAATATTTGTTTAAATTTCGGTCCAATTTTTTAGGAAAGATGGTTCTCCATAAGTAATATCAAAGTCTTAATCAATCTAGTATTATAATACAAACAGCTATTGTAAATTGTTCACTATATTATAAATGCAATGCTTGAATAACCCGATTAATTCTAATTTACAAATTATATAAAAAACAAACAAATAAACACTTACACACACACACAGACATACACAAATATATATATATATATATATATATATATATATATATATATATATATATATATATATATATATATATATATATATATATATATATATATATATATATATATATATTCCACCCACAAAAATATACGGTGTTAGTATTCTCATATAGTACTCTAATTAGTATTCTTTAATCCAATCGGATGATTATTTTGAAAACTATACCGCATAGTATCCGATTGGATTTAATTATTAATATCTTATCGAATACTATGTAACACCGATTCGGTGTTGTGGTCATCTTAAATTTTTCTGACTACACAAACAAGCAATATCAATTAAAATATCAATTATATCGTAATATTAGTTGAAATTAGCTCCCGGTATTCACACAACTTGAAGAAAATAATGTTAATTTTTTTTGAACTAACAATAAACTACTTACACTAATTTAAACTTAATAAAACACAAATATTTAACATTACCTTGTTGTAAAATATAAATTATTTTTGTGGATTCCACACAAATATATTTAGAAATTGAATTAGATACTATATAATATAATTTTTTGTCTTCCATTTTTAAATGTCTTTACACTTCACATAAAACTTCACATAATATTTTAAGTATTAATTACGTTATTAGAAAAATTTTCACGTTAACTCAATTTAGGTTGTAATTTGATCAACATCCTGTAGACGACTAAAATTTTTCTATTATATATTTTTAATCTAGCCACCAAAAATATATTTTATTTTATCCAAACGGAGTTTTCCTTATTGTTTTGGGGATTTCCCATTAAATATGATATATTACCATACAATCTAAAAACGGTTAAACAACATTTAACACCAAACGAGGTAAAGTTATTTGATTTTTAAAATTTTCGTCCAATCGGAGGTACTTAAATATTTATCCGATGATGCGGTGTTAATTTTTAAAAGTACTATCCGATTATATTAAAATAAATTAGACGTTAGGATAAAAAACCTATTAGCTCCGCATATTTTTATGTGTGTATATGTAGTTGAAATCAGATTCATCTCGCCTATTTCACACATTTTCTTACTGTCCTAAATTTATTTGCTGTTAAATAAGAAATTAACTTCTCTCCAAGCGATTTCTGTACATGCATATGCTAAAACATATTTCCATATCCATGTCACAATGGATTATATTGTGTAGCATAAATTACATATTTATTTTTGCTATGTTCATTCAACATTAATTTTAGCATGGTTGATGTAAAATATTTCGGTCGACTCCAGACACGATAATTGCATCTGGTGTGACATTGAAATTGCAACAGAATATTTTCACCGCGCATACATAAGAATTAATTTATTTTTTTGCATATGTGTGTAGTGCAACAATGACGGTGGTGATAATGATTCTGCCCTAGTTTGGTATTGCCGTTGGTACATTTTATATATTTAGTGTCATTGAGAATCGATATGGAATCTTTTTTTTGTTCCTATACGTTACATACAATATCTGTCTGTAGCACGAGTACATGTATGGTTGAATGTAGAGTCTCGGTGGTCTGATATAATTATTTTATAAAAAAAAATTGGGTTGTGCATATACACTATGCTCGTATATACAGGCAATCACAGCATGGAACAGTATTGCATGTTAATGACCGTTTTTAATGTTTTCCCGTATATCGAGTTGGTTTTCCTTTTTTACGGGTTCATTTTCGTGTCGAAAACGAAAAAACGAACATGACCTACTTATTGTAGAACGAGTTGGTAATATTATATGAGGACGATGGAGATCGACTTATTCAGGTGTGATGTGGCCAATAACCTTTATGTGTGCTTAATTCGCGTGAGCTGTAAATCATATATATGTAGGATTATTTATTATACTTCATGATTAATCGTTGAGTTACCAGGACTAATTTACTGAATGTATCATTTAAATAAACTGTTGTTAGGTTACAGATTACTATAGTTTAAGCCAGAGATCGTATGCTTTATGGCATAAACTTGGATTGCAATGCAATGAAAGAATATTAAGGTGAAACAATCTCTGTAGGTAAACCAACCTATTGGTCTACAGATCCAGAAAAGATTTCCGAATCAAAAAAAAAACTTAAAAAAACAACCTATTGGCCTGCCAATCCTGAGAAGACTCTTGATTTAATCGACTATTCATAATTATACTGGAGGTCAAGATTAACAATCACAAAAGGAAAGAATTGCTTAATGCAATGCCAGCATATCAATGTGAAACAATTTCTCCAGGACAACTTTCCTATTGGTATCATAAAAAAAATCTGGAAATCCCACCAATTGGCCTAAGGATCTTGAAAAGACTCCTGTCAACTTTTTCAATACTATATACAGGAAATGGATTGCTTAATGCAATGAAAGAATACGAAGGTGAAACAATCTCTGTAGGTAAACGAACCTATAACTACAGATCCAGAAAAGACTCCCAACGAAAAAAAGGAACTGAAAATAACTTTTGGTTTACGAATCCTGAGAAGACCACTGACTTAAGCGGCTATTTTATAATTATACTGGAGGTCTGAATTAACAACCACAAAAGGAAAATAATTCAATAAAAGTCCATCAATGTGAACCAATCTCTGCAGGAAATCAACCTATTGGCCTACATATCCTGAAAATTTTCGAGGAAATCCCATCTATGGCTCTTTCGACTTCTGAAAAGATTCCTTGCTTGATACAAATTTCATTATAATATTGGGGCCTCAACTAACACCCACGAGAGGAAATGGGTTGCTTAATGTAATGCAGAGTCTCAATGTGAACAAATCTGGTAAACCAACCTATTTCCCTACTAATCTTGAAAAGATTCCTGGCTTAATCCACCTTTTCATAACTATACAGGGTTTATATAGTTTACAACAACAAAAAGTAAAGAATTTCTCAATGCCATGAAAAAATATCATTGTAAACCAATCTCCGGATCCTGAAAAGATTCCTGACCTAATCGACTTTTTGGTAATTATACTGTGGGTGGTATTGCCTGGAATGCTAATGGACTAATGGAAGAACCCAAGAACTAGATGTATATCTAAGAACCAACAGCAAAGATGTTTTAATATCAGAGACACACTTTTCAAAGAAAAACGTGCCCTCAAGGAGATACAGCAATCTTAAACAAAAAAGGCTTGATTTCTAACAAGAAGAAATGAAAGAGCCGTTTATGCAAGCTACTATACGCGATCTACTCTCCACCAAGACATAATACCGTACGAAATCAATATATGAATACATACCAAGGTTTACTATAGGATTTAGTACTCAAGAACAGTAGAAATGATAGGTTGTGAATATCACTCATCACGTAAACCAACCTATTGGTCTTCAGACGTAAACAACGTTCTCAATTTGTTAGAGATACAAGAGATCAACTTTCTTCTTCTAAAGCTAGTAAAGGATAAGAGAAGCCAATAAACCAAACGCCACCGATAAGGAATCTAAAAAGAGAATGGGAGTGTTGTAACGAAAGCAGAACTGTTTGCACAACATCTGTCATCAACATTTTAACCACACGACAAACAATCTTTGATTGATCCTTCACTAATTTATAGAGCTCCTTCAAGTATCGCAAATATCACTCCATGAATTTTAATTCCATAAAGTCGGCATTAAAGAAATATCACCAAGGTTGCATAAGAAGTTATCAAAGAGAGCTGTCACTATGTTAACAATAATATCAAATACTTGGTTTGAATTTGCATATCTGTCTAAGTGTTTCAAGGTTGCACAAATAATCATCATAAAAAACTAGACCAACCAGCCGAGTAAATTGCATCATCCAGGTCAATCTCTTTCTTGCCTACTATCTCAAAATTGCCATTTTTAATTTTTCTATTTTCGAGGCACTTACCATATTGTTACGGATACAGCCGGCATCTTTCAGGTAATAAAGATTATTATCAAAAATAAATCGAAAAGATTCTTATCGAAGGCTTCGTTAAGTCAAGTTCTAGAATGGTTTTTGTCATGTCAGAGTAAAACCATGCTGGATGAGTAGGATTTAACTTTTCTAAAAGGGACACGTTTTTGGTCATATATAGAGTCAATTAGGAAGTTAGCTAATAGTTCAGTTGAGTTATGTAATGCCATACTTTATGTTTGTCAGATTCTTAAATATTCTGAAACTCCGTACTTCACAGATTGCGACTCTCGTTCTAACAAGAGATTGTTTGGCCCATATACCTTGCCAGTTGAGAGTGGCAGATGTAACTACAACTCCGGGTACATCGAACCTCTTACTTATAATCATCTCATCATTATTGTACTTCTTGACCTTGGTTTTGAGCATCGATTACAACCGCGTCGCTATCTTTGTGGGCAATAAGATCCGGATGTTTTCAAATGAGTTTCGAGATTTATATCCCAACTTTTTAAAATGACCTAAACGACCCTGTCGTGCCGTTCTATCATACAACCATGTGTCGTGTTACATCCTTATTGAATATGACTAGAAGTCTCAGGGATCATAACCGGTCTACGCGTGATGTTCTTCTTCTTGTGGTACTTGACTTAGAGAGAGGAGCATTTATCCTTAGCTTAAAAAAATTAAAAAAGTCGCAATATGACAGTAGTTTGAATGGTTTAAGTATCCATCTGTGTGTAAAATAGGCACGCGCCACTTTTCTTTAACCCGGACCAGTCAACTAATCTGTTCAATCATTTTCTCCACAATCTCAAAGGTGTGAAACTGACCTTTTACCAAAAGTCGTTAATTCGCTTTATCCATTCCAATGGCCAGAAAAGTGTTCGCGTTCATAACATTCCTCAGGCCGATGGAGGATCAGGATACAATGATTTTCTATATCGAATGCACGTTGTCCAACAAAGGTTTGCCTCTTTTTATCACTTGCTTTGGTACCAATGATAAAACATTTTATTCGTTATCAAGCTACATGAAGCTATAAACTCATATGTGCGATCGAACAGCAGTTGGAGACCTCGAGATGACGAGGCCAAAAAGCACGATATCGTCGGCAAGCGCTATGTCATTAATTCAAGTGCCACCAAGTGAAACACCTACCTCATCCGATAATTTTCTCAACAGTCGATTTAAAACTAGATTAAAAATGACTGAAGATAGGACGTCTCCTAGTTTCAAGCCCCTCTTCGGATGGAAGTCATCACTCACACAGCCGTCATCTAGCTGTCTCGTTGTGGAGTTTCTATATAGGTTATCTGTAAAAGAAACAATCCTCTTCGGCATCCCAAACGATCTATGAAAGTGTACCATAGATTGCTCTATGGGACACAGAGTCGAAGGCTTTTCTAATTTCGAGAGAGGCAATGTAACGAAAATTAAAGTTCTGATGGGGCTCGCGATGCAACATTTATCCAACAATGTTGTATTATTGGAACATCTGTTCACTGGGTGGTAGGATTTTTAACGAGGATCAAAGACAAACTTGCTAATTATCCTATTGGAGATAAAACTGTGCAGATGTCTTGCAAACACTGATGGAATGGTGATTGGTCGGAAGTCACCAGACCGCATTTTTGGTCGGGAATATAGTATTCACCGTTTGAAAGAAAAATGGGAATCTGTCGCACCACATTATAAGGCTGTATGCAACCACTAGCGATGCCGGTGTAGTATTGTTCAGATATTTTGATACTATGGAACCTTATCATTAGTGATATGAGTGTCCAGACACATTTTAAGTTCATGTATAACGAGTCATCTCCGAGCGATATAAGCCATTTCCTCCTTCATAATTTGAATGCGACGAACTTGATGTTGCCGAAAAATTTGCTGGGTTAATGCGAAATCCATTTTGTGACTACTATTCAAACAAGCGCCATCTATCGAACGCGACCACAACCACTGTTATCGGTAGCTAATTTGCGAAGCTTCGATTGATTTTCGTTTTGTTTGCAATAGAGAGAAATGTTTTAGAGCTACGGTCAGATTCTGGAACTATCGAGGTTTCAATATATTTCAAGAATGCATCAGCTGTAATTTTTGGAGTTCTGGTAAGGTTGTTACCAGCATCCTCAGGAGCATTTTAAAGCTAGCACCATATTTTTATAGTCAGCTACATTTATCTATCGACTAGACACTTTTCATCTTGAAGACCAGCTACAGAAATCGGTACGGTTTGTTGAGAATTTGCGTAACCCTTCCATAGATTTTTAAGGTCTGAAGGGAGAATTTGACCTCGTTAATCTAAATCATTAAGAAATGTCTATAAAACCAGTACTGGCAAATGACGTCTTTTATGGAGGATTACATCGCTGGTACATTTTTGCTTACAATTTTATTTTTGATAAGAGATCACGCTGCGACGTTTGATCGATCCTGCTTGGCATTGTCCGGTTGTTATATGTGCATAGTTTGCACCAATTGTATATTTTGGATAATCTCTCTCTGAATTTTTGGCGTATGGTATGTATCTCGTGCCTGATACCACCAATAATCACAATGTAAATTATATCAAGCCACGCATCATTTATTTATTGCAATCACGTATCATTTAGCTATTTAAATCGCGTACACATTAACATTAAATTTGTGTAATCATCAAAACAAATCAAAACCACCAAAAAATAACCAAGTTTAAGGTTAATCGTATGCAGAACACGACACAACCATTTTCGAACATATGTACGCATTTCGGTTATAATTTTGTCGATACAGTTGCATACTCTTGTAATCGATAAGACGTTATAACCTAATTAATTAGCTGACCAAAAGGCACAGTGATTAAAGCTGCGACAGCTGTAGCGGGAGGTACCGGGTTCGAATCCCGATATAGGGGTGGGTGGGATTCAAAAGGGATTTTTCACCATCTGATTACGATCCTGTTGGAGTACATAACTCATGGGCCATGCAAAGTGCAGATGGTTCTACGTAAATTGGACCCGCTAAATAAGCGTCACTCAAATAATAAAAGCTTCCTCTAAAGCTTTATTCATAGTAAACCTTTTGCTGTGCGATGTAATTTGAAAATTTACGGAACAAATTTTTCTGCAACATATCAAGACACCATTAAAATGTTAGCTAAAGCACAACAACAACCAACAAGAAATTCTTCGTCTTGATTTAGCTTTTGGTTTTGTTGTTTTGTGCTTTTCTTATTTTCATTTCGTATTGTTTCAAAATCTCAACTGAATAATAATAACAACATCAATTTTCATTCATCTTAATTATTTTTTCATTCGTATTCTTTGTATTTTGTTGTTATTGTTGTTGATGCTGTTATTGGTGGTGGTGTTACATATCTATATAACGAAACAAAACTACTTTATTATTATGGAGTATATGGACGAAGTTACGAGTATATAAGTTTTGTGTATTGCAAGCAGCAATATAATATGGAAACGACAGTTGACCTACATTTAACACCGGTTAGTATCTCAATATCAATAAAAGAGACATTGTGACGGTTCTGATGGTCCATTGTGATACTACAGAACTTATTCCTCTTTATACAAGACACCATTATTTAACCAACTGAAACTTTATGTTTTGTTATATTTCATGTTAAGGTGTTTGTCCACCTTCCATTATTTTAGATATCATCCCCCTAAACTTGACTGTTTCGAAATATTTTCATGAGACAGCTAACATCTTAACTCTTTTTAACCCTTTCCATTGAAAGCAATCTTGCTTTTTGGTATTTCACTTACTACCCGCATTTGTGGGTCTATCACTTTAAGATGACAACCTCGCTTTCCCGAATATATGTAAAGTCGTATATGTAGAGTTGTCTATCTGTGCAAGATCAGAGGTGTGAGGGAAAGGTAGCATCTAAGTGTTTGGTCACTGTTTTCAGGGTGGAAATCACACTCTGACATCCTATGGAGATAACCGAAATGAAAGTCTTTTCTTGGTGTCACAAAAGCTTATACAGAGCTTTCTTGATGCAGTCCTTGAGTCTCACTATTTATCCTCCTACATACTCTCTCGTTCTATTTAACGGTATCCTACTATGTTTATGAGGTTCACAGATCTGGGGACCACCACTCTTGTTAAGCTTGTCCTTTGGTTTAACTTTACTTTTTCTTTTTTCCCTGTCCATGTAAGCTGGCCACTGTTCTCATGGATCGTTACCAGCATGCTTCCTCTTCTCGAAATATATCTACTCGACACATTACATTCTTGATAGAGAAGTGTGGTGATCCTCGGTGCATGCTCCTATGGTTGTCCATCGTCACCCACTACCGATCATGACGATGGATAATCAAAGCAGGTTCAATATGGATCCCCCAAAAAGTTTGGATCTGTTTCTTGTCGTGACAGTTAATCTATAATTCGTGCTTGACCTCAACTTTTCTTGTAAACTTTTAGAGTTATCAATTCCATAACGATATTGATAACTCCATTAGAATGTGCCAGGCTACAAGGGATTCCTTATTGATCACAATGATAACACATTATAAGTCTGGTTTGACATTCTTCTTCATCATTTTTTAAAAAAAATTATCGGAAGATACTGATCAATTACGAATATACTGATCAGCTTCAGCCTTCGGGCTAGTGAAAAGCCAGACCTACCAGTGTTGTCCATTCGGCTATCTGTGGTCCTGAAAATTCCTCAGCTACTGATCAGTAATTACAACCCATATTTGATCCTATCCCGCAGAATAAAAACGAGTTGAATTTGTAAGGTGACCACCATTCCTGCTGAGTCCCATATCGGCCTAGAACTGCCCGGAAAATTTATTTCTATTTGATCATTTCTTAATGCCTTACCTATCATCACCTACAGACTTTTCTTGGGCATTCTTTGAGTCCCACGCCTTAGCCGCCCACACTCCACAACGGTCTCTTATTAACTTTCTGATTGGTTCTCAAATCCGGGGACTACCATCCTAATTACACTTAGCCTTTGGTTTAACTAAAGATTGTCCCTTTCTTCCCTGTCCATGTAAACTTGCCGCTTTTCTGGCCATGTTGCTTAATCGCTAAAAGGATCTTCAAATATATTTTTAAGCCTTTACTATTAAGGGCAGAAATTGTATAATGATTAACCCAGGACTCTAATGATTCACCGATATTCCTCGTATAGAACCTCAAAGATTCATTATAAAAGATTCGTTATCAGCATGCTTCCCTTCCTCGAAATAGATGTACTCGACCCATTCTATTCTTTATATAGAAGGGCGGTGATCCTCGCTGTACTCGCTGCTTGGGTTATCCATCGTGACACACTACCGAGTTCGATATGA
The DNA here is from genome assembly GCA_963932295.1 of Tipula lateralis. Classification (NCBI taxonomy): domain Eukaryota; kingdom Metazoa; phylum Arthropoda; class Insecta; order Diptera; family Tipulidae; genus Tipula; species Tipula lateralis. The sequence continues at coordinate 165,898,337 of OZ010737.1, forward strand.
TACCACCTAAAAGTTGGGAACTGTGCCCTCTCAAGACAGTTTATCTTTAATTCGTAGAATTACTCCCAGAAATCAGTAGCCAGCTGTGATCCTGACCATTCATCAGCTCCTAAGTAATAAGGATTACTAATATTTCATACGAAAACCTTCTGAAAATATAAGTTATACCGTCCCTCGTACTATTTTAGAGAAGTGATCCATAACGAAATGAAAATCTGGGGTTGACCACCATTCTTGCTATACAATATCTTTCTTCGAGTTCGAAAATCTTTTTGGGTATTGTTTACTATAGCTACAGTTTTTCTGACCTATAAAAATTTCTTGGTCATCTCCTCATCAGAGATTCCCATAACGAAAATTGATTTGTAATTGATCCTTTCATATAACCATAGAATCGCCAACAGAACATTCTAGAAGTCCTTGAATCCCACGCTTTATCCACCCACATTCTTTAGTTCTATTTAACGGTCTCCTACTAGATTTCTGATTCGTTCTTAAATCCGGAGGCCCCCATACTGGTTATGCTTATCCTTTGGTTTAACTATAGATTGTTCTATTCTTCCCTGTCCATGTGAGCTGGCTGTTGTTTACCGCGGGTTTGTCGCTAAATTGCTTAAAGATCGTATTATAATTAACCCAAAGTTTTTGATTTATAACTGTATATTTACTGGTTGTCAGGCTGAAGAGAAGAGATGTTAAATGATTCTTAGAATTACGATGAAGGTAAATTTTCCGAAGATTAACCGGTATTTCCCGTAGTGCTGCTAGTAGTCATTATAAGATTGGTTGTTATCAGCATGCTTCTCTTGCTCGAAATACATCTACTCGACCCATTCATCCTACATTCTTGAAGTAGCAGGGCGCTGATCTTCGCTGCATGCTCCTTGGATGTCCATCGTCACCCATTACCGAGTTCGACGATGGACAATCTAAGGGGTTCCATATGACCCATCTGAAATATGGGATCTGATTCCTCTCGGAACAGTTAATCTATATTTCGTTTTTGGCGTCATCTGCTTGGTAAACTTTTAGAGTTATCGACCTCAAAACGATTCTGAAAACTCCATTAGTATTTGCCAGGATAAAATGGAAGGAGCCCATTGTTGATCCAGTGATAACACATTTAAAATTCGGTTTGGCACTTGTTATCTATCCTAGAAAAATGTTACTCGGAAGATACTGATCAATTACGAAAGATCCTGGTGATCAGCTTATCTTCGAGGCTAGTCAAATTGGTGTAAGGACTTACTTGCGTGGTCTGCTCGTAATAACCTGATCGTGACCATTTTTCTTACAAACCTGCAGTAGATAAACTTCTGAAAAACTGAGTTCATACGTAGTACCCTACGTATTATTCTTAAGATTTTAGACTCGACTACTGCCTACAGCAACCACACCTTGACCTCTGTCTATTCTAGTTAGATCTTTAACATTATTGTCTACCGGCTACAGTTTCCTATAGTTCGAGGGTCTTACGATGAATCCTGAGTGCCTTATTCTGTAACATACTTTGCTTGGCTTTTCTCATGACAGCGAAGCTTTGGAACGTACTGTAATTTAACTAGAGATACCAGAGATTTTCCTCAGTTGTAATCTTAAGTACTTCTATCTTATTTAGGAATCGGGTTTAGTCAGCACACACCAGACTCTAATACCCAGATATCTATATTGTGGTGATTGTAGATCGCCTGTACCATAGAAAAAAAAATCACTGCAGAACAAAAAAAGCGAGTCAGTACATAAATGTAAAAAGCTTTGAAGAGAAAAATTAGAGAAAATTCATAAAAACAGCAGAAAAAAATTGAATAGTTAGCAGAAAACAAAAGAAAAGCGGAAAATTTAATGAAAACGACCAAACAGAAAATTAATTAATTTTATTTAGTATTCAGACTTTAGATTTAGAATAAAAAAAAATAAAATTATTGATTTTCTTGGTTTTACTCGTATGTATCTGAATGGCCATATTCATAATTAAATTAAAGTACAGTGTAGTGATATATGCTTTGTGTATGCTATACACAATTATGTATGTTTTATTATGTATACAATATTGTTGAATAATAACAATTTTATTTAATTATTTTAATTAGTGAAACATTTGAATAAATTTCATCAAAAATATTCATCTCGTAATTCGATCAGATCGATATGGAATGGGAAAATGTATGTTTCCTATTGATGGAAGTTGGTTACACGGGGTGTGCAAAATTGTATATTCTTTGTAATAGTGAAAAACTTCAGGACAATATCGTCTTTCGATAATCCAATCAAGTTTTTACACATGCAGATGATATCTGTGTGATTGGATTAAATGGCAACGGAGTGAAAGAAATACTTGATACACTGAACAGCAGGTTCCGTTGGTCTTAAAATCAACGAGTCAAAAACAAAGCATCTGATCTCTGGTTTCGAGCAGTGTTGTGCCGTATTGTCTACATGACGTAGACAATTCATTGTCTACACGTGTCGACAATGTATGTCGACAATTAAAAAAGCTGTGTCGACAATGTCGATAATGTCGACAATTCGTAGACAATGTCGACAATTGATAAAAAATTGCGTACCATACCGAATAATTTGTTAGTTTATTATAACTATTGATAATGAAAATAAACAATTTAAAAGCTAAGTTCTTACGAATTTTAAATATTATTTTGAGCCTTCTAAGAACATAATATGTTATATGTATGATATAGTACAAAACCGAAATAATCAATTTCATTCAACAACCACTATTGTAATTCCATAATTGGTAAACATTTACTTTTAAATCATTATTTCTTTTAATAATACAACCAAATGTCAACTTACAGATGAACAGTTACAATAATAACAAATGAAAAGATAATAAAAATGAATAATTTTAACCATATAAATGTGTTTTAAAATTCAAAAATGGTTGGCTTTGTTTAGGAAGTTTCATTTTAACAATCTTAGTATCAGGTCGACTAAGTGACATCATATACAAATTATTCACCATCTCATTTAAAATATAATTTGAATTATCCATCTTCTGAAAGACATTTAAAGCCAATTTTTATTATGATTGTCATTTTTAAGAACTAAAATTGCGCTACTGTTTTGAGTACAAAATTCAGTCAATTATAAAAATTTTCAAAAGAACTGCTCCTGCGCATTCGATCGAACTAAAAACTTGTTCGACACCTCTCGATTCATCAAAACCACCAAATTTCATAACTATAAATACGATTATTAGATGTGAATAAAATAAATGATAGTACCACTCTCGGTGAACTTTCAGATTGTGATAATGTAAATGTTAATTATGTTAACACCAATTTCAGTAATCAGCCGCTGCATGCTCTCAGTGTTCATGGGCCGAAATGTGTATGTATCGTTCTAAATAAAGAAATATTATTTCTGTAATCAGCTGCAACACAAAACAAAAATCGTATTTCTTTCCTAAAAAAATAATTCGTATCGTTGGTACATTGTTTTCCGATACACAAATATGTCTATTTTTTACTTAAACACGGTCTAGTTTTCGCCGACGATATATCGCCTACAATTTTGTTGGATTGTTGTGTTTATTAAAGAAAAATTTGAAAATATAGATCTTAGCAAGCGTTTAGAGAGAAAAGTAAGTAGAAATATATTTATTGTTTTATGAATGACATTTGAAAAAATATATTTTTTGAGTTATAGAACGCGATTTTTTTTGTTTTAGTTTTAAACGTTTTTTGTACATACGAAAATTATGATTATACTTATACAATACATGAATGTTAGAAAAAGGTAGACAGATATAATTACAAAATCTATTACAAAAGTTACACCAACAAATTATATAAAATATATTTATTTTATATTGGGAATTTTCTTACCATAGAAACTCTTTATTTATTGTAATTTTCTATGACATTATTAAAAATTTGTAAGAATTTTGCTTTTAAATAATATTATATTATTTTCGCTAATCTTTATAGTTATAATAAGCTAATATATTTGGTATACTTCGGAATTGGTTATCAAACGTCGACATTGTCCATGAATTGTCGACATTGTCTACGAATTGTCGACATTGTCTACGAATTGTCGACATTGTCTACGAATTGTCGACATTGTCTACGAATTGTCGACATTGTCTACGAATTGTCGACACCAACATGTCGACAATATCAAAATACGCGTAATCGCACAACACTGGTTTCGAGACGCAATTGATTTGAGTAGTGGAAACCACACATATAAAGGAGTGATGAGATTCAAGTATCAAGCGGGAGATGTTATGAAAGTTCGCATATTGCCACTGGCAATCGAGTTTTATATCTTCTACGTCCACTTCTGAAACTGTACAGAGTGTTGATCAGATCCGTTGTCGTGTATGGATGTGAGAGTTGAGCTTTGAAGGATGAGTATGAAATATGGCTTGTAACATTCGAGAAGAATCATGCGTCTGATATATAGCCCAAACGCGACGATGATGGCACATACCGAGTTCTATTCAACCACGAGATCAGGTATTTGATGTAAATTACTGATATCGTTCTTGATATCGAAGGACAGCGAATACGCTGGCTCGGTCACGTGTTGGCTCGGTATACTAATTTAAACCAGTATTTATAAGTATAAGAAATAATTTCAACTTGCAGAGCTACCATCCTAAGATTGCCGAACTTGTGAGTCACCTCAAATAAGATTGTAAATTCATCCTTTATATTTCGACAGAAGTCAAAATTATTTACAAATGAGCATTTAAAGTTACTGTTGTCATCGGATGGATATATGAAAATGTAGATTGACATTGGTAATGCGGGTGTTAATATCACAATGTCAACAATGATTATTATGTACTAAGACATGAAATTGGAAGACGAAGCACACGATTTCTAATAGAAACGAGCATTTTCTGGAAAACAAGATTCAAACGAACAAGGCGTTGGAGCTTTAAAATAGAGGTTATAGGAAGCAATAACCTTTAATCAGTACAAGGTTTTGCTGGCAATAACTACACAGATTGATGTTTGGGTACCTGAAAATGGCTGAATCCGAATTAAATTAATCACAAAAAAAATCTTATTCTGATTCCAAAGATCAGGGAGTGGTTATCGTTTACAAAATCATGCTAGAATAGTGATATTAAGAAATAATATATATTCGAAGCCAATATCAAAGCTTTCTGATGGCTTTTTAAACAGATAAATCTCCAATTCATCATCAGATCAAAAAGTTGAAAGTGTAATACAGACGTCTAAATAAATTAAAGCAAGAGGATAGAATAATATACTAACATAGTCTCAATTGAGATGCATTCATTCACAGATCCTCGAAGCAGATGTAAAGAATACAGCACTCATGGTTTTCATCATTACCACTAAACAGTTATCAATCTCAAAAGAAGGTAATCTCATACTAGAAGTCTAAATAAATTTTTTGAGATCCAGAAAAGGTACTGGAAGCCTAAAAGCATGCCAATAGCAAGGCAAACAAAGTGATCAATAACGCAAATATCCCCACATATACAATTTTTGGAATCTCGCTTTTGTAGTTAGCTTCATGTCAAAATAAATATTAAAAATGTTTGAGGTCGTGAATCTGATGAAAGATTTTAGTAATGTTAAACGACCAAGTTCCAAAATGCCACAAAAAGCCTAGTTTCCAGGAGGTTGATTGTCAATAAATGACTCTATGAAAGAGATTAGATAACCAACTCTAAACCGAATTTTTAAAATTCAGACTAAGAGATGGGAAGAATGTGAAATTATCTTATATTGCAAGATGTTAAAAGTAAATCTCCCATTTCACACGCAAAACATTATCGGGGTTTTTCTAATATCAGTATTTAGTCAGTAAATAGATCAATGAACAAAATAAAATGTTAGTTTAACGACTTTCTAAAGCTAAAAGTTACAATTAAAGAAGTATGAACGAATCAATTATGCCATACATAACAAAACGCTTAGGTCACAACACCGAGTATCTCTGCTGAATAAAGATGGATACACTTTCTCATCAAATCTGCCGATTTCTCACTATATTGTATGAAAACTATAAATGTAAAACAAAACCACCTATACACACTATCTCATTCCCTCCAATTCACCTCCCTCATGGAAGTAAGTGTATATATAGTAATGCAGAGAATTAGACAGGAAGTGTAGGACTTCTTATTTCATTGTTTCCAATTAGTTTTCACAAAATGAATTCAGGTCTCTAAAAATGAACTTTAACTATGTCATGATGAGCCTAGACGATCGTAGAGCCAATTGCTTCGCTTTTGAATCATTCCAATTGTATTCAACCAAAAAACCTTATTGAGTCACTCTCGAAAATCGAAAAATTATACTTGCGTTCAACATGTTTTTTCTTTGTGGTATACCTTATACTGCATGTAGAATTAAAATTAAATCTATCAAATTGGATTAATTAATTGGAAGATGGTTAAACTTCAATGTAACTTTAGTTCTTTCGAACAATGTGATATTTAAACCCTGGACATATGGTTATTGATTGGGGCCCAATGCAGTTCATAGAAAGTAATCGAAGGCAATTCCATCGACATACCACGACAACACCCGTTAACCATAAGAAGTGATATTTCGGAATAAAAACATACCACTAAACAAGATAATGCCAAAAAGGAAGTAGAGGTGAAATGCCAGGAGAAGAAAAAGATCCACTCCAACTATTAGAGCCCATATTGAAACCACTTAGATTGCCCATCGTCCCTAAAACCAGTTCTCAACCAGGAAGATAATCTCATACTAGATCGCTAAATTACTTTTTCAAGTAATATTCGGGAAAGATGCGGGTAGGCTGAAAATATTTCAAAAGACAGGCAATGAAAGTGATAAATGACAGAAATACTATCACACACTGAACCTTTGGAACCTAGCTTTTGTAGTTAATTTCATGTCAAAATAAATATTAGAAAGACTAACGCCGTGAGTCTGAATTTGATTGTCTAATGTACAAGCTCTGCTTTTGAATGAGACTAGCCAAATGCTTCCAAGAAAGAGAATATAAACAATTAACTCTAAACCGCTCACTTTAAGATGCACACATCTTGATAACAAAACGCTCAAAATCGAGACAATGGTCATTATTACAGGCTATCTTCAATGAGATATACCTATCTCAAGGGATCCACTGCTATACTAAACCACCAACCACAAACAGCTCCCTCATGAAAGTATATAGATAGCAATGCAGAGAATAACTTTATCCAGAAAAAAGGCACCTGAGTATATATGACCTGGTAAGTGGAAAAATGTTTGTAGGCACTCTTATAGAAGGTGATGTTTTAAGAAGAGTACATGAGTAATTCCTCGGACCACTGGTTCCAAAATATAGTAGAAATTCTATAATGTTAGGTATAGGTAGAGTAGGATCACTCTCAAAAATTTTAAAAATTATATTTGCATTCAACATGCTTTTTCTTTGTAGCATGTAAAGGGTTTTCCACGAAGAGGTTTCATTTTGATAATTTAATTAAATTCCATCTTTAAGGTTTTAAATTGATTTTGGCATAGACCTTGTCTACCGTGCACCCAATACAATATATATATTACAATATCTCGATGGCCAACTGTGGTCACATCTTCGAGAAATAACACGGTCAGGAAAATATTCTTGCAAAATGCTGATTGTATCGAAAACAATCCATGCACCTTAACAATTGCCTAATTTACTATCAAATAACTTCCAATCATACCACCAGCCCAAAAACCAACGCGATGGAGAGGTTTTTGAACTACAATTGCTTATTAACTTAGCCTCCAAAGTGAAAATTGGCCTCATCATTGAAGATGATTTTTCGGTGAAAAGCCGGATCAAAAACGACAATAATGGTGATCGACCGGCTTCAGTTCTTGTGTTAACTAAACTGTAAAAGCCTTAAAACCTAAATATTTATGCAAAAAAGGTCTAATGTCGTTTGTTTGAATGTCAAATTTCAAAGATTGACGAGGAATCGACAAACCGAAGGGTATTCTTCAACACTACGGGTTACAGCAGCAATATTCTGAGCTATACTCGAGCGACGCACACGGTTTCGATTCTTCACATCACTAACTTGTCCCAGCAGCTCAAATTTTTCTACCAGTTTCGTTATTGCCGACCGAGAAGGTGTTCAACGACGACCAAACAAAGCTTTTGTTTTGCGAACTAAGACAAAATTTTCAGTAGTGACATAGTTTTTGCTTGTGAAATGTCTAAAGATGACAGCCTCAACATTGACAGCTACCCAAACAGCAGGCTATTCAAATTAGAAACCACTTATTGGAAAACCCTTTACAATCAAGGTTAAATGCATCAAATTGAATTAATCAATTGGAAGATGTTTTGGACTTCGATCTAACCTTGCTTCTTTCGGATATTGTGATATATGGACCCATCTGGACATAGTGATTGGGCCCATAGCAATTCATAGAAAGTTATCGAAGGCAATTTCATTCCCTCCTTACTATATATGTGAACTTTTCATAAATGTAGCTGTGCCATTATTTACACACGCACAACATATATGATGTATGCAAATCTGTTGCAATTAAATCCATTAACCATAAAAACCAAATAAACAATACGAATAATAATAACAATTTTACACACAAACCAATGTTGAATATGTTATTCAAAGCAATTATTATGATTTTATTTCTATGTTACTTTCTCAAACCGCACAATTAATTTCATTGAACAAAAGACGTATGTATTGAAGAATCCCACCCGACATACAAATCACGATGCTCATCGATGGATGCACACTGTCTCTATATATACTCTGTGTTCAACCAAAAACCAATTCGTGAACTTCCCGAAACATTTATTTCAACACAGACAACCATCAACAACATAAACTCTACATAATATTATATTGTCGCAGCATATAATAATAACTATATGGAGTACATACATTTTTAGTTCATTTTGTTGACAATACACCTGTGGTTCGTTATGTTGTATAGCATATACATGCATACATATCTCGATTTTATGGTTTTTATAACATATCTATGCTGTTTAGAATAATAGTAAGTTTTATTGACATGTTTTTATGATCGGTATTACATAAACATAATTGTTTGCTTTTTTATTGTTGCTTAATGGCTAGTATGTAGTCTAACTCGACGCTGGAATGAGATTGATCGGTTTAGAACATGTCATGGTTTGTGTCTTTGGATACAACGATTCAACTGCGCTTTTAACGCCATCTTTGTTAAGAGCTTTTAAATAATTTATATTATGTCGATCATGTAATATGTCGATCATGTAGAACGTCGATCATGTAGTTTGTCGATCATATAGAATGTTGATCAATGTGTCGATCACATAGTATGTCGATCATATGTAGTATGTCGATCGTGCAGTGTGTATAAAGTAAGGCACATTCATACGATGAATTTTATTTAAATATTATCGACAGTAGATACTTTTTGACGATCAAATAATATATTTGTTGGAAAAAATGAGCTTAAGCGATGCAGAATCATGTTGTTCATATTTAGCAAGAGTACCAGCGGGAATTCTGTCTGCTACAGAGTGGAGATGACCTGGTTAATTTTTGAGCTGGTGTTTTGTTGAACCCCAGGCTCTTATGAAATTACGTGACTATTGATCTAGTAGATTTTCGACAAAGTTATAAGACTTCAGGAATATAGGTGTGCATAAATCAGCTTTTCAGAAGATAATAAATAACGCTGGTGGCAACGCTGTTACAGGTTGAGTGACAACCCGAATTATTTTAGATATTTATGAAGAGTCACGTTAAATTTCAAATTGGTACCGAGTTCAAACTCCGATAGGAGGATGATGCAAAAGCGATTTTACTCCATAGGCTTATGATCGATGAAGCGAATGAGGACATCTAAGACTCCCTGTTGGAGTGCAGAATTCATGAGCCAACCCATCTTTCATGCCAGTACTACAGGCTGACATGGAGCTTTACAACATGTAGATGGTGCTATATAAATGGGATCTATAGCCGTATACGCCTTCGATTTGGCTATGTATTGACGTAGAGTAGGACGTAAATAAGCGATCCGCGAAAGATTTGAGGATTGTAGCAAAAGCTTTTAATTGTTTATCCTTGGGGGTGACATGTAAAATATACATTTTCGAGTTGCCATATGGATGACTATTTTGTGTGATTTTGATATGTACACTAACCTCTGAGAGATGATTATAAATCCACCCTTCCACTCAGTTTAGGCTACAGGTATTACCAGGTCATTGCAAAGCTAAGATATAACATTTCGTAAAAGACAAGAAGATGGGGGAATATACAACGCGATCCTCTTGTAAAGTTCTGAAGAAACGCAAAGAAAATATCAAAAACCAGTCTGATGAAGTGAACTCTGTTTGGGAAGATTTTCGAAATAGTAAATATAAGCCCCACAATTAAATATTTTGATGAGGAGGATCCCGAAACATCATAATTTAAGGTTTTTGTCAATTGCCGTATTCTGGATCATACAGAAAAACCTCTGTGTTTTCTATTTGCTGTGAGATCCTATTTGCCACTGGTAATCGGGGTCTACACTCTGTGCTTCTGAAATCCATATACTCTGCAATTCTGAAAAAGTTGAAATTTTACAGAGTATACATTAGACCTTAAACCATCCAACATTCGAATTAAGAATCTTGCGTGTGATATTTGGTACGACGCTGAACGAGAATGACCCATGGCAACGAGCTACCATATTTTAGGGGTTTAAATTAGTATGAAGAGCTAGATCGTGATCGAAACCGCGAGAGATATAGATTTTTGACACAACAATGGCCTGCGGTGTATTATTATTGTCTTATATTAATATCAGATAGTGGTCTCTAACCGGTAATGGGAGTAAGAAAACTTTGCAAAGTTTTGATAATTTGTTGATACATAGAGCGCCCGGGAACATGTCATATTTAAAGGTGGAAGATAGGGTTTTTGAAACTCTGAAAGCTTAAATATAAGCTTTATTACTCCGTGACTTGTACGAAATATTCTTAGCAAAGCTAAGATGTAATATTTCGTATAAGTCACGGAGATTGCCAAAAACTTGTCTGATCAAGTGAACTCTATTTGGGATATATAATGAGATATACTTGATTCATTGAAATAATAAGAACCACAAATATTTATCTATCGTTCTAGAGATGAAGACACAAATAATTTCAGTAGTGGTATCCATGTTCGAAAGATGATGAGATTTAAGTATTTTAGGTCTGTCATTAACATTACTGTGGGAGAGGAAAGCAAAATCCAGCTTGCCACTGGCAATCCAAATAACCTGAAATTCTGGATAACCTGAAGTTGTACCGAGTGTTGATCAGACCCGATGTCATTTATGGATGTGTGAGTTGTTATTTGACGAATTAGTATGAAAAAGCCATTAGAAGCCGTCTAACATGCGAAAGAAGAATCTTACGTGTGATATTTGGTCGAACCAAGATATGAGTAAGAAGCTAGACTGTCGACGACGATGACTCCATGGCGTAGAGAGTGATTCCCAATATTTTGGATTTTTAAAACAGCTCGAGATCGATAAAGAGGCCCGTTAATGCCGTGTATTATAGGGTGGTTAAATTTTAAGGGCCGATGTTGAATTTAAAAATCACACAAATTATTTAGGAAATTATTGTCAATTCTTGGTTCAATTATGTATGGAACAAATTATCGGCCATATTTGATGACGCTTAAGCATAATTGCGATTCTATGCCGTTAATGTGCCGAATTATCTCATCCTTTAGCTCTTGAATTGTTGCTTGCTTATCGACGTACACCTTTTCTTTCTAATAACTCCAAAGGAAGAAGTCCAACGGTGTCAAATCACATGATCTTGGCGGCCAATTGACATTGCCACCACGTGAGATAACACGGCCATTGAATTTGTTGCGCAAAAGAGCCATTGTTTCGTTAGCTGTGTGGCAAGTAACACCGTTCTGTGGAAACCACATATCGTCCATATCCATATCTTCCAATTCGGACCATAAAAAGTTCGTTATCATCTCACGATAGTGAACACCATTCACAGTAACTGCCTGACCGGCCTCATTTTGGAAAAAATACGGCCCGATGATGCTGCCAGCCCATAAACCGCACAAAACAGTCATTGTTTTTTTCGACAATCACTCTTGGATTATGATTCGCCCAAATGCGGCAATTCTGCTTATTGACGAATCCACTGAGATGAAAATGTGCAATATTTTCTGCAGCACCAGCTGTATACGAGTATGTATACTGGTGCTTTTAAATCTCCTACAGACCCGGTTTGCTCAAAGTTTTGTACAATTTTTCCGATTGTATGCACATTTGGACGATTAAATTGACCGAAAAATTCACGAAGTGCACAATATGAATTGGGATTTGAGCGCCCATTTTCATAATATGCCTGAATAACTTTAACGCGTTGATCGATTGTGTATCTTTCCATGACTCAAATTCAGTTATTCGGAAATTCAGAAATGTCTAAGTTAAATGCAGAAAAAACTTGACGTTTAGGTGTGGTTCACAATCAACGTCGGCCCTTAAAATTTAACCACCCTTATAATTGTCTTATATAGTGTCTCTAACCGGTTAAAATATTTTCCGGGAACATGTCATATTGACAAGTGGAAGATCTAATTTTTGAAACGTTAAACGCTTAATTATTATCTTAAATACCAACCTGTGTACAACTACCACCGCCCTTTCACAGACTATTGATTTGTACCAGCTTTATGTATTATTTTGTTATTTGTGATGCAGTTGACCAATTTCCAAGAAAATTTATTGTTCTATTTTTGCCATTAACCGTGTTTGTTTCTCTTTGCATCACTTGTGCCGCATGTCTTTTCCTACCATCGTAAACTTAACAAATCGATATATAAGTTTTGGTTTAACTACAATTACAAGTATATTTTCATTCTACCCGGAAACATGTACATATAATATATGACGTCCAGATTATTTTCGAAATAGAAACTTTTCGATGAGAAACGGAACAAATATCTTATTATTCAATATTAACTTATTGAAAACTAATAAAATCTATAATTTTTTTTATATACTGTGTACGAAACGAACATATATCTATAACGAACTATGTTGCATGCTAAACTCTGTTATTCAGACTCGTAAAATACAAAATAAGTTTTGTCTGTTTTATATAATACGAGTATAAGATAAATCGTTATACTTACACTTTGCAAAACTACTTGGTAAATTATACGAGATTATATAAGATGCAAATATCGATTGATATTCAAGACGAAAACATTATAAATTTTGATGTTCATAATTTAGTTCAATATTTGCTAAAGAATTGACATTATTTTGTAGATGTGCGGTCGACAGAACAAAAGGGTGCAGAAATTTATGATAAAGAACATAAAAATTGCTTATTGGACTGAATTGTATCCCAGGTACCACCGCGAACAAGTTTTCGGTGATTGACTCGTTGGAACCAATTTTACATCACTCTCTTGCATATTTCGGCCGAAACCAATAGTACGTTCGATATTATCCCTGGACTCCATTAACGTTGTTGGCTTGTTTGGTCGAAGCCAATGGCGTTTCACCGCATGAATGAAGTGGCCATTCCACCGGCCCAGTTAAAGAATAATTCGCTTATTTCTCCTTCAATAGATCTTCGTTTGACCAGCTGTGTGAGATGTGGTGTCATTGTGAGGGAACCACATAATAATGATGTCAAGTCCAATCCTCCGGCAGAAAATCCACACCAATGGAGTCTTTTAAAATAAAAGTGAGTTTACACAAAGATATGCAGATTAAATTAGGATTTTCTTCAAAGAATATCAGAGCCCATTTAAAAAAGCTTCAGTTCTTGAATTGACCAAGTGGCTTCATTTCTTGAACTAATTTGATCTTGTACAGGTGTAACCCAATATCGTTATGTCAAACTCGTGAATCTGGTTCGAAAAACTCGAAATTAATGTGAAAGACGAGGAAACGACTGACTTATCTCATTTTGAACTGAAGCACTTAAGGCTACGATATTTTCAGTACTTTGATCGGTGTTTTGACGTTAATAGATCATAAAAAACGTTCAAGAGTGCGAGGATCCGTTCCTATTCAAATGGAATATTGTTATGTTCCTGTTGAAAAACACGATAAAGCGGGTCAGTGGTTAAACCTGCGGCAGTTGGAGTGTGAATTCGAATCCAGATAGGGGTAAAATGCGCAAAAGGAATGTTTAACCATTTGACTATTATCGGTGGTGTGAATAGATATATTTATTACCTTCTGCTTGAGTATGCAGAATTGGTTGACTCCCCGTTGTATGTCACTACTTTAGACTGGCAATAAGCGATACAAAGTGCAGATCAAGGAGTACCTAAAGAAAAAATTCGGTCAAATAATTTCTAATACAGTTCTCGACCAATGCTGAGTATGAGTTTCCAATATCCAATAATATCTTTATAAAAACATTCCAATAGTGCCCTGACCCACATTAAGCGATATTGACATCCAATAAAAGATCATGGAAATATTTCTGGACAATGGAGACAGACTACCTCAACCTTATAAGAAGCTCACACATAAAAAAGTAGATCTCCGCGAGGACAACCTTTGATGACTTTGGAAGTTACCAAAACACCATCTAGCTAGCCAATCATCAATCCTTTTGACAATGGTGGGATCAATTCTAAAATTAATAGAGGCAGTAATAATCGTATTGCATGAGACACAATCTAAGATAATTTCAATAACTAGAAAATTTCCTACAAGGAACTCATTTTTAAAGTGGCAGATTTGAAGAAGAAGTTGGGCAAGCGTAATTTAACAACGTCGGGCAACCGCAATGAGCTGCAGCTTAGACTCCGCGCTGCTTTGACTGACGAAAATGTTGACACGGATCTACATGAATTAAATACGGGGGCACCGGATTCAACCAAGATCAAACAGGTTGAAGCGTCAACGGAAACAACGAGCAAAGCAGGAGACCAAAATATCGTCGTTAAAGAAACTACTCCAACAACATCTGAAGGTTTCGATATGGGATAATTAATGGCGGCTATGTAACAAATTCACGTTCAGACGCAACTTCAAATGCAGCAGATGATCGGTGGGCTCAAAATCGATATTACAAGCGGACAAGAAAGATTGGAGGCGCAAATGCGAGCCGATCAGGAAAGATTGTTGGCTGAACAGAAATTACAAGAGATGAGCAAGAAAATATGTTTACTGGCCAACAACAAATTCTGGAACGAATGGAGCAACTGGAAAAGTTTCAACACGATTTAATGGAGGATGTCAATGTAAAATTGAGCACAGTTAAAATGGAGATCGATCACAAAATGGATCAAAAATTTGAATCGGCAGACCAACGACTAATGAAGATCGAACAAGAGCTAATGTATCTCAAAACCAACGGCAGCGCTCAAGTTGCTTGACCAACCAGCTTAATCAAATTGAAGCCACCAACGTGAGACGGAACCACACTATTCAACATCTTCAAACTCCTGTTTGAAATGGCGGCCACAAGGAATGGTTAGTGTAAGGAGGATCGAGTGGCAGCGTTAATTGTAGCGTTAAAAGGCAGTGCTGCGTTAAAAGGCTCTGGAGCGCAAATACGGAAGTGGCCATCGACGGAAGCTACATCTTATGGAGTTGAAGGGACGATGTCAGCGGGTTGGAAAGACGCTCTAGGAGTATGCGGCTGATAGAGAGCGGTAAGTGCAACCTCGCTCACTACAACATGGCATCCGGATACGAGACGTGAAGTTGTATTGTCTCCAAAATCATCGTTCGCGGAAACCATCGCGTGTGCACTAACCAACGAGACTGCAAACAACATCATCAACCCAGCAGTCAAGGTACGTCGTCTGGAAGTGGAACCAGCTATCAGTCACAAACCAGGAAGAAACATCAAACCAGCAGATAACTGATGAACAACGAGATTCCGGGATGGAAACAGTAAACTCAGATGTTGGGTTTGTGACAAAATAAGACACATCTCGTGGGAATGCTGGGAGATAAGGCGAAAACGGGTGAGAGCACCATCCCACAGTCAAATGTTCCATAACCTTCATCCCCATTTCCAGATTGGCAAAAGGTGGTGATAGCTTGATGGTGCGAGGCGAAGTAGAGGGACGATCCAGTAAGAACGTTGGACACCGGAGCAACGAGAACGATTGTGCAGCCAGATTTTATCACGGATGGAGTTCGAACAATGGCAGGGCTCAAGTTACAAACGGCGAAAGGCGACAGTGCGGCTATCAAATGAAAGAAGGAGGTTACAATATGAATCGGAAACAACAGTTTTCGATATGAAGTTCCGGTTGCGGATATTGTGGATGAGGTCATCCTGGGAATGAACATCATGAAACGAAATGGATTCGTTTTGGATTTTGGACGGGGAACATTGAGCTACGGTAATGTCGAACTGTAAGGAGGATTAAACTGGATCATCGGACGAAGCTACCGCCTCACTCGGAAACGGTTGTTTGTGACACATTGGGTGGGGGTCCTGGAGCACAACGAAGGAAAGGATTATCAAATAAGTTAGAACCTGGATGGGAGACACCGTACAATGTCAGAACTAACGACGTGATCTATAGGATCAAAAGAGGAGTACGAGGAAAACCCAAGATGGTACACCTGGAGAGATTGGCGTTCTGTAGAGGAAGAGGTCTGGATCCTGTTCGGGACGAACAGGTTTTGGCGTATTTTAGTGTGACGAACACAGATGTCACCAGTGATAGTTAAAAAGAGATAAATTATAGCAGTAGAGGTTACCTTTTAACCAAAAGTTTACAAATACGAATGGAATAAAAATAAATAATGAAATAGGCGGAGCGAACAAAATACGACGAAAAGAATATTCGCGAAGTGTAGAGATGTGTAGACATTTGAGACATGTGAGACATTTGAGTTATGAATCAGTTCAATTTTGAATTCCAAAGTGTTAATATCGGGAAGTGATAAAAAGTGAAAGTGAAGTGTTGAAATAATTGTAGTGATAATTACTGTGGAAAATTAGTGTTGTAATAATTATTTGTGAAATAATTATGGAATTTATTGGGAAATTTATTTATTGTAAAAATTAAAACAGAAAAAATTGCGAGTTTATATTCACAATGCAGTGCTGAACACGAAATAATTCGTCGCTCGACGGTCATCATAAAATGCAATTTACCACTACGGGACATGACGGTGGAAAAGAAACCAAGACAATGACATTGAACAAAGTGGTTGCTTTTGAAAAAAGATAGCTGTTATTTTGATTGGATGAAAAAAATAAGTGAGGAGCTGGACAAAATAACGTCACGATTAAACAAAAAAAGATCAACCGAAAACAGGAAAATTGTCAATTGTGGGAGAAAGGTGCATGGTAAGAAGATTGTGACCATAGCACTGTATGTAATTATTGGCCTGAAGTTGATTTTGGGATATACGTTTGGCTTCTTGTTGTAAGAAAAGCATAAAAACAAAATACCTGTAGCCGTCACCTGTATAGCAAGTGGCTAATATTTCTGCTAAAAGTCATAACAAAACAATAAATGATGGTGACGGCCTAATTAATGTCAAACAATATTGCAGGCGTTATTAAACAGACTTTATTTGGAAACCGATTTAATCTTTGGAAAAACATCCGTTCTAAGTAGACATACGAATTTAAAACCGTTTCTAGTAGCGGATATTGTGGATGAGGTCAGCCTGGTACATGATACTCAATGAAGAGACAAAGTTCCTTAATGGATATTATATGTTGAATTTTGAGCTACGGCTATGTCGAGCTGACTTTGTAATTGAACACCAAAACGGAGCAGTCGTATAAGGATAATTATTCTGAATCATTCAAAGCGAACACTTGTACACTTAATTAAATTAGTGGGCTGATTTGTCGTATGGGAATAGTAACTATACATTGTTGGTGGTGCCTGGGTGTTGGAAGAGTGCGCTATATATATGGGCATGACACATCTTTCTAGGATTCAGAGAAAAGTTCCACGAACGGTTCTACTGGTTGGGATGTAGCTGAATAGTGCTGAAAAGGTCATCTATGAGTTGCAAGTGGAAAAAATGTAAAAGTCAACATCATAACATTATAGGGAGCTATTGGAGAAGCAACAGAAACCAATCAGTTGGACATATTCTGATATGAGGTTCGAGTCAATAACCGAACGGTTCGTAAAGTTTAAGTTTCGTTCTAAGAAAAAATTCTATAAGAGGAAAAGAAGGTTTGGATCCTTTGCCCTGGGCAAGATTAGGACAAAAAGTTTTTGGGTGGAGCCAAGAATCAATCTGTACCACTCATATGGATCCTATATGATTCCGAATGATTTCCGCTTCCTCTCCGAAAAGATACAACAAGTATCGCGATATAATCAACTTAAGAAACTTGTGCTGTTCAAAATATATAAACTGTTTAAAGTTTTAGAAATTTTGCCGTTTCTAAAACTTTTATATTTTATTTTAAACAAATCAAATGCAGTAGTGTGACAGTTGTCAAATGAATTAAAAACTAAAACTTTCAAACAATTTATTATATATTAATAGTTTTCATTTTAATGTGATAGAGACAATGAGAACGCTGGAAATCTCACAAGTATATAACAGCACATAAAGGTAAAAACTATTTTCAATTTACCGTTCTTGATAATTTCCTTTTTGATTCATTTTCCTAACACAAAACTTTTATTTATACTTCCGTTTCAATTTTCATTGTTGAATTTTCCCAATGTTTGTCTTTCCATTATTATTATTATTATTGCTATCATTATTAAGAAGATAAAATTAATAACAAAAAAGAAAATTTGTTTAAAGAAAAGAACAATAAACGATATTTAAATAATACAAAATTTTCCAAACCAACAACAACATTGAAAAATTTTCCATTCATTAATTTTTTTTTGTCGTTGTTGTTGTACATTTCCAAGGATGAAAATGGTTCGGATTTTCAGAAACAAAATATTTTTACGACGATTTTCTTTAATGATAATGAAATCTCTTTGGAAACAATACACAGTTACAATATTTTCTTTCACCCATTTATTGTGTTTTGTCTAGATACCGAATATATACAAACGACAGTGAAAATTATATATGGATTTCGGGTGGAATGTAATATGTTGTGATTTTCCTTTGGGAAAATGTAAAACGAAAACTTTTTTTTATATTTTTTCCATTTTCTGGGATAATCGTATATACAATCGACTAATTGTGTAGGCGCACAATATTCTGTATAGGTTATTTACAAAATAAAAATGGAGCAACGTGATTCCGATGTGATTTTCTTATAATTTTCCGCATCGTTCAACATAAAAATAAAATTATTCGGCATTTTCCATGACCGTTCCATGTATCAACGGTATATTCCTATATAATATAGTTAAAGACTTAATCTTGTAAATTGTATTTCAAAATTTGATCAAAGTGAAAAATATTGCGTAGCTTTACAGTAGGCATAAGCAAAGGGTAAGCTTGGTATTAGACTTTTACCAAATAGATGATAATTGGACGTGTGACAATCACTTATCAAATGTTCTGGGTCAAATAACTTTGTTTAAGAATTAAGAACCATAGGTTTATTTGATCAACCAAAACCATAGTTAGCTTCATCTGGTCTCAGAATCAATGAGGCAAAAACAAAGTATAATAAGCTATGGATATTACGATTGTATCTATCCCTCTTTTTAGGGATTTCTTAAAGGAGTAAACTCATTGGCCTGATAATGAGTTTACTCCTTTAAGAAATTTCTTTTCTTTCTTAACTTCTAAGAACAGTTTAAGGTGATTAGAAAGTAGTTTGCCCTAAACGGAATTCTTTAACCTAATAAGAACCTCACTCATAACCAAGCACATTCTTGAGTATAACTTTTATCTAGCTCCGTTTTCGCGTGGAGTAGTTCATGTAGCGTAGTTTTCATTTTTTATACACTCTATAGCCCTGTAGGTGGGGGCAACCATGTTTCGTAAATATTTCGAACGAAACATGAGATCCATAGAATACCACCACAGTATCCAGAGCTTGTCGTAGGAGGCGACTAAATCTGGTTGGATCGCTGGGCTGACGACCCGCATCCGTAAACATCAATTACAGTTAAAAATGTCAACAAAACGAAAAAAATCGGATACCGCCTAAATAACAATGACCCCCCGCTTAAGAACCCGGATACGAGATTGAGGATCAGCACGTGGAACGTGCAGTCACTAAGAAAACCTGGCGCGTTGGACGTCCTTATCACATGTATGAAGGAGTATCGGCTGGAACTCGTAGCGCTCCAAGAAACTCAATGGCCTCAAAGTGGAGTCCATGTGTCCCAAGGCTATACGTTGCTACACAGTGGAGATGACCTCGGAAATCTTGGAGTTGGCTTTCTCATTGGGCCGCATAGGTAAAAAAGGCTGTGTTGGACTTCCATGCAGTCGATAATCGAATGTGAAAGCTTCGCTTGCACATGAAATTAGCCAACCTGTCAATTGTATGTGTACATGCGCCCACTGATGTAAGCCAACCCCAAGATAAAGACTCATTTTACAATAATTTGGATAATCTGATGGGCTCTATATCTGAGCACGATATCAGATTGGTGATTGGTGACTTTAATGCTTGAACTGACAGACATCAGACCGACTTATGAAATAACATAGGTCCGTACTCCCGACACGAAACTCCAAGTGGCAAGTACATTCTTTCCCCATAAAAACATCCATTTGGAAACCTGGACACATCCACGGAAAACATACCGAAGCCAAATTGACCATGTGTTAATTTCAAAAGACCGGGCTCGGGTTGTCCAAGACGTGAGATCGTATCGGTCGTCAACCAAATTCGTAGGCAGTGACCATTTCATGGTTGCTGCAAAGCTACGATGGAGATTTTCGTACAAGCCAAGGAGGACAGGAGAATATAAAACGCGATTCTCCTGTGAAGGTCTGATAAATAAAGAAACGCAACGAAAATATCAAGATCTTGTCAGCAATAGCATTATGCAATCCAATTACCAATCTGATGATGTGAACAGTGTCTGGGAAGTATTGAAAACCTCGGTTGTCGATGCCGCCCAGCACACTCTCGGTATAGTGAAAACTAAGCCCAAAAATGATTGGTTTGATGAGGAGTGTCGTCTTGCTGTTGAGCAACGAAATATAGCCTATAATGAAGCGCAGGCTCGGTTTACAATTGCAAGGAAAAACAAGGCAGTTCTTGCTAGGAGGACAGCTAAACGCATTTGTAGACAGAAGAAGCGCGAATGGTGGAAGGCTAAGGTCTTAAGAGTACAACAACTCAGCAATGAGCACAATTCGCGTTGTTTCTTTAAAGGAACCATCGAATTGCACCATATCTTAAGATCTCGGTCAACTGCCATTCGGGACCAGGATGGAAACCTCTGTGTTAACGTCGATGCGGTACTCGATACATGGCGTGAACATTTTTCTGATCTACTTAATGTTCCACATGTATCACAAGCTGTATTTGAATACCCTCAAATGCAGACCGCAGAGATGTTCATTGAGGATCCATCCTATGAGGAATTCACAATGGCCATGCAGAGATTAAAGAAAAATCATTCACCAGGAGTTGATTGCATTAACTCAGAGCTCTTGATATTCGGAGGGCTAACTTTGTGGAACTGTCTTTTCGACCTTATTCGATTGGTATGGCGAAATGAAAATATGCCTGACGAATGGAAAGTGGCCGCGTTATGCCCAATATTCAAAAAGGGTGATCGCATGAAATGCGAGAACTATCGCGGTATAGCTCTCCTTTGCACAGCATACAACTTACTGTCATACATTATCTTGGGAAGATTTACTCCTCTAGCGGAGGAAATTGTCGGTGACTACCAAAGAGGATTCCGTTCAAATCGGTCAGTCACTGATCAAGTTTTTTCGCTACGGATGATTCTTTCCAAGTACTACGAAACATCTCGCGATGTACACCAGGTATTCCTAGATTTCAAGCAAGCCTATGACTCGATCAATCGAGAGAGGCTGTGGTATGCGCTTGAATATTTAGGAATACCAAAAAAATATGTACATCTGTGTAAAATGACAGTAACGCAGTCACAATGCTGTGTCAAAGTTGAGAACAGGCTATCGAGAATTTTTGCAATTACTTCTGGTGTTCGACAAGGAGATGCGCTGTCCCCGATACTTTTTAATCTCATGTTGGAATACATCCTTCGTAAAAGTGAAACACCTAAGGACAACATCTTATTCCGACAATCCAATCAACTTCTTGCATATGCAGATGATATGTGTGTGATTGGATTAAATGGCAACGGATTGAAAGAGATACTTGATCCACTGGAACAGTTTTCTGCTTCCGTTGGTCTCAAAATCAATGAGTCCAAAACTAAATATCTGATCTCTGGTTTTCGAGACCAAGACGCAATTGATTTCAGTAGTGGAAACCACACGTTTGAAGGAGTGATGAGATTCAAGTATCTTGGATCTCTCATTACTCATGATAATAGTGTGGGAGAGGATATCAAGGTTCGTCTTGCCGCTGGCAATCAGGATTTGTATCCTCTACGTCCACTTCTGAAATCAAAATATCTTGAAAATACGGATAAGCTTAAACTGTACAGAGTGTTGATCAGACCCGTTGTCATGTATGGATGTGAGAGTTGGACCTTGACGGATGAGTACGAAAGATGGCTTCTAACATTCGAGAGAAGAATCATTCGTGTGATATATGGCCCAAAACGCGACGTTGATGGCACATACCGAGTTCTATTCAATCACGAGATCAGGAATTTAATGCAAATTCCTGATATCGTGCATGAAATCAAAGGACAGCGAATACGCTGGCTCGGTCACGTTCTGCGTGCTGATCCGAAACGAATGATACAGCGATCTTTAAAGGGAGAACCGCCTTTCGGTGGGCGAAGAGGTCGCGGTCGGCGACGATGGCTCCACGGCGTAGAGAGCGATCTGGAATCTTCAGGTTGCTTGCAACTGTATGAAGATCTGGCTCGTGATCGAAACCGTTGGAGTCAGATTGTTGACATGGTACGGGCCAACAATGGCCTGTAATAAAAACCGATAAAAAAAAAATACACTCTATGAGCATGTCACGTGTTACTGAAAAAAAGCAGATAAATAATTAACTATCTTTGTAATAAATTCATTAACGAGTTACAACTTGCATCAACGCTGAAGGAACATTATATTAAGTAAACCTGATTTAATGGGCATATAATAACATAATTTGTTTGAACTATAAGTGACAAATTGCCTAATACTATAGACACATATCTGGTTTCGTAACTACAGTTTCGAGTTAACCATGATTTCGTTTTAATGTGTCACTGCTAACCATGGTTTGCAACTTGGTTTAAACATGGTTTCGGAATGAGCTATTTTGTCCCATGGCATTTTAGTGATGACAGTGCCACAGTTATACAGTTAGTGAATAGCGAAAACTATAATATTATTTTTATTATAAATTTATTTATTTTTTTATAAAATTTGAAGTTTTAGAAAAATATATTAATACAGAATTTAATAAATAATGGAAAATTCAAGAAAATAGGAAAATCGAGGCGAAGGGCGAAACAAAAATATTTTTAAACCACACAGTTAAAGTAAGAATTATAATAAATTATTATAAACTGTCAAATAAAATGAGAACTGTAGTGTGTCATGTATTCTCTTTATGAAAATCATAGTTTCATAACCAGATATATGTCTATGGTATTACACACTATTAAATAGAGAGTGAGTATTTAAACCGAATTACGATCGACACATTTACCAATAATACAGTTGTTCTCGAAACAAAGTGCTAATAACATCATTAGCAGCAATGAAAGTACTTCGCGAGGAATTGTAACCAGCAGTAGGTCTCAAACCACTAAGTAACACTAGACCAGCAGATAATTAAGAGCGAACGATTCCGAAATGTCAAAAATAAGATCACATTGTGGGTTTATTACAATATAGGGCATTTTTGCTGGGAAATAAGGGTGAGAAGTCCATCACTGATGTTTAGAGAGAACCTAGGAATGTAGCTTGAGAGTAGACATAAGCAAAAATTAAGCTTGGTGTTAGATTCATACCAAACAGTTGATAATTGGACATGTGACTGCTCAGCATGTTCTGGCTGAAACCATTCTGTTCAAGAAGTAAGAACTATAGATTTATTTATTCAGCTTCAATTGATCTCAAATTCAATGAGACCAAAATAAAGTTAAATAAGCTATGGATATAACGATTGTATATCTATCCACCTTTTTGACGATTATATCAGGCTAATGCAAGTCGACCGACATTACAAACCAGATGGAATACCAGATGGGTACCCACAGCTGAAATAACAGCAATGTATCATAATTATTGGTAGATTCACATAAATGGTAAGAAACAGGATATTTCCACCTTAGGACCAATTACCAAACCATCCTGTATTCTAACACATTCTATCATTGTCTACGGTGTAATGAAGGTATTGCAAACCACTGGTCTCATCTAAACAGCATGATTTTCTTAGAAACTAGACGTCAACGTCGAGTAGCTTAACGACCAAATTCCTTTCACATACTGAAATATGGTAAAGAAGAAGACGTATATGTGCTATTCTGATCTTTGCAAAGCATTTTGACTATAACATCCGTGTCCTTAGTTTCTATGATTTTCTTCTCTAGATTGATTTCACATCATCAGGATCTAACTTCAGCATACCATTCAACTATAAAGAATGATCCCCCACCTCAGAAGTATACGTTGCGCCTATCATCTCCTTTTTCTATTTGTTTAGGCAAACGTAAAATTTTACATTTCGCCTTCAACTCAATCCAAAATGGATCCCAACGGGAGCTTAACCGATACTGCGAAAGTTAAGTGTTAATCTGATAGTAATGGGGATAAAGATTTGTCGATTTCTTCATCGCATCTTAATGGTAGAACCAGGCTCTAAAAAGATCAGGGCAATAAGATAAACTCAATCACTAGCCCACCAACTAATAATAGCACCACCCCAAATTAAGTGAAAGTTATCAAGCCAACTTGAGAGAATTTTATCACAAATAGAATTTAAAGGATCCCAGGATGTGAAACCAGTGATTGAATGAGACGATTTCGAGCAATACTAATATCGTTAATGTATGTCGTATAGGTGTGGGTGGGGCATTCAAATTTCGTAAATATTACGAACGAAACATGAGACCCATATAATACCACCACAGTATCCAAAGCTGGTCGTATGAGGCGATAAAATCTGGTTGGATCACGGGCTGACGACTCGTATCCGTAAAAACAAATGTTAAAATTCTCAACGAAAAAAAAACGAATCGGATATCGCCAAAAAAACAATGACTCGATCACAGCGATCTATGAAGGGAGAGACGAAGAGGTCGCTGTCGGCAACGATGGCTACACGGCTGCAACAGTATGAAGAGCAGCTCGTGATCGCAACCGATGGACACGGTACGGGCCTGTAAAATCTGTAAAAAAATATCGTATCAATGTCAAACTTGGACCAAGATCATATATTTGTGCCATAATCTAATCCATGTATTTGGAAACTTAATTGTTGTTAGGAAACATAAGAGGAGGGAGTACATAAGAGGAGGGAGTTGCACCATTCGATTGACGCTATATTTCCTGTCTTATTAGCAGTGCAATATCTCTCATTAATTTGGGAAAATCTTCCTCTTAAAAATTATTTTTTGTCGTTATTCTTAAGGTCCGATTAGGCGAGATTCAACTATTACAGTCCAATCATTTATTCACTAACAATATTGTTCAAACTGGTGGAACAGAAACGAAATAACTTGCTAGGACATCAAAACAATCAATCAAATGGCGCAGTGGTTAAAGCTGCGACAATTGGAGCGGGATGTACCGTGTTATAATCCCGATTGGGGCGAGATGCAAAAAGGATTTTTCATATGATTACGATCGGTGGTGTGACTGAATACATCTATCACTCTCTGTTGGAGTGCAGAACTCAGTAGTATGATAGATCATACATCTATCACTTTCTGTTGGAGTGCAGTTGGGAGTGCCTTAAGCCCCAAAATAGATTGGAAAGATAAAACACAAACAAACAAACGGACATCAAAGTAATAAGACTCTACATATGGTTAATGGTTCAGACGAAACATGCCTCTATAACTATAGCTGCAACGTGGTAACTTGGCGATGCTTGCAAAAGCGAAATATCTTGCCAGGACTTGAGAGAAAATCATAGAAATATTATCCTATATAGGGGTTCAGTGTGGTACACGACACATGCCTTTATTTATAGCTGCAATCCGGATAATGCGTAATAACTTCGATGGACATGGGAGAACAACCACTACTCACTTCGAGTGGAAAGTACCGAGAAACATATCGAAAAATAACTTCCATTCAAAAACTCTGTAATTCGCTAGAACTGTTGCAACATAGCCTCACAACATATGTATATACAAACAAAATGCAACATACATCAAGTCCGGTCGCAAATGCCTGATGAGATGGATTTGCTCTTTTCGATCACACAACAAACCAATGACGTCATCAGATCGAAACCGGCCTAGCAAAACGAACATTCCAGATCACATACACAAAGATGCCATACATTTCAAGACAAACGTCTTCATCGGCTGGTTGATTCAGCGCCCTTAGCTGTCAATCAATGCCACTCTGTGGAGTTCTTGTTTAACTCCCATTCATCATAAGCTGTTGCTATTAAAGCACCTAGCATCATTATCATATTCTACAGGTTCAGACTCAATCAACAAATTTATTGAGCTCTCTATATACACGAAATAAAAACGACCTTACAGAAGCCAAATAATTGGCTAGGACATGGGAGATAATCAAACCAAATATTACCCTACACAGGTAAGCGGTCCAGTGTAGTAGACGACATTGGTATGTTTCTATAGCTATATCTGTAATGTGGTAACCGAACGATGCTTCAAAAGTGAAATAATTTGCCAGGATATGGGAGAAATCCAACGATATATTACCCTACAGAGGTAGATTGCCCAGTCTAACCGAGAAACGCTCAAAATCAGAACAACACAAAACAGACTTTCACTTTCAAATTATATGTGTTTGACTCGAGTTTATAAGAAACTGAAAAGATAGAAACAATTACGACGTTAAGTTTTAGAAATATGCTAAAAGAGGGTGACAATCGTCCAATTACTTTAAATATTTCCATATGTGCATATCTTTGAAAATTATATTTTAATCCCGCAATTATATTTGAAACCATTAAGACATATAGTTGTAATTGTGAGCAATTTATTTATATAAAATTGTATTCCTTAAACTAAATATCCTTATGAATACCATGTTGTTATCCTTTATATATGTGTATGTGCTTTTGTATCACATATCTACATAGTATTAATGAAATGTTTGTATATTAAGAAATAAGAAGATCTCTCTAGAAATAAATAGCATAATTTACCATTTCTAATTTAATAACATAAACATCATATTCATGTTCTGTGTTTTCTGTTTATATCTAGTTTTAATTTATATTAATATGAGTATTTTATTCTTATATATAAACACACACACACACACATGCACACATCCATATAATATATAAATCCATACTTATTTATTTATAAAAGAAGAAGACGATTAAGAAGAGGAGGAAATAAGCAAATTATTTTCTTGCTCCATATTCCCAATGCTAGATCTCCTCTATATACACACACACACACATATTCATCTTAAGAATTATAAACAAAAGAATAATAACTTAATTTTTCCACTTGTATGTTTCATAATTTTCCTCTTTCTTCACTTCATTTTGGGTTTTTGTTTATCATCGTTCATTGAAAAAAATTACTATTACGATTTTCCTTCTCGTTTCATCTTTATCCATAACGTAAATACTTTTGTGCTATCATGGTCTTATGGTTTTTTGATTTATGCTAAAGATGTTCTTCGCTAGCTTTTGTTTTAAAAAGGATGTAAACTACTTTTGTATTGTATTGTATTTGAATTTTGTGCTTGAAGAAACTGTTGAAGTCAGAATTACTTATCACTTTGTAATGCATGTGCCAATTGAGAAGCACGATTGCATCGTCGTAATGGTTCAGTGATTATAGTAGTCATTCTTAAAAAACGTAGTAGTCAAACTTTTTCAATTCCAACCAGAAATTTTAAAGTTCCTGAATCCTCATCTGTGTGTTCAGTGTTTTAGTTCGGATAATTCCAAAAGCTCCTGGCTTCTGGTAGTATATATATATATATATATATATATATATATAAATATGTATATATATGTATACAGTTTAACCTCCTACTAAGACCACTCTTTAATCGGTCCAATTCCAAATCAGACCACTCTTCGTGTTATAAAAACGGTTTGTCACAAAAATATACCTCTTGAATCGGACCACCTCCAAATCGGACCTATGGACCACATTTTTCCTTTAGTTTTGGGTTTCCTTACCTCTAAATGCGACCGATAAAATTAATTTTTCTGCAAATGTATCTGCTGCTTGTATAGTTACATCTGTTAAGTGTATAGGTCTTATTCCTGTTGTGTAAAATATTGCATAATATTACATATGAGTTTATTACACTTTTGTATATGTGCTTATTACAGTTTATTTTCAGTTGTGAAAAGAATTTTATTCATTTAGGAAGTAACTGATTTACAACGCAATTAAAGTGTAGCGAATTGAGAAGTAAGTACCATATTCTTAAACGATTTTGATGACATTTATTAATTTATTAATTATAATATCAGCAAAATCAACAAACAAAAGAAGCGATACCTCGAATTAAATTTATCGGAAAAATTAAATCGTTTTAATTAAAATTAAACGGCAATTAAGTGACAAATTTAAGATAAGTAAAACACAAGTTCAAAGGATCCTGGCAAACAAATCGAGTATCAGGGAAAAAATTATAAGCTTCGGGGCCTTAAATAGAAAGCGTGTAGCATCCTGTACAAAATATTCGGTGCATTCGATGAAAACCTTTATCAATGGTTAATGATGGCACGTTCTAAAAATTTACCAATTTCAGGAACGTTATTGCAGTCAAAAGCCTTAAAAGTGAGTGAATTATTAGGTTTGCCAAATTTAACTGCATCAAATGGATGGCTACAAAAATTCAAGGATAGACATAACCTTCATTTCATTTCCTTAAGTGGAAAAGGTGCGTTAGTTGATATAATTGTTGTTGAAAAACACCGTGATACCGAAAAAGTATTGACTCAAAATTGCGAACCAAAAAATATTTTTAATCTGGATGAAACTGGCCTCTTTTTCCGTGTAACGCCATCCAGAACATTAAAGTTTAGGAATGAAAAATGTGTAGGAGGGAAAATGTGCAAGAACGGGTTGATTCGCTCTTTTATGTTATATGGTTGGGGAAAAGGAATCCCTTCTTATCATAGGCAAAGCCAAAAAACCACGCGCATTCAAAACATAAATATTTAGGATGCTTTTGAAGTTGTTAGGCGATTTAATAAAAAAGCGTGGATGACGTCGATTATTTTCCAGGAATGGATTAATTCATTTAACAAAAAAATGGCGAAACAGAAGCGAAACGTTATTCTGTTTTTAGATAATGCGCCGTGTCATCCAGACAAACAATATAGTAACGTTAAACATCAATTTTTCCCTCCTAACACGACGTCTTCATTAAATCCATTAGACCAAGGAATCATTAGAAGCTGCCAAATTCACTACCGTAACCTGTTAATGAATCGATTGGTAGTAGCTATTGATGATTCAAATTGTGTTGAAGATTTATCAACAAAAATTAATGTTTTAGAGGCGTGTTTATGGTTAACCGGGGCATGGAGCAAGGGTACACCTGAAACAATTGGGAATTGCTTCAGAAAAGCTGGTTTTTGCAACGGAATGGAAGAGCCAGAATTAGACATCGTTCCTGAACCAAACGAATCCGAAATGGAGTTTCTCAGATTTGACGAAAACCTGCAAGTTTTTGAAGAACTAAACGATAATTGGGAAGAAAATTTGTTTTTGTCGATCAACACTCCAGTCCAAACAGCCTCGCTTGATGAAAGCTCATCCGATGGTGACGAACCAACTAATGTTGAAGAAGTAGCACCTACACATTTGCTGTCTTTCATTGAGCTTTAAAAGAAACTACAGCAATTAAAAGACTATGCTAGCGCCAAAGGCTTGGATGAAATGTTCTTTCATTTAGAAAAATTTGAACAAAAATTAGTTGAAAAGGAAATTTCTATCAAAAAACTCAAGCAAAAATAACTTCGTATTTCACCCAAGCTGCGGCAAATTAATAAAATTTTTGAAAGTCTTACATAAGTTACCTTTCTTTACCTTATAATTAAAATGTGAATTACATAATGTAATTGAATTGTGATATGTGTATATATATAATAAATTATTTTGGTTTCAATAAAATCATTGTTTTTGTTATCTGAAATTTTTTTAAATTCTATAATCGATCCACATCTAAATCGGACCATTTTTTAATGGTCCCAAAGGTTGAACTGTATATATTTATATATAAATATATATATATATATATATATATATATATATATATATATATATATATATATATATATATATATATATATATATATCTGTGGTCAAAAGGTAAAGTATCTTATCTCGATTTTATGAAATTTTCAGTACAGTCAAAAAACGCTTAAAAAAATTCTGTGAAAAAAAATACGAACATTTAAGATTATTTGACAAGGTTTTGTAATAGAAGATTTAATGGCTCATCTATTACAAGGGATCCTTACTTATTGATTGGTTTAATTAATGAAAAAAATAATAAAAATACAATTAGGTTACTTTACATTTTTATTTATTTCACAACATCTTATCTTATGTCACATAAGCTATTTTTCTAAATTATTATATAAAAAATAAATGTAGCTTAATTCGATCTAAGATATATTGAAAAATTTAATTGATTAAAATGAAAATAATTAAGATACTATTCCAACTAAAATTCAAACATTTCTTAAAATTATGTCTTTATTCTATATTCTTATTTAATTCATTGTTAATTAATTTTTCTTTGATATAAGTATTTTGATAATAAAAACAATTAGTTTTCATATTCAGACCCTTCTAATAAGTCCGGATCATCATCTGGTAAAGCGTCCGTTTCCAAATTTTTTTTTTTTAAAGTTATGGAACTCTCGGCTCATTAATGGTAGCATGTCCAGCAAGTCTTGCTTCTTTTTCTCGCTTATTTTTACCGCGGAATCATCGGTCGTTGCGTGAAACAGAGCTAATGCCTCGCCGTTGTATATTTAAAATCTTAAAGTTTGATTCTCGGCATAACGTTGTTTTATACTGAATATCACCGAGTTTACGCGAGTATCGCATCCATTTCACTTCTTGCCAGAAAAAGCACTCACCTATAATAGCAATAAATAAAATATCTTTTAATTTTTTAAATTGAAAACCAAAAACTAACCTTCTGTGTTATTTTTTCTCCTCGTAAACTTTTCTTTTACTAAGCCCGAAAAATCATAAAGATTATTCCTTGTAATTTCTGTTACGTGGTATTTGGATTTTACCGATCTAATAAAATTATATTAATCACGAGGATGGTGAATTGTGGCAGTTGTTTTTTTTTCTTTCGATCAGTCCGTGAACCGTATCGCACTCCATGTGCGTGTGCCCCGGCACTAAAAATTTATGATCAATAAACTCTAAATTCGGCAGCGTTTGAATTAAGATTTGAAACATCGCTGCCAAAAACGAGTTCTTGTTCTGTCCAGCACATGAATCACTATAGAGAACTACATGCGAAACTTCAGGTGGCAAGTTTAAAAGATGTGTAAATAAACAAGAGGCAATTTCATTGCCTCCCCTACGTCCTTCAGCTTCATGCCACATCATATTGTAGGCACTATTTTGTTGAGTATCATGGATCGTTAGGTTGAACGTCCAAAGTTGCCTTTTATAAAAACTAATTGACGTGCGGAAATATGGCGTGGGCAAACATTGTTGCAAATCAAAAGTATAAGTTTTTAATTTTTGATTCTCCTTCGCATGTTGTTGATCTTTTCGTTTGCTTTCGTACGCATAGTCCGCCTGTTCCAAATGTTTCGTTTTTTCCATGGTTAATTTTAACTTGTCTTCCTCAATTTCAGAACACTTGATTTGCATTTCCAATAACTCGCATTTGTTGCAGATATCCAGTTGTGGCTTTTTAAATTTTAAATTAAGAGATTTAAATATTTCTATGTATTTGGTTATGGAAACAGGATTATCATATTTTTCTGAGTACAGTTTATACATAATGGACATATTTAAGTCAGACTGTAAATACTTTTTCTCGGTATGGCGACGAGTGTAATGACTCTCATAATGCGGAAAGTTATTGATATGCTCCAACACCTTGCTTCGTTTATCTTCAGATATTTTATTTGGAGGGACTTTTTGTCCGCGTTTGTCACTTGAAATTACACCACTCGTAATTTTTTTTCTTAACTATTGTTTTAATAAATTGTTCTGTTTCACCAAATATACCAAGAAAACATTTTTGACATAACTGAATACGGGCAGATTTCACCTCGACAAAGTAATTATACGAATGAATTCGGTTTCTTTAGGTTTTAATTTTTGTTTCAGTTTTTTTGGTAAAATTTGAATCATACCGGAAAGAAATGCTTGGCATAGATTGTAGTTACCCAAGTTCCAATATTCGTTAAATATTATCTGTTGGTCCTTGCACGTTACTTTTTCGGAACATTTTTTTTTTACATTTTGTAGCTAATGGTTTAACAGTTCTACGCAAAACAAGTTTTCCGGTTTGTGTGTAATATTCTTGTCCTAAATTACGCATTTTGGTTATAATTCGTCTATTGCTCTTTTGTGGTGAAGTTTCTTTCAAATTAGCCTCAAGTTGACTTGCGATTGCATTTAAGCCTACACTCGATTTTATTGACGTTTCGTTTTGAGGGGAAGTTTCTTCCAAATTTTGCCTCTATTTGACTTGCTGCAGCATTTAAGCTAACACTCGATTCTATTGATATGTCACTCAGATTTTCTTCATCACTTGGCACATAATGAGAATCAACATCGCTATCGTCGTATGTATCATCTTCGTCGATGTCAAATCCAACGTCAGTAACAGTTGGGACTAAACTTTGCTCATGTTCTTTCAGTTAAGCTATTTCGTCGTTTTTAAAACCGTCAATATTAGATGGTTCTGCTTCTAAAATTTCTAATTTCGATTTTAGGCTCTTTTTAGCTGCCTGTTTACTAGAACAAGGTAATAACCTGTCTTTAGGAGCGAAAAAATG
Source organism: Tipula lateralis (assembly GCA_963932295.1). Classification (NCBI taxonomy): domain Eukaryota; kingdom Metazoa; phylum Arthropoda; class Insecta; order Diptera; family Tipulidae; genus Tipula; species Tipula lateralis. Next base: position 165,931,466 of record OZ010737.1, read on the forward strand.
GTTTATAGTTATTCTACAACCTTTTCTTGACAATTAAATAGTTAAACTTACCAGATGTACTTGCTTCGTCTTTTCTAGAATCAACTTTCTTAGCCAACACCATGGCAACAAATTTCTGACCGCGACTCATTCTTTGTTTGTAAAACACTAGAGCAACTATAATACTAAAAAGTTCGTTATTTAAAAATCACTTCTTTGAACACAATCACTTATTTTAATTTATACTTTAAATTGTCCCAAGTACCTATCAAAATTTCACGTGCATAACACCTTAAATTGATTTAAGAGTTGGTAAAAATTTTAAATTTTTAGACAAACTAACTTATTTGAACCAAGCTGTTTTAGAAAAATTATTTTTGTTAAATATGTTTTTGAATTTTTTCACTTAAATACATTTAAACGTACAAATTAAAAAAAACACAAAAGGAAAAATATCTTAATTTATATAAGTTGTTTTAAAAAAATATTTTATTGAAAATATTTTAGGCTTACGTATAAACAAGCTATTTTACTAAACTATTTTTTAAAATATGTAATAGCTTATACCCACATAAAATATTTTATTTGCGTATTTTTCAAATAATAAATTTTAGGTTTGAAATAGGTTATTTTACCTTTTGAATTAATATTAATTTCTTAAATAAGTTATTTGAACTTAGTTAATAACTCTGAATTTATAATACATAAAAATACGGTGATTAGCCGAAATAATAGCTTATTTTTTAGGGACACTAATTTTATAAAAATAACAAAAATGTCTTAGGTCGAGATAAGATACTTTACCTTTTTACCACAGATATATATATATATATATATATATATATATATATATATATATATATATAATATATATATATATATATATATATATATATATATATATATATATATATATTCTAGTCGTGAGGCTAGACATTGCGTTGCACCATGCTATTATTGACACAAGTAAATAGTCCTGTTGAATCAACCTTAACATTACATGTTGTCGGAGAGCTTTTTTTAAGAAGGGTTTTTTTTCGAATTGGTCTCGTCCAGTGGACTCAAGGCAAAGCGTTAGGTTTATCTTTCGACAAAGATCTTTTGTGAAAGGAACATTTGATACTTGTCTTGAAAGCTCCGCATATCTCTACGTCAGAAACCTTTGTCTTTCTTTCATCTTCTGTTAAGATCAATGGACAGAAGGTTGAACAGTTCGTCAGCAATTACTCTCCAGAAGACTTGCTTCAAACGAATACTTATATTATTTTATTTGAATATTGATTCCTATTAGTCTATGGGATACATAAGGTCATCTGTAGATCAATCAGGGATATAGACCCCTTCAAGACCATCTATAATTTTTGTTCGCTGCCTAAAACATGACCAGGACACTATCGACAGGACAACAGGATGAAGCGATTGATACACGATCAAAGGCGAATATCTCTTGTTTTAAGACCTCCTCCTGTCGCCATCAATTTGAGATTAGAAAAGTAAATTATTTCAAACTGTTCGTTTTGATGACCGATGTTATGGAATAAAATATCTAAAGTGTTTTCTTAAATTACGGGCTTCTAGCAAACATTATAAAGGATCGATTAACATGTTGGGAAACCCATGAACGTTTGAATTAGTTAAGAATTGACTATCTAAAGTTTATGAATATGTTACGTAGATGTTGGCCGCATGGAAAAAATTGAGAGATTCAGGAACTCCAATTATGTTAAACCTAAGCATCTTTTGTTTGGTGGCCAGTGGTAGCAGTCAAATCTTCATTTGGAATATTTTGTTCCTAGCTATGAAAATTATTCTCTTCCTACCCCAATTACAATCCTTCATTTTGGGTTTAGTTTGTTAGGCTGCCTTTCGCTTGAGGAGTGCTGGGGCGTGGAATGCTTTCGACACTACTTCAGGCTATAGATCAATTCTTAATTAATTCAAACGACATGGTTATTGATTGCCCTCTATACTTGTTTTAATTTCTACAAATCTTTTGAGGTGGTTTATCTATCCAGAGATATGTGATTCTCACCATGCTCAAACAGATATTCGAATTTCTTGTATTTTTTTCAGAAGGCTCTGGCTCTGAATACGGTGCTGTCGTTACTACAATCATGCTCATTGCGTGAGATGTGGTACTGGCCTTGGCTACTACTGTTCATCGATTTGAAAATCTCTCGCAGTTTGGTAACCTATACTGTTCTATTTATCAAGCGAAATCAATTGCGGTTACTCACTGCGTGATTTCAGCTTTTAATCTCGTTGCCCACGACTAAGAGATTATATTTTTTACGAGTGGTAAAACTGTTCTTAATTCATTGAACAATCCTTGAACCAGCTCTAAACTAGTAGAAATTGCTGAACCTCTTGGATTGTAACAATAAGGTAACGGTCGGTGGGTTACGAAATTGCAGACATAATTTGGCTAAAGCTTGTTTATTTTCGCTTATTTTTCATAAGTCCTGAACCCGCTAGTCCTCTATCTTTTTACATAGTAAAAAACACAATTAAAACCGTTGCCCTATCGAAACTAAAGCTAACGTGGGACGCCACTCCTACTTCTCGTAAGGCTAAATACTTTGTAAGGGGAGCTGACTACGTTCTTTCATTGAAAAATAACAGCTTGAGAATATTGGTTACTTTACCAACTGGCCGTGGCCGTTTCAAAGGTCATCTTCAACGCATGGCACTTGCCAGTTGTCCCGATTTCGATCGCATGAGATCCCTCGTGTCTCACGGAACAATGTACGAATATTTTGTCAGTAGCAGGAACAATTCAATGCTGTACAATAAAAATGTAACGTCAGAATCTAATTTCAAATGACATTAAAGTTACTATCAAGATTGGACGAATCACTCATCTCAAAAAACTGTGATGGAATGGACCTTCAACGTTAAGAAAATGGATAACACTGACTAACACGTACATAACACTTACGTAGAGCTAATCGACTAAACTATCCTCAAATTCCAGTCTTGGAATCCGTTCAGCAGATTTCGTCTTTAAATTTCTCGAATTGGAAAGTTGTGGTCAGATTCAATCTTTGAATTCAATCTCCAATTCTTTCAGTCCGCACTATTCCTGCTAACCCAGTAACTCAAATAACTTCTATCATTGGATTTGACTAGCTATATAATCATATAGCTCCTTTTCAAAAGAAAGATTTGGCGTCCTGGTTCGTCTCTGTGCTGCAGTATGCCTATCACTAAAGTGAAATCAGCAACAAGTAACGTACCAAGTCACTTATGCCTGATGAGGTAGACTTGTGTTTTTCGATTTTTTGAATTTGATTAAGCGATCATTCAATGACGTCATCGTCAGATCGAAACCAGTCAACCGAAATTCAACATCCAATTTAACCAACAAAATCCATCCTTACCTAGACAATTCAATCAAATATTCGACAATCGATAACGATTTTTTACTAAAAAGAAAATCCTACAGGCCAAATGAAAAATATACAGCACGGTCATGCCAATATTTGACAAATGAAGAAACAAAAAAAACTAGTCTATTGATCGAATGTGTATACTAAGCTGCAATGGTGCATTGTGATCCCTTTCCAGATGTACATTCTCAGACATTTACATTGGGTACATAAGAACATTCAGGGAACAATATCCCATGAAAATACCTAGCAATATCCTCGATGAGTCTATTAAAATTCAAGAAGCTGTGATATTCGCTGATTAATTGATCAAAAGATTTGTGACTGGGCTACCGGTGAAATCCAACTATTTTCAGACTGTCTATTAAATTTAAGGCAATTATCGTCTCCAAACCAAGTTTTAATTCATCTTCTTCACAAAAAGCTTTGTGCTGCTTTCACAATTGAAGCAATTTTCATCTGAAACAGAGTAGCATACCTACCAATGGGAATAAATAAGGAAAAATAATTTCACAAATCAAAGCTTCGCCACCATAGTGTCCAAAGGCATGTGGGCAGTTATGTGCTGGCAATCACCTCCTATTGCCACCTCCTAACACATTAAGCAGCGTCCAGAAGAGCCAATGTTTTCGCTGCACACCTTGGGATCCAAAGATGAAGCGGTAATAGGGCCCTCAACCACATCGTGGTCTGCATAACCTCCACAATACCTAAACAAACATATCTTTGAAGTTGATTTAGAGGTCTCTCTCTAGACCCACTCACTATTTTAGGTCACCAAATAAGTGCAGTAAACGAGATTATGGGCCAGAACACCAGACCGCAGTGTTTCTGGACCAATGATTTACCAAACTACATTTCTCTTCGATATGTATTTGCCAAGTAATCATACGATCCAACCAGAACCCCAGATACTTAACTTCCGGAAAGTATGGTATCGTATAACCTTCAATTTTTGAAAGACTAAAGTGACCCAAGGATTGGGACCCTGATCACGACTACAAGCTACAACTATGTTACTTGCTATATGCGTATGTAATCACATGGCACATTCGTATATTTACCTGCCAATATTGTGGTGATATCATCGGCATAGCTTTTTGTCGGGTCCTATCTAGGTTTTTCATCGTTCGGAGTGGTCACAACCCTGACTTTTCTCCATGATATGGGAATGTATCCCGCAAGGCAAGGTGGTCTAAGACAATTAATTTCCAATCTTATCTGGAGACTCGGAAATATCCCATCTGGACCTGGTTAAATTTTGATATCGATCCGATGCTCCATTGGATCTTATTTTTTATCACTACCTTACCGCCAAATTTTAATTTCTGAAACTAGGTAGTTAGGGTTAAGGTGATTTCCATCTACTATATATGGATTATCACTTTCGGACAAATGAGGATTTCTCTAGAGTTCCTTCCTCCCAGAAAGATCACCATTTCGAGGTCCCAATTCTTCCGTTGTACCGGTGTCTACCCAGTTTCATGATCAACCATGGTGTTCTAGTCAGTATGACCTTGATTCTATAAATTTGCTATTGGCTACATGGTTTTAAAACAGATCCAAGCAAATTACCAACGTTGGTTGAGATATCAAATCGAGTGGATAATAAATTCCTATTGTACCAACATTTCTAGACCGGCCAAAAAATTTTCATCAGGGCTTTAAATCCGATCTTTCCAATGAACGGAAAATAAGTAAAATTGGCAACCCTAGTACTATGAGTGTTTCCTACCCTGTCTATATTGAAGCGCGACCAAAGCATTTATCTCAACATAAATCATTGTCAAACTAGACTATCTTAACAATGACAGTTGGTTATCTATCTATACAACCTCCTCATCGTACCTTAAAAAGTTAAACCAAACGGAAAGAAAACCCCTCATTTTCATCTACCATAACCTATAAAAGAAAATGTTAAAAACATTTCATAATAAATTTTCTCTTAATGTAAATATGATAGGAAAATTAAAAGCCAAGCTTATAAATATTTTCACCGCAGTAAAACTCTCACACTCACACACAGGCAGGCACCGCACAATACAACAACAAAATGCCGTGAAATACCCTAACAAAATTAAAATATAACGTCAACTGGTTTTTCATTTGAATTTGAAAGCGTTTTCCCTTTTTCATTTTTTTGTGTGTCTTTTGCTATTTTTGCACGTTCTAATTTAAAGATCTAAAAATAAAAAAGTTGTTCCATCCATCGCTCCTCAAACCAAACCCCTGAACAAAAAAAAAATGTAATAATTTATACTTGAATGATGTTGGGCAATTTGGTGCTGATGCGACCAAACGATAAAAACACCTGCGGTTATCATTTTTCCTCTGTCGTATGTATGTACGAGTCGTATAGTCACCGTCTCTATGTATGTATGTGTGGATCTAAACCGCGCACGTTTAATTTCTTGCAAGACCAGAATTTTTTCATTTTTGGTGTGATACGTGATTTCAATTACACGAAAATTATTCAAATTAATTCTAGGTGATTGAAGATACACGAAACAAAAACCAAAAAGAAAATGTAACGATGGATATTAAATTGCATTTTCATGGTTTTCCTTTTTTGTTTTATATATAAATATAATTGATAACGCGAATTAATTATCGTTTATATCTGTGTATGTGTGTGTGGACGGGATTAAAAATATCTCAGAATTGAAAATTAATTTTCATCCGATTCAACAGACCAATATACAATTTTCCACTCGATTTAGTTGGGAAAAACTTTTTTTTGCTCGACGATTGTGGTGCGTAGATCTATCTTTCCATCTATAAACGCGATTATCTATGTCGAAATGATTCATGCAATCGAAAAGTGTTCAACGTGCTCGATAAATTTCCCAACGATAAGATTTGTCGTTTAAGTAGCTGGAAATTGTTTTCTTAATACTTGAAATGATTCCGTTTATCTCGTTCAGTGGGCATATGTACGTATACGAGCACATATATACATAAATCAATCGTAAAGAAATTGATTAGGCGCGATTATTTGGACCAATTGTTCATCTCCAGACTACGGTGATAAATTTTGAACAAATGCGTTTGTTTTGCTTGGTAGGGCCGAATCTAGGGTCATTATATCTTAAAGGTACATATTTATATAATTCGGACGAACATTTTATTACAGACAATTATGAATTGTTTAACTTGTTGGAAAATTCTCGTGTCGTAATTTTATATTTATGTTGATTTTATTCCATTATGTATTTTACCATAATTTTTCCAACACCATGCTGTATTAATGGTTTGTGTATAGGGGAGGACATCATAACGATGTCCTGCAGCAATTAAATTTTTCAAGATCACATCTTATCGTCGTTATAATAATGTGTCTGTTGCGTTTATCATTTAAGTAGCTCAAAATAAGGTAATAGCTAAACAAATAAGTGTACGTGGAAATGTTTAGGTCAGCGTCCCACCAATGTCAACTCTTGTTACCGAGGTGATCCGAAATTGTTGTTCAGAACGTTTTGTCATTGACGTCTATGTAGTAATCCAAAATCAGGCAAGTGATTTTGGAGTTCACTCGAGAAAGGGTATGATTAAATTCGAGTACCTTAACAGCCCAGGCGGCGCAGTGGTTAGAGCTGCGGCAGTTGGAGGGGGGAGGTACCAGGTTAGAATCACGATTCGGGACCAGATGCAAATGGGTTTTTCACCTTCGATCGTATGGGCGGTGCAATCGGTGGTGTAAAATGAACATAAATCTGGATCCCCTGTCGTGTTTAGAACTATGCAATGCGCAGATGGTTCTACGAAAAAACTCGGACCTAAAGCCGTATACATAGAGTGGTATCACAACGGACCAATCCCGGTCTTAGTGTGCGATAGCAGACACAACAACCTAACCTAACTATGTGTGTGTACCGGTATTTCCATTTTCAGTGTCAATCTGATATAGGAAACTTCCCGAGTGCTTTAAGTAACTAACGGTTGGTAAAATCCAATTAAAATTTGTCGAAATTGCGACAAATTGCGGATCGAGACGTGGACTTTCTTTGTTTGATCGCATTTTGAACAGGAGTTGTATATAAGGATGATCTCAGTCAAAATAATCTGCAATAGGACGATTGAATAGAAGCTCTAATGGTCGATGATGGTGTAAAATATTGCCCAACGATTATAAATATTACGCTTGGTTTTTTTTTTAAATAGTCATTTGTTGTGAAAATCATAAGTTCTGCTCATCATTGGATGATCATTCGCTTATCATCGGAAATCTGGATCTACTCAAACAAAACCTCTTACAACTGAACTGATCCTGGAAAATCTAAGTTTACTCTGGACCTCATGATTCACGCTATGATTTTTGACAATCTGCACAAGAGTCACCTCTTCCATGTCAATCTGAATCTCTATTCACCAGCCATAGTTTCTGGCCATAGATTTTAAACGTACTAACCTGATCAACTTCCTCTAAGCATTCGTTCAAACATCATGAGAGAATACGTGAAAGGATACCATCTTTTGCAGTAGTTGTTGTTATATCATCTACCAAAACTATAACGATGTATTCGAGCAATACTTCTTCTTCTTCGGTGTAAGCTTGAGGCTTTACATTCGGAAACTTTCAATATATTACCGTGTTCTTTACGTTAAGATGGTTATGATATATTAATTCAGAAAAACACTCCATTCCATCATTCGTGGAGACAGAAAATGCTGTGTGTCAGTCGCCTTGAGTAACTCGAGGAGCGGTTTATAATCCGTTGTGGCTGCCGTAGATGAAACCATGGAACTTTTTGCAGATGATTAAAATAGCTTCGTTATCAATTTGGAAATATTGAACTGGGAATAAGATGGCAGACCTTTGTACCATCGGATAAAAATGACACTTTCACATCCGGTCATGTATGGATAATTCCGATTTTACAAATATCTGCAAGACTGGGTTTAATTTTTAATGAAGTTCATATATATTCCACAGTACGTCCTGACTATTCGAATATCATTGCTTATATTTGCTTATCTGACATTTTGAATAACTCACCGTTTTGAAATACTTAAATAGATCCATGACTATAACATCGAATTGACCAAACAATACCAGTTGTACACGTTTTCTGATGACTATTGGAACAATGGAAAACTTCGATGTGTCAAAACGATCCATCTAGACAGACTACTGCCGTCGATTCGAACAAGTTTTTAAAGCTAACGTAATTGTGAGAGCCACACTATGAGCCTTATTGTATTCCATTTTAACTCCCCAAATGGTATCTTTTGAACCTTTAATCGGGATCAGAACTCCAGGTGAGATAATCGTTGATTACATTGCTCAGTTTCGACGTGTCGCGAGGGAGTGTAATTTTTCAACCTGAAATCTCGACCGTATGCTTCATAACAGTATGTATTAATAATTCAACCTTGCAACCATTTTTGGTTGAAAAGGCCATGGCTTTGAAAGGAATTTGTGATAACGCAGTCACATAATGCAGAAGCATCGACAGTTAACTCATATTGAAGTAGCACCAAACCCAACAGATGTGTTAAGATTATGTCTGTTTGCAGCGAAGTGCAGAAAACCGCCATTTTGAATAAAATGACCTGTCATTTCTAATTGGATTCAGCGGCCCGATTTACAAATCGATTTCCAACCAAATCCAGTATAGAATACAAAACATTTGCCTTTATTTGTGACGACAAAACCAATATCTTAGATTTCGCTAATTGAGGCTTGAAATATCGATCCAAGATGAGCATGTAAAATTGAGTCGCATGTAAAAATGATCAGTGGACACACTCTTCCAAAACAGCCATTTTTACCTCTATCCAATGATGAAAGCAACCACAAGACACATAGTCTCCAGTTGCAGCCAATACTTTTTCATTTATTGGATAAAGCCGTCAAACGCACCAGGTTTTCTATGTGACCATGTTCCTCATACCTATTCGACCTAGTTTCTTTGCATTCGTCAGTAACATCTGATACTGTAATGATATTCTTTGGAGCTTATGTTTCGTGCGAAATACTTATGAAACATGGATACCCACATGGCCGAAAGTATTTCACTAGGTGTTGTCTACAAAACCACCTAGTAAAGAAGCTATCGGACGGTTTCATGGATGCTTGGGTTGGTACTTGCTCTAAAAGCACTCATCTGCAAAATTTTTGATCATCGTGGTAGCCACAAAAAACTCCAGAATACCAAATAAGATTAAAAGAGTATTTTCAAAAAACCAACATTGCTGCAGACTGCGTTTAATATTGCGTGAGAAAAGCCTTAGACTCATACAAATACGAATTGCAAAGTGCCAAGACCAGATCCCGGAGTAAATCACGTGGTAATCTACGGGTTTCTTCTGAGGCAGCTAGGCTCCGTATAGAGTACCCTCTTCCAGTCAAACTATAACCCGAGTTACTCTTGCAGGGTTGATCAGAAATTGTTCCTTAAAAGCTACAGATAAAGAGAACTATAAACAGAGCAATAAACAAGAGGAATGCAGTCCTAATAAGTGTTCATTGTAATCCCATTAACTTTAGATCTACGCTTTTCGGCCTTTCTAATAAAACCTTTGGAAAGACAGATTTAGAAACCTACACTAGTAACGAATAATTTAGCGATTTGAGCTGGCGACCCTCACTTTGGAAGGAATTTGCGATAATGGTGTCACATCATCCAGAAGCTTCGGAAGTCACCTCATATTGGAGAATCACAGTCGCGTTCTGCATGTGAATATCGAAGAACACCAAGATCACCGTGAATGTGAATCGAAGTCACATTCAACGGATTTGTCATCCAAATCATGCCAGACAATGTGTTAAGCATGTGTCTGTTTATAGTGAAGAAAATAGCCATTTTGAATAAAAAGACTGCTCATTTCTTTGTTGACACGAACTCTTGACACATAATTATTTGGGAGTCAATTTTTAGCCGTATTTGGAAGACCCCGCCAATTCAGCCTCCCGATTACAACTAAATTTCCAATAAAATCCAACATATATACATATGCGTTTATTTGTGATCATACAATAAATCTGCCTCTATCAGGCCTCACTGATTTTGCCTTACTGAAATATTGATCCAAGGTCAGCATACGATTGAGTCTATGAAATTTTTGGGTAAAGAGAGATATACCAACGCTTATTTTCCAGTTTGCTGGGAGCGTTTCGAGGTTGTAACGACGATGTTGATGCTTTTTGGACCTATCAAAGATCAGATATAACAGAAGTTAATTCAAGAGCAACACCTAGGGTTCTAATAATCAAGTCTGACGGAACAGTACGAATTTGTAGAGACAATAGATCGACCGTTATTGAAACGCTTTCATAGTACATATTTGCGATTCCGTTGACAATCCATGTACTGTTAACCATGTCAAGACAGTCCTTATATTCACCACTGCATTTTGAAAAACTGTAACTTAACAACTCATTGAGACAATTGCTATATACAAGGCGGCTCTTACAGTAAAACGTCTTCAGTTCAGGATATTTCAAGCGTCGCAGAATATGTTGATTACGTCATTACCAATGCATTCAACGGTATTCAACCAAAGTAGTTATCTTCAAGCAATCAAGACGGAAAGTAGGATAAACAAATCTCTTGACTAGGTCCGAATAATATTTTCAATTTTCCATATGCGAAGAATCGGCAACGATGTCCCTGCGAGTTATTACAACACAAAGCCAAATGATGACGCGATATGGGCAGCGGAGTTGAAAACTTTTAAATGATTCCCTTCATTACAATTCTACTGATTTGTTGATTGTAAAACTTTCCAACTGAAATAAATTATCACCCATTTGTGCTGAAAATTGTTATTCAGCTTGCTATGTAATCAATCAAACACTTAAATAATTAAGAAAGTTATTAAATATACTTATAAATAAATTAGATCACATTACTAATAAAACCTAACTGTAGTTAAATCAACCAAGTTTTCACATTACAGTAATATACAAAATATTAACTGTAATTAATTTTCTTACGTATAGTCTTGGTTCGTTCATCGATCATTACAAAAAATATTGTTACATGTTGAACGTTAACATAACTTAATAACAGCTGTAGCACTCACTATATATAGTTCTACAAAACTATTTCAAATGATGTATCGTTTACAGTGGGATAATTGTACATAACGAACAGGAAAACTACTTTGCACACAGTGAATATGAATTATTATTCGACATTTTGCCACATTAGGCTGATTGCTATAAACCAAAAAGTGTTCATATATCAACGACAAACGAGTGATTAAACATGCATTAAACACCTAGGTACAATATATCCATGTTACACGTACATGGACTAAATTATATCCAACATTTTCGGAACGGACATGCATCTTCCCACCCATCTTCGTAAGATCAAGAAAAGTTTTCGTGTGTCGTCTCAAAAACAAACCAGATATTATATTTCTATGGATGTACCTAATCTTTACCCTTACGAACGAGTCATAGCTGCTCTGTACAGAATATAATATTTGAAAGATGCTTTGAACGAGAAGTAGACCACACAACAACAGCTAACATGTTTTGTAGTGCTACAAAGAGATAATAAATACATTAGGAGACGTATATGTACGTACATATATGTGTCTGAATGTGGCACAAAAAGTCTTTAATTTTGTAAAATTACTAAACTTATTTTTAAATTGAGGTCAGGGATCACTTGGGGGTACTATCTCTCTCTATATATGTGTGTCTGTATTGTGTATGTGTTAGTTATGGTTTTTGAGCTCATATAATGGAAAATTATTTAAATTTAGAATGAAAAATTGTCGGATATCAAATTATAGGTTTGGGAAACTATTTATAAAAATTATTTAACCCGACATGAACCCAAGTGATGAATTTAAAAATAATTTTTTATTTTAATTAAAAATTTTTGTACTTTTAAAATGTATTTACTCCACACACAATAATAGTTATCTAACACTTTGTATGTTTCAAAATTTACACTTGATAAACAGTTTTATACTTTAAGCTCAACGGTTGCAGAATTTAAATCGAACAAGGTTATCTTTGCTTTTGGGAACATTCATAAACACTCCAATTCATTATGTCCCTCACGTGCTCTTATTGATCGATTTTTACAAACCGTGGTGACCCGTTTCGCTCACAAACCAACTTCTCATTATTTGGTAAATAATCAAAAATTGCCAGATTGCTCGCAATTTAAGATCATTGTACAATTCGCTGTGGATCATCACGCATTTCATTGTCGAGTAGGTTCGGTGCTATAGCGAAATACAACAACTTACGCAACATATCATTTAAGAAAAACTGATAAATTTATCATAAAGAATACATTTTTATCATAGTGATAAAATATTGTTAAGAATAATGTTCATTAAGAATAATAAAAAATTATATTTTTGTTGAAAAATATAAATGAAAGTATAACTGTAATATTGTAATTCGAAATGAAAATAAATTATAAGAATGCAATAAATTTTTCAAAAAAAAAAAAATACTGACAAATATTACGGTTGTGAAGTTTTCGACAAAATCGAAAAAGTAATAAAAAAAACCTTATAACAGCTCGAATATGAAATTTTCGACAAAAAACAAACTATTTATTACATGGATTGGAACCTAATGTTAACTATAAAATAGGCCACCAATCTGTTATATCAAAAATAGTTAATTTCAATCATAGCCAACAACAAATAGTTTCGTTCTTAATGGTAAGTGAACCTATATTTAAGAAATATATAGAAATAGAGTTTATAACGATTAACTACATTGAAAATTGGCCGACTCACCGAGATGTTCCCGGATAATGCCATATCTCATTTGAAAGCTTAAGGTATGCTCTGTCAAATGTAATCAATGACATTGTCATACGGAGAGAAAGAACCTTTTGTTATTGTATGTCAACATTGGTGAATTTTATGAGACACTTGGAATTTTGGAGGTTCACTGTATCGAATGAACAAGTAAATAATTTCCGTATAGTATATAAGGAAATTTTTTCTTGAATTCATTTTAATACGTTACGAATCCTCGTTGAGTCTACGTCGTGTTATTTGTGTGTATTTTGTATTTCAGTTTCAGCTCAATTCCAAACAGTTTTTTTTAAAACTTCTTTACCTCTAGCCTTACTTTGGACATTCTTTATTACCGATTATATATTTATAGTTTTGATATTCATACAACCACTGCTTTTTAACCTGGACATTCTTTAATACAGTTTCTATTGTTTGCATAGTCTTTGGCTATAGACATTGTGTTTTACACAGCTTTTGATATCGGAAATTTTTATTTTGAACTCTGCTTTGAATTTTTGACATTCTTTAACCACGATTCCATATTTTTCACCTTGATATTTTCACCTCGTTATTCACCCGGACATTCTTTACTTACACTAATATTTGGTTTTTGATTTAATTATATATATATATATATATATATATATATATATATATATATATATATATATATATATATATATATATATATATATATATATATATATATATATATATATATATATATATATAATATATATATATATATATATATATATATATATATATATATATATATATATATATATATATATATATATATATATATATATATATACATATATATAATTATATTCTTAAATAGTTGAATACATATTTATTTAGTAGCTTTATTAACCTCTGTTAATTGTTACTTATTTTATGATGGATAAAAATAAAAAAAAATATAACTATAAGAAACGTCCATTGAGAATTAATGTTGAGGCTATTTACTATTATTTGCTTAAAACAATATAAAAGAAGATCCTCAAAGCATTCAATTTACTAGGTTTAAAACACCTGACATGGAAAGATTATGTAAAATAATGCTCATCAGAAATAATCGCCAAAACATATGTAAACTATATTACGCATGGCAAAAGTGCAGTCGATTTTTAGAAAATGAAGTATTGTGTAAAAATGTGGATGAATTGAGTTATTCTTCAGTTTCCAATGTTGATGTTTGCACTGCAAAAGAAAACGAGTTCTCAACGGTTATTTCAGATACCGATATTAATTTTGACGTGCTAACTAATGTAAATCTACCTAATTTTTCCGATGGTATTTTGTTGGAGCTTATTGATCAATCAAATTATCAAACTATTAACTTCATAGAACCTAATCCGTTAAATACTTTGATCGATAATGATTCCACAAGGCCCAAAAATTTAGACTGGGTTCTTAAATTTGAATTCAAATTTATCAAGTCGCTTGAATTTTTAAATAACGAAGAAATTCTAGAATTAATTCACATTAAGAGAACATTTCGGTAATATCGAGGGTTACGGCGGCAAAAAATGAAACTCATATCCAAAAAGCAGAGCGCGCACAGTACTTATTTGGATTTAGGAAATTCAACTGATGTAGATCTATACACAGTCGGGAACACGCAAAATATGACCACTCCCGCCGTTTTACGAAATATCAATTCAGAGTTTTATAAAAAGGATGATCTTGTACTTGATTGTGATTTAGTGGATATATATTTCAAATGTTGTATGGAATCCAACGATACCAGATACATATATTCAGTAACTGAACCTCTCCAAGTAGTTTTGTTACGCAAACAACAAACAGCACTTTTGCAACAGAATGAAGTTAAAGCAATCCATTTCGATGCAATCGGAAGTATTGTGAAAATACCTACTTGTCACAAACAACACAACTACAAGAGAATTTTATATTACGCTTGTGTTATTAAAATTAATTTTCGTATAATAACAATCGCAGAATTTATTTCTTGTCAGCATGATGCATGGACATTAGGAAAATTTCTGTTGGACGTGAAAAAAGAAATTGATCTTACTATAAAGCAATTAAAAGGCCATTATTTCGTTGTCGATTGGTCATGGGCTCCTATAAATGCGGTAAACCATTCATTTAATTTAATGAATGTATCTGAGTATATGCAAGCAAACTTTGAATTGCTGGAGAATCGTAAACCTCTTCAAAAGCCAATTGTACCCATTTTTATATGCTGTTCTCATTTTATTAATATTATTACTATTCAAATAAAAAAGGCTTCCAAATATAGATACAGAACATCGGAATTTAATATTAGATTTTTTCTGTGCTATTCTTTCTGCTAAATCAGTTAATTGTGTGGATGAATTGTTTCGGCAATTTTGTATAATAATGTGTTCAACAAAAGTAACAGAAAGTAGTAAATCCTCTCGGACGTTTATTCGAACTCTAGGGAAAATTTATAGTAATACCTATGCTGGCTTTGAAAACTATAAACCGGAAGAAGATGTCAATCATAAAAAAGGGTCATCCAAATTTGGCCAGAAGATACTGTAAACCCGTTCTACTTAAAATATAAAGGTATATACCAAGAAGTACAAACTGAAATAATGAAAGAAGGTGGAACAAAACAAAATAAATTTTAGTGCGATAGTTTTCTTCAATTTGTTATAAAAAAATATTTTTCTTATATAATCTTCTGGGCTAATTACTTTTCAAACACATTTGGTGTTAATGGTCACATTTCTAACGCCATAGTAGAAAATTGGTTTAGCGCAGTTAAAAACCACTATCTGCAAAATAAGCGAATGAAACTAGGGCGAGTAGTAAATGTGTTAAAATTGAGAAGCGAACAAAAACTAAAATCCATAAAAATGCCAGAACCCTTAATATCAACTCCAAAATCTACGAAAAGAAAGTATTTACCAGATAGCATGCTAAGCGAAGAAGCGTGGAATAAAAAATTAAAATCTTCTAGCAGAACACCAAAACATTTTAGTGCAAAGGTGCTTAACCGGTATGCCAAAAAAAATGTATTCGTACGTGATAATAAAATATTTAAAGTTCAACAAATACCTATATTAAAGAATGGATTTTCAAAACGCTATGTTGAAGAAATTATATCGATCACAAATACATGCGGCTTTGATTCAATTACGGCGATCATGGTATGTTTTGGTATCGATAACCAATATTTAAATTTAAAATTTTCTAAAATAAAAAATGATTTTTTTGATTTGGTCTCTAAAATCATAGATACTGGAAAAATTACATCTGAAATATATGATTGCCGTACAAATTTATTATTTGAAGTTATCAAAGACATCAATTGTATTGAAAAATTTGACCAGACCTCCGTATTAAACGCGGAGTGTCAAATCACGTACTTAATAAATAAGTTATTACCCCAACCTACATCGGTGTATCAAAAATGTACTGAAGAACAAATAGTTAGGCTTGGAAATTCGCTGAGCTATTACCTCCCATTCGACATTTTCGCTGTAAACGAAAATACTCTTCGTAATGTACAAAGTTCGATATCATTTGGAAATTTAGCATGTTCTAGTTGTGGTGGTAATTTAGCTATAGAAAAAATTATAAGTCATTATGGCGTAGCTATTGCCGATGTTCAGTCCTACGACAATGTAAATTATAGTATAAAAGTTTGCGACAAATGTTACTAAGTAATGAAACTTATTTCTTAAAAGCAATAACAAATTTTAATAATTTTTTAAAACATTATACTGCAATTGTTAAAAGACCCAACAATACATGGGAAATTTTTTATGACCTAAAAAACAATCCAATAGTATCAACAGACCAAATGAATGTCAACCCCGCAATTTTATTTTATTGTAAATCCTAAATTAAACTAAACGATAATAAATAACATATGATGAATTTAAAAGTAACATCTCAATTTAACAATTTTTTTCTCTCCGTATCACAAGGACATAAAATACATGAGATATGGCATTATCCGGGAACATCTCTGTGAGTCGGCCAATTTTCAATGTAGTTAATCGCTTATAAACTCTATTTCTATATATTTCTTAAATATAGATTCACTTACCATTAAGAACGAAACTATTTGTTGTTGGCTATGATTGAAATTAACTATTTTTGATATAACAGATTGGTGGCCTATTTTATAGTTAACATTTGGTTGCCAATCCATGTAATAAATAGTTTGTTTTTTGTCGAAAATTTCATATTCGAGCTGTTATAAGGTTTTTTGTTACTTTTTCGATTTTGTCGAAAACGTCACAACAGTCAAATATTTATCAATTTATTTGTCGATAAAATTTGTTATATTGAGTGGTACATTTGATTCGGTGTAAGGTGACAAACAAGTTTTAACTGATAGTTTTGCTTTACTGATCGGTTTTAGTTAGTTTCGATGAGTTCGCCATTACTCGAAGTCTTCGTGACTGCATTCTTTCCAGTTTATGTTGGGAACACATGCGGAGTCTCACAGCTGAATACTTTCGTGTGTTGGGAGAGAGATTTTATTTAGTTTGACAGGCGGATAGGTGAGTTGTAATGGATGCTAATAGGACTGTAAATGTAATGGTTGCATAATGATCCGCGTATGTAGATGTAACAAATCAGTTTGCTCGTAATTCATACTAAAATTTCTTAAGTGATAAAGTCGAAGGTTGCGAGTGGTTGCATTCAACATTCACCGTGGCTTGCTCTCAGTGTTTTATTCCCGTAACTGAGACAATTACTATGTACATAGTATAACTAAAATACCGATTATGATTGCTATGTGAGTATTTAGTGTTTGATGGTATATACGCACATTTAAACTGTTAAAAAGAAGAAAACGAAAATATCTTTTTCGTTTCTTTCAAATCAGTACAACTAGTGAAACCAAACGCAGTGATTGACACTAATTGAAAGTGAAAGAATTAGCGTATTGTATGAAACAAGCAATCTAGTTTCTGTGGAGTGAATATATGTTTAAAGTGCTAGGTAATTACATGTGTTCTATATAATGTTAACTATGGATTAACGATAATACGCCGATAGTAATCGTCTTGTTATTGTGTAGGGCGTTGTGGCGATTTTTTTTTGTTGTCCCGTCAGTAAAAGCTTCTCAGAGGAAAGATTCTCAGAGACTGGAAGACGAGTGGTCATCAGTGGATTGGTTTTCCCGATAAATGGTAAATAATTTGCGTTATATATTCTTGCTTAACTGTAACTAATTTTGGATACCTCGCGTTTTTCTTGGTGATGTAGGCCACCGAGATGTGTTGATTGCTGCGAGTTGTACCGTTTGAGTTTAGATACCACGGCATCAAAGGCGGGAAAGCTGTCAAGGCCATGCTTTATTGGTTTTTTTTGTTTGTCACGTTTCTCTTTTGACTTTAACCATATGTTTGGGAGTCTCAAAGATAATTTACCCATAAATCGTTTCGGGTTTAAATAATATTCACGCATTTTCTTTATATGTATATTTCTTAATTTTTTTTTTTGTTCTCAAATGTTTTATTACTGTTTAATTTATATTTATATATATACTCTTTAATTTAAATTGTTATTTTGTAATTGTTGTCGTATATGAATAAGGCCTACATAGGTGAAGTGAATTTTCAAAATTACATTAAAATATAGGTTAAATTAACAAAATCAACACACCCATTTGGTTGAAGCGCTTCAAGCAGATTTCAGGTGAGCTAACTTTATTAAAAAAATTTAGAATTATCACATAACCTTGAATTTTCACTTTTCTGGCGGTCTTAACTCGCGACTTTGGTCCAATTAAATATAGTTGTTTAAAATATATTCATTATATAAGAGCTAAATTGAAAAAAAAAATGTTTTAATTTATAAATACTGTGGTGGTGAGATTCTAGGACGATGAGTGTAAAATAATAGTACAATAATACGTTACACGTAGGTATGTTTAACGGTTTAATTTAATGTGAGCAAACTGAACCCCCATTATCCGGTTGTAGCCTATACCCAATTAAAAGCAGATGGATAAAACGTGTAATGGCTCACATATGGACCGTAACATAGAGACTTCAGGCAATTTGATGTTGGTAAGTCTGCTGAATAGATAAAGCACAACACTTCCTCTAGTACACTGCCTTGAGGTACTCCTGCATTAATAACATATAAAGCTACAGTACGGATACGTTGGTGAACTCTAACCAACAATTTTCGAATGAGCATATAATTTTCAATAATTTTACAGAAACATGTCGGTGATTGTGCTCTAATTTTATGAAGTAGTCCTTTTTGCCATACTTTATCAAAAGATTGGGCCTTATCTAGCAACGCTGGAGAGCAAAATTATTTTTTGCATTCAAGGGAGTTTCCTATTTCCGATACGACTCTGTGAACTTGTTCCACGGTTCCGTGTTCTGCTCTAAATCCAATTTGATGATCCGGAATGATTTTTATTTTTTAAGAATTGGCTTAAGTTTTTGTTGGTAATAAGCTGATTGGGCGATATGAGTTAACTTTTGTTTCGTCTTTGCTAGGTTTCGGAATCATTATAATGATTCTATTGAATTCTATAGAATAATTGTAGTTTTCAAGCTTTCTGGATAGTGACCTGTTTTCACTATGGGATTTTGCCTGTCATTTGGCAAGTAGATATATGATCCAACTTTTCTTTCTGTATACATTCCCACAGTTGTTTTCCTTTCGTAGGAATAAATATCGAACCTTACTGAATATGCTTGTTGTAGTCACCTCCTGCTATGACCTTATCTCCTTGAGTTTTAAAGTAATTCGCAAATTGTTCGCGCTTAATTGAGTGTTTTGTGGGCAGTAAACCGCAGATATGATGAATTTCCCTGACCACTCTTCTAAACAGATGCTAGTTGCTTGGATATGTTCTTCTATATATTTTTGGAGTTCATAATGGTTTATTCTGTTTTTAATAAGGCAGTTCGACCATGTAGTTTACCGCTAGGATCCTTAGTATCGTAGATGTTTTATCCTGAGATCTTGAAGTAACTCATAAAGTGAATTTCGGAAACCAGCAATATATCGATATCGTTTTCAATAAGAAAGTTTTGACCGCCCAGTTGGTGTAGTGGTTAAAGCTGCGGCAGTTGGAGCGGGAGATACCGGGCTCGAATTCCGATAGGGGGCAGGATGTAAACGGAATTTTTCAAAATGAGATTACTATCTGTGCGGTGTAAATGAACACAACTATGACCCCCTGTTGAAGTGCAGAACTCATGGACCGACGTATCTTCCATGCCAGCACTATAGGTTGACATGGAGCTATGCAATGTGCAGATGGTTAGGAAAATCGGATCAATAGCCGTACGTCCTCTTGTTGAGATAAAAAAATAAAAGTTTTGTACTTCTAATTTATGTTACGCCAATGAGCGTCCCAAACAACTAACTTAATTGCATTCATTTTTGGTTTTTAATAAGAATTTGCATAAGACTATTCATGTTTTGTAGCATAACACTCATATTAGTCTCCATCATCTGCATACATTTTTACATTGACACATTGAGAGAACTGATCATGTTTACTACACAACCTCTCTACTTTTCAGTATGATTTTTTCCACAGTTACTATACATTTTCAGACCTCTGTTTTTTTTATCCAGCTCATATTTGCTGGTTTCATGTAGGTTGCCACATATAACACACACAGTTGGAAGTTTACAGTAATTTCTTGAATGGCCATATTCTTGGCAGTTAGTACATTAAAAATAGATTTACGCTTGTGTGGTTCTTCCACTACGATTTTGTGATACAATAAATATATAAAATTGTAGATCGGAGATGGCCCTTATAGATTTTATTGGCTCTGGTTCCAATTCAACTTTAAACAAAGGTTTAGGTTTTCCCTCGCGATTTATTATATTAATCACGCATTTCCCTTACTTCGGCGGGATGCACGGTATGGACACGATCCCTTTTATAACAACCGTGATTCCTTTCGCACTCTTCAATCTATATGTGTAGAACAATACATGTGTTGACGGTGGATTTGTTTTATGACCAGAACTATATTACAGTTCACTATATTTATACAGGGTGGAGCAAAAGTTCGACTACCATTTGATTTTCTATGACTTTGTTCAAAGAAAAGATAAGTGGGTTTGGTCTAGTTTTTTTTATATATTTTATTCTATGCAACCTTTTTTGGTAGTCTAAGCTCTCAAATCGAGGACGTACGGCTATAGATCCGATTCACGTTGAACCATCTGCGCATTGCATAGCTCCATGCCAGCCTATATTATTGACATGGAAGATGGGTCGGACCATGAGTTCTGCACTCCAATAGGAGGTCATAGATGTGTTCATTAACGCCACCAATTGTATTCTTTTGCATCCTGTCCCTATCGGAATTCAAGGTTTGGTTTCCATAAAAAGTTTATGAGGTATTTACATTTTGTTCCGTTATGATTGGAAAATTTTACCGGCCAAATGATGCCCATGATTCACTATGCAACTTTCGGCTCGTTTTAAGATCATTTTCATGACATTCTGCAACATCTCAGGCTGAATTTCTTCAATTTCGTGACGAATACTGTCCTTTAAATGTTGAATCGTTTGGAGCTTATTCACATAAAATTTTGATTTTGAAAAATCGCAAAAGAAAAAGTCTGTTGCCTAAGGATTGCATTACTGTACTCAACTCGTCGATCAGGATCACTCGGTAGCAAGTTTTGGACTAATTGAATTTTGTACGGGAATATTTTTAAATCAGTTTTTAAAATTCACCTTAAAATTTACCTGGGAGCCACGTCTCTGAACTGATGTTTCTGAATATTTTGCACTATAGCGCACCAGAGCCGCACCTACCGTACTGTCATAAAATCGAAACAGAGCTAAACGTCTTATAACCAAAATGGCGTGCAATAAAATGGTAGCGGGTGTTTGCCCCACCCCGTATCTGATGTTGAGTGGGACAACGTATTTTTTTGGAGAGAAATGTCCCATAAGTAGGTTAAACGCGAACGATTGATTGGTTGAAAAGTTGATTGGATTGTCGGAGTAAGATATTCTCTATCGTATTTTTGTTTCATTTTTACGAATGATTGTGACTGCGTTACTGTCACATTATACAGATGTACATATATGGTTGATATTTCTTAGCGAAATCCTCTTTGGTAGTAGAGCTATTTCGCGATAAATCTTCATCCTTTTAGAAAAATAGGACGCTTTGTCCACTTTCAATAATTTGGAAATATCATCATTTCGTCATACATCGGTGGGTACATCGCCCAATTATCTCATACAATTACTGAATTCGAAATACCAAAACTTTTGATAAGTCGTATTGAAATGTTTTTTACACCGCACATACTTATGGCACAAATATAAGATATTGGTCTAATTTTGACATTGATATGGAATATATACTAACCATATTGTCATAGTGCATATCCGACGAGGGTGATACACTCATAACAGTCGTTGGCCAGCGGACTTATCAATTCTAGAAAGCTAAGTTTAGATGCTTCTGCTAAATTGCTGGACTACTTAGCCTTGAACCATATGCTACTTGGTGCAACAAGAACACCATTAGGGTTAATGAGGTGTCAAAACACTTTCGGTTGTATGCCACCTTAAGATACTGGCAGCTATTCGCTAATGTACCTAACTATTCTAAACATTTTCAAAAATATTGTGAAGCCAAAACTTGGATGAGTCTAATATGATGGTTTGGACAGTAGATTTTCAACATTACATGTTAATTCATCTATATCTGATTACAACAACACAAACAGTCAAAGACCATTGCAATTGAAGTACTCAAATTGATATGATGATAATTAAAAAGCCGAAAAACTTTTGATAAATAGCCACTTAGTTAGGCGAAAAAAAAAAAACAAGCAGAACAAATACATTTGGATGTCATATGCCATCTCTAGTATATGTTGTATACGTACATTATATACGAAAACAATAAATTCCAATATACGAGCATATATACATAGGTTATGTATTATGTACTGCTGTCGAAGTACCCGAAATACTCTATAAATTTATATTTTTGCCCAGTATTTTTGTCGACAGCACAAACTAAAAACCACTGAAATGAATACATGGCAAAAACACTGAGCATATATAGAAATGAAAATGAAATTTTTATAGACAACCACATCTATATACGTGGACATATATGTATAGAGAGCATATACGAGTATGTTGGATAGATTTAATTTCAACAAAAATTTATACTAGGGAAAGAAAAATTACGAGATCTATGAATACAGGGTGGCTATACTTGAGGCATGTCTAAGACTAGTTCCAGATACTTTCAAACTACAATAAGACTGAACCGTTGCTCAACAGATTAGGTGGATTTATCCGAAGCTGGAAAATATAATTATATATGAACCATTAAGGCCGTAGTATTATCAAGAAGGAGTGTTATCACATCTACACAGTAAGCCCAGCTTTGGAATTACGATAGCAATGGATACGTGTCCAACAGCCACAATGAGGGTGCTCCTAAGATTTACTCCTTCGCTTGACCGCCCAGGTTGCGCAGTGGTTAAAACACTGTGGCGAGGAGCGGAAGCAAACGCGTTCGAATCCCAATAGGGGCAGGACGCGAAAAGAGATTTTCACCATCGACCGTCACCATCAGGCGGTACGATTGGTAGTGAGAATGAACTCATCTGAGACCCAGTTGAGGTTAAAACTCGTGTGCCGACCCATCTTCCATGTCAGTACATATAGGCTAGCATAGAGCTATGCAATGAGCAGATGGTTCCTACGTAAATCGGACCTATAGCCGGAACGTTAGAGCACTACAACAAAAAAGACAAAAAATCTGCTATCAAACAGGCGTCGCGACTATTGTAAAGATTATCTAGTATTTTGAGACAGAAGGAATGTCGTTTGTAAGAGGATCCTGTTTGGTACACAGCTGGCTCAAAAACTGACGAGAAAGTATAGGGGTAGGAATTTCTTTGAATGAAATTTCCTTTTTTAAAGTTTTAGGGCATCTGTGCAACAATATAATTGTTTTGAGCAGTCTAATACCTTGGAAGGTCCCTTGAGTCTAATACAATTAAGATTAAAATGGCAGGAGGTTGTCT
The DNA here is from genome assembly GCA_963932295.1 of Tipula lateralis. Classification (NCBI taxonomy): domain Eukaryota; kingdom Metazoa; phylum Arthropoda; class Insecta; order Diptera; family Tipulidae; genus Tipula; species Tipula lateralis. The sequence continues at coordinate 165,955,582 of OZ010737.1, forward strand.
GAATACGATTTAACAATTGATAACCTCAAATAACTCGCTTCTTTTGGCAACAGGAAAATTTGAAGCCAGGAGGAAAGCTGATCGTCTTACTCATAAAAGGGCTACTACTGCTTAACGATCGGAAACCTTATATTGAGTTACTATGTAATGCCTTAGAACAGCGGTAGCTGCTAGGGACGATATGAAGAATATCACTTCCTGATTCACAACATTTCATCGAAACGAGTCTTGTGGACCTGTGTACGATAGATTCTACTTTAAAGCTTTTTCTGTCAACGACTTTAACATCTTAATGAAAACCGGGTTAGCTATTATCCGATTCCTAATAAGACTGGATATTGACTAAGAGGGACGTAGCACAAAAGATTCTAATAGGTCGCAGTACTTGTGGTGATTACACCCGGATACCTCCACCAAAAGCCACACTTGGTCGTCGTAGATCGTCTTCTTATGAAACTATACAGTGAATATGGGAGAAGTTTATCTGTAGTAAGAGTACAATCCTTCTTAAAAGCATTGAAGGTAGCAAGCCAAAACACTGGATCATTTTAATTAAACAATTGAAGGCAAACCATCCGGGACTGATGTAAAATTATCAGCTAACCATAGAGTTACAATCAATGTTGATCGATACCATTGAAGTGTGAGGATACTCAAGTAGCCGATATCAGACTGAAAATCGCAGGTTGAAAAGCAAGCCTGAAAAAATTGTCAAAGTAGTTAGTGGAAACTTGAGGATCGTTAGATTTGTACAACCGTCGAGTATTGGGGAGATAACCAGCGTGGGTGTTGGATCACTAATTGAATTTGAAAAGATTTATAGAACAGCATAACTGTCGCATGGTTTTGATTATTTGATTTCTCTATGCATACGGAATATTTTGAAGCCATTTAGAGTTTCTCAGAGTCTGTAAGATGAGTTCTAAACATAACAACATGGCTAAGGTGTGATCTGTCGTGTAGTTTAGGGAAGTCGAGAATTATATAAACCTGAGGTGTTTCCTAAGTCTTTTTAATAGCCCAGTTGTACATCTGGACAACATCCCCACGTTGTCTATATCGAATATGTTAAAGTCTTCAACAAAATTGACCACCACCACAAGATCACAAATTCTATAAAAATTGTTCTAGAATCACTTCCCAAGCAGCCTTATAGATCCGATTCTCATCCATTATTGATGATTTGCTTTATGTTTAAAGCAAATCATCAATAATCTCCATCGAGGTTATAAAATGCACATTTCTTCGTTGTTGGAGCTTACATCATACCGGGTTTTATTGAGCAAAATTATTATGAATTCAAAACTCAGGTTCAGCAATATACGTCACCGATTAAATCACCATCGTTTATTTCCCATACGAACAGAATTGGAAGAGCTCGTAATTCATTAGAACACAACATTAAATGGGACTACAATAACCCATCCTACATCTACGATAACGACATCATATTTACTGATGGATCAGTATGCTATAATCTGGCTCGTGCCGGGTTATGCACGCAAAACCCTGAGGTCAAATTATCTACCCCCTTGATTGGGAGTGCTACTTTCTTTCAGGCCGAAATTGCTGTAATTTCTGCATTCGAAAAAAGCAGTACTTTCTTCAGAAATAGCTGAATTGCAGACATCATCGTATCTGCATCCGTTCTAATAGCCAGTCTGCTCTAAAGATGATTGTCTACAATACTGTTCCATCAAAACTTGTTTCGAAGGCGATAATTGCCCTAAATAGACTAGGCAGTCTAATTGAAGTACGACTTCACTGGATACCCAGTCACATGGATAACAAAGGAAACGTATTGGTAGATAAATTGGCCCGTTTGCGTTGAGTTTCCACTTCCTCTTAAGAGAAATATCGCCTATCACTTTGGTGAACTGTAGCAGAAGAGATAGGATAACCGCATCTCTTGTCGCCTATTCAAAATCTTCTCTGGATCGATATATCAGCAAAGATCCACGAGTTATTTAAAAAGGGTGTACACTGTCAATGTTTTTACTTAACTACATCGACATCATTGAGACTATGATTGATTAGCCATTATATCTTTTTAAACCGATGGTGTCATAAGTACAGAGTTGATAAAGTTATAATCTGGTCTAGAACATTTGATAACTTTGGCTTTTCTCCAAAGTTGCATCAGTAAAAATAGATCCCGGCACACAGAATGGTTGCTGTGTTACCACTCTTACACATGAACAACCATTTTTTTCCCTACCGTTCTGACCTATCGTCCAGATATTATCTCATCCCGGGCCCATAGCTTTGCAGTGTTTGCGTCACGCTAGTCACTAGGTTTCTCAATTTTTCTGCATAATTACACAAATAAGTGAGAATCGGAGGGAAAACTATATCTGAAGAGGCGTTTGGTTCCAATACTGTTTCATCGAAACTGAATAAAGTAAGACTTCATTGGATACCCAGTCACATGGGTATCAACGGAAATATGTTGGTTGACAAATTGGCCCGTTCGGGTGCGTCCTGAGCCCGTCTAAGGAGGAACGTCATTATCTCGTAATGACTATCACTTTGATGATCTTCACCATAAATGAGATGCCTCATCTCCCGTCGACTATCCAAAATCTTCTTTGGATCAATGAACCAGCAAAGATCTCAGTCCTTCTTAAACTATGATAGACGCACTTTAAGGATCTTGCTGGACATTCGTATGGGAAAATGATGGGAAAGAAGAAGAAACTGTTGAGCACTTCTTGTGCTCCTGTTTTTTATACTCTTTCCATAGACTGCACTGCTTTAGATCACAATTCCTATTTGTGGACCAACTGACGACTTTGAGAATACCTGATATTTTAAACTTCATTAGAAGAACAAACCGATTTTGGGACTAAGAGTGTACGTCTGGAAAGGGTTGTTACAATGGGCCAATTGAGCCTGAGTGACTGAGTGACAGGGGAAACAATTCCTGGAAACTCAGGGCCTGTGGCAAAACATTCAACAAGTAACCAAGCTTTTGACATTTCGTTTTATATAATTTGGCTGATTTTGATCAAATAATCTGGATAGTTTTGATTCAATGTTTTATGGTTTATTGGCACAAGAGCATTTCTTGTGCCTCTGTCCTTTAGACTCTTCTCATAGATAGACTGCACTGTTTTAGATCACGATTTATATTTGAATGTCAATTGATGATCGTAAGGATATCGGATATCCTTGAGATCATTAGAAAAACCAACAGATCTCGGAACTGAGGAGGTACGCCGAAGCAGGGATGTCACGTGGTCATTAGCTATACTAATATAAACAGATGTAACGATCACATTTTCTTTTGGGTGATACATTTGACTCACCATAATCCCAATAAAACTTGCCGACAATTTCTGAATCACCCTGTACATGTGCATAGACATATATAGTTGAAATTTATATACTTAGGCATCCCCATTCATTGTGATATTTTATTGACAATTAACAAAGCGTCTATGTATATAAATAAGACTAATTTGACGTTTATTATATAGGTTTGGGATCGTATAGCTCATTATCAAAAACAACTTAATTTTCAATTGGTATCCAATGAAATATCCAGCCAAATACAAATCATTGACCATTGTTTAGTTTTCCGGAAATGTTTCGTTTGTATTTTGTGGTAAACTGTATGCATATACACAATCATATACATGAAGCTTTTCAAATATATAAATTCCATTTAGGAAAATTAAATTGTGTGTATACAACTACATAAGTATTTGCACACACACACATATACATAAACAATGACATGTATTTATTATTATTCAACTGTGCATTACTGATAAGAGCAAATGGTAATAATTTTTGCTGACTGAATGCATAAAATATAGTTTTGTGTGGGTGAATATAACGATGCATATTCATACAAACCTCCTACATTCTCGTATAGGTTAGACTTTCGACAGCACCTAATTTTAAACATAAATTATAAGCTTAAACATTGTGCCGTATTATATAAGAAGCCAAACCATTATAGATGACATAATTAAGTGGAACGATTTAAAAATAATCAGATATGGACCAGATTATAGCGACTACATGAATTTTGAATATGTATAAACCGAGATATGCGATGGATATGGGATTTTTATATATGCTTTACCATTTAGGAATTTATTATGTGATGATCACTTTCGCCATATTTTTTCTACTTGCTACCCCAAACACTTAACTTATTGATTGATACTGTTGATGAAACATTATAGCTAGAGCATTCGATTCATTATTATATAACCTGCACGTATCAATCTGCTAATATGTGCCAATAGTTGGGATTATAGTTGAAAATATTGACATTGGTACCAGTGGCAATAACTCAAGACTGACTGAAATACTCAGTAGATCCCATCAACTAATACTTCGACAATATACTTGATAACCATTAAATATACTATAATGCCATCCAATCAGACACTGCACTCCACAGTATCGCAACAAAGTTAAAAGTAGAAGATTTAGCTGTAATTCTGACACCCAACATCGATTCCATTTCTCTATTCCTGGCAACGACATATGAACTATTTATTAATAACGTTAATATGTCGTATCAATGTCAAACTTGGCCCAAGATCTTATATTTCTGCCACAAGTGGTCTATAGTGATTGCATGAGATGGATTAGGAAACATGCTTTAGATGATGCTTGAGATCAAACAGTAATACCAGTGCTCGGTCTAAGTTATTCTACTCTCAATTTTGCTGTATTTTCAAACTGAAAAATAACGGCATATCTTCTAAGTCGAGTAGATTATTAATCACCTCACTCAATGTAAGTAGTCCAAACGCAGCCAGATTACAAAGCTCCCTCATTTCCATCAGTATATACGGTAGGATGGTTTATTTTACTCTCGTGTATGCCTTCCGGTGATAATTATGAGACAGCCAAATACAGCCAAAGACAGCAAAATAATTATGAGACAGCCCACTTTATCATTGCCCATGTTCCAAGAGCTCAACATCTTCAGAATAAGAGATCATTACTTTTTATTATAAAATAATAATGACCTAGAATTTGGGTCATTATGGATGGAATGAATAGCAACAACAAAGCCATCGATAGTAATAATGACTTACTCAAAAGTAATGGCTATAATCCTTTTAATAGAAATTTAAAAGCGATAATAAGGTCACTACCAAAATCATTTTCAGTCAGCCCGGCTGCCCAAGTGACTTATGAAATAGACGAGGAAGAACTCAATAGAGTAACAAGTTGGATTTTAAACCGTTACAAAAAAAATAAGAAACGCAAGATGAGTAAATCACCACAGGTTTCACCCGAACAGAAACAATCTATCGAGCAGCTTCCAACCGGAAGTAAGAATGTACAACAGAAATAGTTCAGGCCGGCTAAACCACAACAAAAAAAATTATCACGGCCACCTCCAGTTATAATATCTAACTGGAATGGTTATCAGAGTGTAAGAAAGATAATGGACAACAACCAGATAAAATTCCAAGCTACAGCGTTAAATAGTGGTGATTTCAAAATAAATGTCCCAGACGGTGAAAGCTATAGAAAGATAGCTAGAACAGGAGCTCTTAATGAAAAAAAGTCAACATGGTGTTTCTACGAAGATGAGCAGACAAGACAAACCAAACTCATTGTGAACAAACTTCATGCATCTTGCAAACCTGAAGAAATTAAAGATTATCTCTCGGAAAAAGAATTGAAAATTAACGCAGTTACACAACTGCTCAAAAGGGGTGACAAAATACCACTTCCATTATAAATTTATGGTAGCTTTCGAAAAAATGGAAGACATTAAAAAAATCTATCAATTAGCGGAATACTTGATATGAAAGTAGAAATGGAAACCGTCAAAAAAATCAAAATTGATTCCACAGTGTAGAAAGTGCCAAGTTCATGGGCACGCAAAACTTTTGTTATTATGTAAAGAGCCCAGATGCGTTAAATGTGTAGAGAAACAGTACGGATGCATAAACGGAAATAAAGGACACCCCACTAAAATTGGTCAACTGTGTTGAAACACACCCAGGCAACTATACAGAGGTTGCATTGTTATAAAAGAACTGCAAAAAATTAACAACAAAACATAAGTACCAGAAACTTAGCCTCAACAAGAATATCCACAAAGTTGATGCCACATCAAACATTTAACATGGTTTCAACAACAAATCCAAATGTTACACTCACTATCAGAAGTTCTAGAAGACAACCTGGCTCTGTTTCAGTTGATAATTCAAGTTGTAACCAAACTAATAAAATTCTACAAGACATTCTTAATAGACTTAGTTCACAGGAAGAAAAGCAAGAAAGAACCCTCATATCAATCTTGCAAAGACTCACCCTACTCGAAAAAAATCGAACATCATTAGAGTTAACCTCTCTTTGCTAATGGCAAAAGTAATCTAAAAATTCTTGCATGGAACTGCAATGTTGTTAAAATTAGCCGAAAGTTTCCAGCCGGAAAAATAAAAAAATCGATAATGCAGATGGTGTCTTTGCTATTCCAGCCGAAAGTTAAAAGTTGTATATTTTTTTGATTGATTTTCAACCCACATGAAACTTGACCCAAATTTTTTTTTGGCTAGAAAATGTCGGAGCAAAATTATTGCTTAGAAATTAATCAAAAAAATATAAAATTTTTAACTTTCGGCTGGAATAGCAAAGACACTATCTGCATTATCGATTTTTTTATTTTTTCGGCTAGAAACTTTCGGCTTACTTTAACAGCATGAAACTGCAATGCTATAATTCAACGACAACATGAAATACAACTAATTCTTGATTTACAAAAAAAAAGACATATGTTTACTATCTGAAACACACCTTACAATTGAAAGTCATATAAAATTACATGACTATACGAAATTCACTCAGCAGTACATTCTAATATATAATAATGCACGGAGAGGCAGTGCCGCGATTATCAAACAAAACACATTAAATACGATCTGCACCGAAACCTGAGAAGTGGTGAAATATAAGCAATCAGCATTAATACTCGAAACCATCAGGTATTAGTACCCGCAATATATTGCCCACCTAGAAAAACATACAAGGGAACGCTTACACATAATTACTTCTTCAAGCAACTACATGAAAACTTTACTATCGAAGGTGACTTCAACGGTAAACATACGGATTGGAGATCAAGACTAACAACAACAAAAGGGAAAGAACTCCATCAAGCAATAACTAAAATCAACTGCAACTGGCACTCTACAAGTAAACCAACTTACTGGCCCAGTGACCAAAATAACATACCAGAACTTATTGAGTTCTTTATAACAAGAAAAGTCCAGGTCGGTTATATGGAAGTGCAGGAAGGATTTGACTCCACGTCTCATCATTCCTCTATCTTAATGAAAATGGTTCTAGTATGTAGGCCAGTAAGTTGAATTACCTGTAGAGTGCCAGTTGCAGTTGCTTTTAGTGTCTCTAGTATGTATTTATGAAAATCATTTTTCCGACAAATTATTTTTTCGAAACTGATTTTTCCGACTTTTCGGAAATTTTCCGACAAAATGTTCTTTTCAAATTCACGGCGAATTTGAAAAGAACATTTTGTCGGAAAATTTCCGAAAACGTGGTAACATCATTAAATAATAATTTTGGGAAAACCCTAGAAATGTCTTTGGGATTCCCACCTTTATTTAACGTCAAACTTTAGTAAGAGTGTTTATGTTAGTCGTGCAAAGTTGTTCCCAAGTTAAACAATTAATAAGTAAAATAATAATTACTAAGTAAAATAATAATTAACTTCATTAAATAATAACTTTTGGGTAATCTCCAATTAGAATATAGCAGTCATGGAGGTAAGAAATTATGGCTTAATGGATTTGCATACTACAATGACAAGAAACGAGAATCCGTTTATTATTGGTGTTGTGTGGTTAGGGTTAAAAATGAAATGTAAAGCACGGCTATTAACCATTTTAGAAGGAAGTATACATAAGCTCAAGCGTCCACCAGGAATCCACACTCATGAGCCCAGTACGATAAACGGCGAAGTGGATAGAACATCTGCCAATGTACGGGAACTTACAACCACCTCTCAATACTTGTGATATTGTAGCAAGACCATACCTTCCATCAAAATCTGCTCTTAGGCAGAGAATAAATCGTCGGAGACAGGCGACAAGAAATAAGGAACCGCCGAATATTGACGACATAGAGATTCATGATGATCGAAAAACGGTTGGTGGAGATGACTTTTTGATTTGTTTTACAAAATTCAACTCAAAGGCAGTACTCCTATTTGGTACTCCATGGAACCTCACTAGATTAGCGCAGTGTTAATACGGACATCTTAAAATAATTCAATAAATCCACACCTCTGATTTCTCATCTACAATAAAGATAGCGACTACTCATTATGGAAAGCATCCAAATATTTGAAAAGATCAGTTACGCACATACAACCAATAATAAGAAATAATGGGCACCTAGCTAAAAAGCAGAAATTTTTGCTGATCATCTCGAGCATCCTAGCCTTTCAGCCTATAATTTAACAACACTTAATCCACAAGAAATATTGATTGAAACCCGTACAACTATCTTGAGACACGAAATCCCATTAACTAATCCTAAAGAAGTGAAACAAGAAATAAAGAAACGTATTACCTAAAAAAATCACCACGATATGATACATAACCCAGGAATGCCGCCAATTGAATTAACTTTATACAGGCCAATATCGCTTTTCCAATTATATCAAAACTGTTTGAGAGACTATAATAAAAGCGAATTAAAGCTCAAATTGAAAAGTCAGAGCCGTTTCGTCTCATCAGTTTGGATTTAGAGACAAATACGCCATAATCGATCAAGTCCATAGAATAACAGATTTGATAGAAAGATCCTTAGAGGAAAAAAAGATTTGTTCAGTCATATTTCTGGACATAGCGCAAGCATTTGACAAAGTCCGGCTAGATCGTATAGAATTTAAATTAGGGATAGTCTGCCATTTGAGTATTGGAACTGTTAAAGTCGTTTAAGCAGGAAAGAATTTACTCCAGCATAAAAAAGTTAAAGCAGGAGTCCCGCTGGGAAATGTCTTAGGGCCATTCATTTTATACCGCAGACGTATAACCCAACTATCGCCACATTTGCATATGACATTGCAATTCTAGCTGTTGGTGATACATCCAATGAAGCCACACTCAAACTACAAATAGCCATAAATAATATACAAGATTGGCAGGCTAAGAGGAGAACAATAGAACCAATAGATAGAACAATAGAACCAATAGACAGAACTATAGAACCAATATCTGTGACTCAATAATGTTACGTTTTTTCCTAGTAGGGAGGGATTCCAACCAATCCACGGTTCGACCACTGGATTGTGAATAATAAATAACCACTTTCTTGTTTTAACTAACTTTTATTAAAATCACCACAATTCACTTTTACAGTACTTTTAATTCACTGTTTTTTTTTTTATTCTATGCTATTTTTTTTTGGGGCTCAAGGCTCTCCCAGCTTTTTCGCGGTTCGCTTATTTACGTCCTACTTTACGCCTTTAATTCACTGTTACTTTCATTTTTTCACTATTTCACTTTTTATCACTTTTTCCCGATTTTAATTTATCGCTGTCCCAATATAAACTGAAAATCTACGCTTTCTGTTCGCGTATTAATACTCATTTTGCCCGCTTCTCGATCATAGTAAAAATTTCCATTTGTTTATTATTTCGCCTGTATACTGCGATTGATGCTGATTTTCTATTGCGAACATTTAATTAGTCTATTCAATCAGAGATGTCATCCGCGTCTATGACAATAATGTTCCTTTGTATGAATCTTTATGCAAAGTTAAGGTGAATAGTACACGTAAAAAAGAAAGGACTTCTGCTTTCAAGAGAAGCCCCATCATCATCCTAACTGTGAAGCTGTTTAACTACTTCAACAAGATGGTATTACATGAAGACTAAAATCTTTTGAGTAACAAGAACAGTCCGTAGCGCAAAATAAGTCAAAACAACGCTATGGAAAGAAAATAGATTTGCTTAGTTATTTATGGTCAGATTCAAACGCTGGTAGTCAAAAATGACTACCTAGTTATTTTGTTAAAAAATTTTACTGTTATCATAAATACAATATCAAAAAAAAAATTGTAGAACAGTTCGGTTGTGCTAGCATATTAGTAAATTTTCCATTTTCATTTTGTAAGAGAGGCATACAAAACGAGCTTTCATTGAGAGACAATTTATAATTAGTCTCATCACGTTTATAAATTGCCATAAATATTTTGTCCCATAAATTATTATGTCAACCATAATAAATTTTTCATTGTTGCTGGTTAGTTTTGAGCGCTATATGCGTGAATCAAGTTTAATTTAACATTATCCCCGATAGACAATTACGAATAGAAAACCCAAATAATGAAAAAAAATTATATAAAATTTTCAACTGGATTTCCCTGGAGCCAGTGTTGCGCAAAAAATAATCCTTTTATTTATTTCTAAACCGCAATTATTATTATTTATGTTGTTGTTGCTGTGAATCAAATCAGAACATCATGAATACAAAATAATCTGAATCTTTAATAACTATTATTCCGGATATTAAAGCTTTCAAGAGTACTAATACATTTAAAAGTAGTATAGGTACTCTTTTTTCACAGAAATACATGAAACGCTTTTGTGGCTTTGAAATTCGCTTTTTTATCCGTAGTTATGGGTAATTGTAATGTATGCTCTCTTTGAAGTTAAGGCATGTGTGTGTACTTACATATACATGAAACGTGAAATAATAGCTTTTTGTCGTACAAATAAATGGAAAACTTACTGTACAAAAAGTCATTACACATATAGCATCGTATAAAGCTCATTTTTGTTTATATTTGGATTTGGACGAGGGGTGGGTATGGGGCTACTAATATGAAACATACTATTTACATTATTCATTTTTTGATGGCCATTTCGGCGAGAACAAACGAAAATTTTCGTAATTAAAATTTCAGAAACCAGCAACAATGTTTTCCATTTTTCATCATGATAATTTTTTTTTGGTCCACTGATTGATGTTGATTTGACAATATCTGTAATATTTCAGATTATTTTCATATTTCATGTATACCAAAAATGTGTATAGATATAAAAGAACGATGGTTTCCTTTTTTTCCAGAACCACTTCTTATCTTTTTCGATATAGGAAATCAGATGGAAAAAATATTGTAATTAATGGAAGGAAATTGAAACTTTTTTTTGGCTTTGGTATTCATCTGTTGTTCTGACTGGAATTTTTGTATTTTGTTGAAATTTAATTTTTTTTTGTGTTCGGCTTATATTATTATTATTATTTTTGGTTGTTGACGGACGCTGGTGAAAAATGAAAAGCGGAAAAATAACAATATAAATTGAGATTAATGGAATATACGATGATTATATTTATGCAGATTGCGTTTCTTTGTTTTTCTCAAACGGAGGAGAGTATCTAGGATATGGTCTGACCGAAATACGTGTTGTGTCGGTATGAAACAAGCGAATAATTTTATAGACATTCCACCAACCATTGTCGGTTGATGTTCGTTAAGTAGCTTTCACCAGGAAGTGAAGTTACCTGCTTCATAAGTTACCGACGAATAAGGGACGGTTGGAATAATATTCATTATATGGTTTGTTATGTCGGTCTGAAATCTGTTCAACTGCTGCATACTTAGCATTAGGTTCACTCACTGACAGTCACTCAAAATAATAATTTCGAGTATTAACTCGACATAATATTTTGGGTATACCTACTTTCATAACACCAGTCAAACTATTTGTATTACTAAGGAAATCGAACCCTGCTCATACATTGTTGAAATTTGTTGCAGTGCAACACAAGATCTTCAATATCGTCAGCGACATTCCAAATCTCACACAAGCTATTCTCTTCCAAACGACGATGATTCATTCGTATTCTTTCAATCATTCGTACCATTCTTGTATCACCCTTGAGTACCTTTTAAAAAGGTGCTCTCAAGGGGACACTACACAACTCACTATACTTCTTTCCTTTCATTAAACTTAAATTTAGAAATTCATTCATCCATTTATTCCATACATTCTTCTGCAACATTCGACAAATATCTCTCACATCTCTTTTGCCAAACATTTTCACTGTATCACTCGCACTTCCCCGTTTAAAAAGCAAATCGGCCCTTTCATTACCTTCGATCTGCCTATGGGAGAGCATCCACTGTATGATAACCTCGCAATGACAGAATCGAACACATTCATAAATCATATTCACATATGCATTTCCCTCGCGACCACCATTGATTAACATTCGCATTCCACTCTGAGAATCAGAAAATATTTCTATTTTCTTATTCTCCTCATGTATGGCCAACTTAATTACTTCTAATAAACCTATCAGTTCAGCATTCACTATGCAGATGCTGTCATCAACTCGAAAACATTTTTGAAGATTCATATCTGGCACATGTACTACAACACCTACTTTGTTCCACTCACATTAGCATCTGTATAAATGATAACATATCCAACATATTCACTTTTCACTCACGTTTGAAAGCAGATTTTAACATGCAAACAATCCATTCCTTAGTATAATCCTCCAAATTCATTCGTACGGTAAGATTATTAGGTAAGTTTTCGGCCCAGTTCTATCCTTACTCAAAAATAAATTAATATTTTCGAGTATTATACTAGATCTATAAGTTAATTTATAAAATCTCCCTGTTTGTAATCTTCCCATCATTTCATTCAAAAATACATTATTCCTAACATACATTCTAACAGTTTTTCTCATTGCGATCCATTCTCTCTTATGAATGAGAGGTGAATCACCCATTTCAGACCACAGAGTGTGTATTGGGGTTGAATTTATCGCACCCAATACCACTCTGGCACATGCCCTCTCAACTTTCTTTCGATCCGTTTCCAAACACACTTATGCCATATGCAATTTTGGAAGATACTAATGCCTTTCGTATCATATCAGTTACGCTCGAGTGTGCACCCTATTTTCAGCCAAATATTTCATATCTTTCAAAATTTAGTCGTCTATCTATCTATATTCCCAAATACTTGTATACATTTACCTGATCACTTTTAAATTTAAACTTTCCAAACATTCAATTACCCAGTTAACTTAAGTTTGAGCATTACTGATCGCTTGCTCGATACTGCGTAATTTACCAATGATAACCAAATCATCTGCAAATTGTAATACCATTTGGTTTCCAGTGTTATCGGCGAGCAATTTAGAGGTGTATAGGTTGAAAAGAGCTGGCGATATTTTGCTACCTTGTGGAAGCCCAATACTAATCGAACCCTCTAATTATATTCATATATTCACTGCCATTCAAAATAAATTTCCTGTCTTTTATCCTTCCAAGATTGGAAGTTTTTGTTAGGGAAAATAAATTGTTGCCATCTTCAACCTATAATTTTCGTAAGGACCATTCTGCAATTGAGTTTTGTGAGAAGTTGGTTTGGGAAGAAATTAAACTAAATTCATCGAAACCTTATAATTACACTAACTGTGAGGGTAGATAATTACTAGAGATTTCTAAACAATTTAGTACAGTGTTATTTAATTATACTTTTTGGACCATAAACAAAAAAGAACAAAACGAACCAAGTATCTAAAGCAGTTTTAGAGACATCTGCCTTTCAGGCAGCATGCTCTCACCAAATCGCTTTTCCATCTTATACGAAGTTGGAGAGTATGGCGAATTAATGTCGCGACCGAAACGAAAAAAAAACGAATATCTCAAAACCAAAAGATTATGGTTTAACCCTTAACAGAGATTTGTACCATATATGAAACAAATCTTTTTCATCCAAATATTAAATATTTCGAAACGCTTTCTTTTTTTCATGTTTATAGTGATTGAATAAGCAAACACTTTTGTGTCATACCTCGTTTTCGTTTATTGGGTTACATTGACATAACCTCTTTATTATTTCGTTTAAATCTCGAAGACAAAACTACATCTGTTCGTGCTAACTTTGGATACAAAATTCAGTTAGTAAAAAGTGTTACAATTTCAAAATTTGTGTGCAATAAAGCAGAAAATAAAGAGTATTTGTGATAAAATAGTAATAAGATTATTAAATGAACATATATAATAATTAATTGGTAAGTAAAATTCGTGTATCAAAACCCTTTAAAGTTATTTTATGAATATGTGTCATATATATGATCACTTTTCGTTGTGGATGATTTCTCTGTAAATTTTCGATAAGCAATAATTTGTTTAATTAAAAATCTATTTATTTAATATAGTTAAAATGCCGAGACCGAAATATTTATCTCTTGAAGAGATCGAAAAAATAATTCAGGAATGGCCTGACAGTAGTGAAGATGACCTAAATAAAGATGAAGATGATGAAATAGCCTTGCTACAAGACAATTGGAATACGCCGTTTGGCCACGAAAATAACAATCTTGCAGTCGAAGAGTTAGATCTTCGAAATATTCCTGTTGTTTTGGCTAGTGATATCGATATCCAAGGAGGCTTTATTTTTGAAAATACGGAATTAGACGAAGAAAGCGAACACGAAGAGTCAGAGACGAAGATTAAGCAACCTAATGAAGAAATGGAAGTTAAAAAGTTACGAGAAAGATTTAAAAAGTTAATTTGGAAGAACGTACCGCTCAATTTAGCGGGATTGGCCCATTTTAACGGAGACATTCAGTTACCACAAAAAATTCTTAACTGTAAAGAGAGTCTTTTATCGATGTTCAGCTTATACTTTGATGATGAAGTTCTTGATCTGATTGTAGAACAGTCAAACTTATATTCGTTCCAAAAAAATATTGCAAACCCGTATGTTATAAAAAAAGATGATTTTAGAAAATTTTTAGGAGTTTGCGTTCTATCCTCGATTCACCAACTACCTAACTCAGAGCTTTATTGGAATCCTCAAGTGGGTAATAAGATAATACAAAAAGCGATGTCTTTCAAAATGTTTAAAAAAATTAAAAGCATTCTTCATTTTGTGGATAATCGATCAGCGCTACCCATAAATCACCCTCAATATGATCGTTTATTCAAGATCAGACCTTTCCTAAAACTTTTACAAAGTAAATATGCCCTGATGCCTCTTGAAGAGCATCTATCTGTCGACGAGCAAATTTGTGCTACAAAAATACGTAGTTATATGAAACAATATCTCCCCTCTAAACCACATAAATGGGGCTTCAAAATATTTGCATTAACAGGAGGTGCATCTGGTAAATTATATATATTTCTCTGCTTATGTTTCCTCTGGATTAATTTATAATGCATTTACAGGTTACATGTATAACTTTGAAATATATTCCGGCCAGGAAAGTGATTACAGACTGTCGGACGAACAAAATCTTGGAGCGTCTGCTAACATAGTTGTCCGGTTATGCAGGTCCATCCCGCGAGATATGAACTATAAGGTGTTTTGTAATAATTATTTCACAACCATCCCACTTATATCATTTCTTCGAAACGCTAGTCTCCTCATACGTTGGTGCCAATCCTGTGTCCACCGTTAAAAGATGAGATAGCAAAAAGCGTAGCGAAGTGTGTATACAGTGTCCAGAAATTATCAAAGAGTATAATCGTCATATGGGAGGAGTAGATTTGCACGATAGTTTCATTGGCCGATATCGCATCAAGTACAAATCGACGAAGAGGTATCACAGAATATTTTTTCATATGCTTGATATCACTATAGTAAATTCATGGATATCATACAGAAAAGTATGTCATTTAAATAAACAACAGCCTATGACACTTCGCAACTACCGAATCAATCTAGGATTAGCACTTTGCATTGTTGGCTCTGGCAAAGAAACCAGAAATAATTCGGCCTCATCCCGGCAATTGACTAAGGCGTTGATGATCAAATCACGAAAGCGATCGGCTCAGAACATTCCTATTAAAGACGTTCGTCAAGATAACATAAATCATTTCCCAATCTGGCATAAAAGAACCAGGTGTAAAATGCCTCAATGTACTGCCCAGACTTTTATTAAGTGTACAACATGCGATGTAAGCCTTTGTATAAATAGTACCCGAAATTGTTTTTATGATTTTCATAAATAACTGTCGATACTCTTTTCATTACCAAAATATAACTTTAGATATATGAAATGACTGAGATGACTGAAGTACAAAAAAATATTTACCTTGTGATAAATATGTGATTTTATTTAAGAAATATGAGTTAAAAAGCTATTTTGTATTTAATTTTTATTATTTGTTTTTTGAATAAAACTTGAATTGAATAAAAAAATGGGTCTTGAATTTTGCACATATGCTTTCTGGTCTTATAGGGCTTTGTGTTATATATGGTACATAAAGAATAATGGATTTTCCGGAAAAACCGTAAAATTAATGTGACAAACCCTTTAAGAAAGTTTTTTAATCTCATCGAATGCTACCCTTTGGTGAATTTTGGTTTTAATCGGTGAGAGTGACCTGTTAAGGGTGCAGTACAGAGGCCGTCTTGTTCATCAAATAACGGAGTGCAAGAATATTTTAATAGTTAAACACCAAAACGATCAATTAAATTTATCCAATGTATCTCCTTTTGGAATTCAAAAGGCACTGGAAATGGCTGCTCCTAACGGAACGATTAAAATTACTCGATCGAGAAAAGGCGAATTATTAATATTATCAAGAACAAGATGGGCAGCCACTGCATTTTAAATTTGAAAACCCTAGGCGGGTTAGCACTGGTGATAGTCACTGAACATCCATACCTAAACCACTCGAAGGGAATAATATTCTGTCGGGACCTAGATTCCTTAGAAGAGGTCGAAATTAAGGAAGGATTTTCCGCACTAGGCGTGATCGAGGTTCACAAAGTTAAAAAGTGGAACAATGGAGAATTGACAGATACAGCAGCAATAGTTCTAACCTTCGACTCTCCAAACCTGCCGGAAACAATATAAGCGGGATTTATTAAACTGGCAGTAAGGTTATATATACCAAATCCAATGAAGTGTGGTACGTGCCAAAAGTTCGGCCACACAAAAAAAAGGTGTCATAGTGCACCGGTATGCTACAAATGTGCCGCAGTTCTGGAAACACCTCACGAGACTCCTTGTACTGTTTTGAAATGTTTTAACTGCACCGGACCACATTCGAGTGTAAGCAGAGAATGGCCCACATTTAAAAGAGAAACTGAAATTGCCAAAATTAGGACTACGGAAAGGCTTTCTTATTTCGAAGCGAAGACAAAATATTACAGAAATTCGGCAAATACAACTCCAGGTTCCGGATCTTACGCTTCATTATTTAAGATCAACCAACAACAATTTCTAACAGATCAGAGCAAAATTAAACATCAAACGATTTCTACCGAATCTTTAATTCAACCGAATCTTTAACCAAAAGAACAACATCAACATCAAGAAGAACAAGAACAACAACAACAAAAAAAAGAACAAGGAATAAAACAATTGCAACAACTATTTACTTATCAACAAAAACAACAGCAACAACAACCACAACTGAAGCAGCAGAAGAAGAAGCAGCAGCAACAACAAAAACAACAACAACTACCACAACAACTACTTCTTCAACAACAACAACAACAACAAAACCAACAACAACAACAGAATCAGCCGCAACAACAACAACAACAAGTAACACTTCAACCAACAATTTTGCAACATCAAACGCTACAACAACAACCTAAACAACAACAGCAACAAAAAAAATATCATCAATTTGAACCAGAAGATCGACAAACATCACAGAGACAGCGAGATAAAGTTATTAATTAATAAATATCACCCCTAGGTCATTACACTAAATGAGACACACTTCAAACCCAATCGCAAACCCATATTACAAGGGTATAATATAATTACAAACCACCCCTTGAATCCTTCGGGGCAGGAGGCGCAGCGATACTAGTCAGAGATAATCTACATTTCAATATCATTCCAATCACCTCTAATTTGCAAGCCGCCGCATGTAGAGTAGATATGGCTGGAACAAAGATCACGATCCGCTCAGTCTATATTCCGCCATCAGTCGTCATTAATTTGAATGAACTCAACCAACTAATCTCCACTCTCCCAAATCCAATGATCCTTCTAGGGGATTCTAATGCTCATAGTACTTTTATGGGGATCACCGACAGAAGACTGTAGAGGCAAAACTATGAAAGAGTTCATCAACCAAAACGCACTAGTATGTGTATCAACGACGGTTCGCCTACATACTTTCATCCCAACGGAACCCAAACACATATTGACCTAGCTATATGTTCGCAGGAGCAAGCATTAAAATGGACATTTAAGGTCATAGAAGAACTGTATGAAAGCCACCATTTCCCAGTTTCACTGTCCTCTAGTACATTCTCACCTCTTAACGACAGACGACAGAGATGGAATGAAAAACACGCCGACTGCAGTATGTTTTCCGAGTTGGCAAATCTTTCGGATATCTCATTAAACCAGGATGCTGACCACCTTATCCAACAATTTACATCTGTATTAACACAAGCCGCTGGATCGAGTATGACATAAACGACAGACAAACCTCTAAGGAATGTTGTTCCCTGGTGGTCCTCCGAAATCAAAGAAGCCATCATCGAAAGAAAACAAAAAATTGAGAGTATTTAAAAGATTTCCGTCCACGGAAAATTTAATTGCTTTCAACAGAGCTCGTTCTCGCGCCAAGAGACAGATAAGGTTGGCTAAACAGTCCTCGTGGAACGAATTTCGTGCAGGAATCCGACCAAACACAACCAGTGCTGAGTTGTGGGGTAAAATCCGAACATTAACATGTAAAATCACTTCAAGGCAAACAGTTACCATCCAAGAAAACGGCATCACCTTTACAGACCAAACATCCATCGCTAACGTATTGTCGTCTAACTTTGCCAATAACTCATCATCAGCAAATTATTCCAGCGACCGGATTCCCCACAAAGATATTCTAGAGAATCGATTCAGAATAAGTAGTGACATCGGGCCCGCCGATCTGAACTCCCTCTTCAACATAATCGACTTGAAAACAGCACTTAAAAGAGGTAAGAGTAAAGCTCCCGGGGGTAAACCTCGTCACCAATAATATGCTGAAGAACCTAACCATTTCCAGCAAAGATCATTTCCTGAATATTTTAAATAAAATCTGGACCACCCACTCTTACCCGTCGCAATGGAAAAAGGCAATAGTCATACCAATCCCCAAGAAACCTCAAGCGAGAGTTGCCACGGAATTCGTTTTGAACAACGACTGTAAATTAATGGAGCGTATGGTTAACGAAAGATTAACGTGGTACTTGGAAACAAATCATCTGCTTTCCAGGGATCAATACGGGTTTCGAGCAAACAGAAGTTGTATGGACGCGATACAAATACTAAATGAAGCTATAGCCGAGGAACTACAAAATTCGTCTCATATAACTTGTATATTTTTCGACATCGAAAAAGCGTACGAAAGGGTGTGGAGGCTCCGAATAATCCAACAACTAGAAAAATGGAACATCAAAGGACACATACTACATTTTATATGGAATTATCTAAGAGAACGAAGTTTCCAAGTGTTATTAGGAAACGTTAGGTCACAAACTTTCGTACAGGGGAATGGAGTCGATTCCATTAGACATATATTTCATCGATCTAAAGTAAAGTTTGTTGTTATATGCTGACGATTTAACTATATTTTACGGCGGACAAGATATATCAAAACACAAAGAAGAGATATCTCGAATAACCCGCAAACTTCAACTTTGGTGTAAAGAAACCGGGTTCTCGTTTGCGCCAACTTAAACTAAGAAGTTAATGCACTTCTGCAAGAAGCGAAGATGTATCCCACCACAAATTATCCTCAATGGAAATACGCTAGAGAAGGTCGAATCACATCGGTTTTTGGGAATTATCCTAGATACCAAGATGACTTGGAAGCCGCATATAGAGAACATCAAACACGAGTGTCATAAAACACTCAATGCACTAAAATGCTTAAAAGGTATACATCGTGGGAGTAATAGAGCCACTTTATTACAAGTGCTACCCAGTACCATCATATCCAAAATAGACTACGGCTGCGATTTCTATCAAAACGCGGCCAAATCGACACTTGAGCACCTCAATCCTCGTATCAACGAAAGCATAAGGATAGCTACCGGAACTTTTAGAACCTCTCCCACCGTATCGCTAATCGCAGAAGCAGGAATTTTAAATTTATCCGAGAGAAGAAAGCTAGCCCTCTTGAAGCTTTTTATCAAACAAAAAGCCATTCTTGACTCTCCTTACTATACTTATCCCAATTTTTGAACCCAAAGTTTGAGACACAAGGGATCAGAACTGTGTGATCGGTATAACATTTCCGCAAATGTGTTAAGCACGAGATGATCTACGCAACACCCTCTTTGGAAAAATGTAAACATTAACATAAACAAAAAGCTCCACCAGTTCCTGAAAGTCAATACCTCACCTGCAGAATTAAAAATTAAAAGTATCAACTTGCTCTCAAAACTACCATCCAACACACACATCCAGTTCACCGATGGTTCAAAAATACAGAATAGAGCAGGATTCACTATTATAAACACGTCAACGCCTCGCTATTATAAACACGTCAACGCCTCACCGTTTCACTGCGTGAAGCGGTGAATCTCGCAGTTGACCATCCTCTCGAAATACAGGCAATATGCACAGACTCTTTGGCAATACTCGAGGGTCTGGTATCCAAAAGAAATCGAAATCCCCTACTCCATGAAACACGAGAGATGATTCTTAACTCTTCGAAAAGGATCGTTTTGATCTGGATTCCTGGCAACGTGGGAATACCCGGAAACGAATAAGCCGATTTTGAAGCCAAATCCCCAGCCCAAGCAAATAACATCGATATAGAATACACAACGATGGAAGACTTAGTAAAACAAGCATCAATAGCCATTTGGCAAGCCAAGAATAGTAGCTGGTCGACTATGCATCCACAAAACCAGCTGGCAGCAATTAAATCTTCGGACTTAGAGTCAAGACGAGACAGCAGTGTTATATGCCGGCTACGTATAGGGCACACCAACATCACGCACATCCAGCACATTCTCAAAACGGAAGTGCCCAGATGCAATCTATGCAACTATGCAACAGTGAAACATTTCTTGATCGATTGCCCACGTTTTGTCAACCAAAGGCAAAAACAGAGAATTCCCAATTCGATTAATTTGGCACTAGCGGACGACAGTGACCAATTAATGAGAGTGATAAAAAACCTGAAGGAGATTAAAATATACGAAAAAGTTTAGAAATTTATAACATGAACCGTAAATTAACCTTAACATAATTGTAAATTAACATAATTGTAATCTATATCTATACCAAAGGCGAAAATGGCTTAGTGGTCGATCGCTTATAAATAAATAAATAGTAGTCAATAGTCGAGTGGTTATAGTACGAGGTACACGTGGTAGTAGTTAAAATAGAAGCTGGTACGAATCAGACTCGAAAACAATATTTTTATGATTGAAATTATTTCAGAGATCGAGACATATTATCTAGAATATAGAAGCCAGAAGCCAGTTGAAAACACAACTACAGTGACGCAAGTATAATGGAAAGATCGAGTATCCCGTTGGTTTTTATATAAGCAGCGTTAAACCTCCACTTGGCACAAGTTTAGGTTGAACCAATGAAGTGTTAAAATTTTAAAGTAGTGAAGACTAGGGCTATAGGCCCCACCAGTGGCAAGCGACTAGTCCAGAATTAAAAGAGAATTAGTGAATTGTGTCATAAATTGTGTGCATAAGATTAGTGTCATAATAGCCTCCGCCAATGACAAGCAGCTAAGACAGTGATGTTTGATTAAATTGAGGTCGTTTTAATTTTGATCCGCGTTAGAATTCTCAATAATCCAGATACGTACCGTGAGAGAACAATATATGATGTTAAAAATTTGGGCAAATCATTTTTTGGCTAGTCTCATTGGTTTTACTATGTTCAAAGATACCCCATAAGTGAAATTATATGTTGATTTGGATTTACATTCGTATAGTTTGAGTTGTTGCTTTTAATACTGATAAATATACTACAGTACTTCAACTATTATGTGATTCCATATGCAAGTGTGCATTGTAACTATTGGTCTTTGACTTGTATAAAGCTCATATTTTGAAAAAATCTCTTCTTGCTGGGAAGACAGTTTAACAAGTTTATTTATCAGAAAAAACAAAGAATTAAAGTTTGTGGGAGTGCTATAACCCAACGGTCAGTACAATGAGTTTGCCATAAAAAATCATTTCGGATCAATTGTCATTTCGGTTGAAACCATTGAATCAAATGAGACTGATTCGATCCACTGAGTATCCATTCTTGTATTTACATATGAACAGGTGGCTGTGATTAGTGTGTTTATTAAGTTAAAAGCCATCTCAATGATTAGATATCCTCTAGGTTTATATCCTATTAGTAAACTACTTAAAACTAAATAAATACCTTGCAAATCCAAATATACAGTGTTTAGTTAGACCTGTTGCAAGTACGAAATAGAAAATTGAGCCTTGATAGATAATAAAATCGTTTAGTATAGACATGAAAGTTTAGCGAACGTAAAGCTCTGTGTATAAGGATCATATACCTGGTGTATAGCCTTTCTGTTTGAATATCGGCTTATTTAATGTATATTAACTTTGGACCCAAAATTTTGAAAATGGTTAGTTAATTTTATATTGTGATCGGCATGAGTATAAATTTTATTGGACTAAAATATAATCGGAAAAGCCTGTTGGCATCTTTTTGTTTCTGGGTCCAGATAAGCTTTACCTCGAGATCACAGCACTGGTTTAGATTAAAAGTAGGAAGGCTGAAGGAACCCTGGAAAACTTTTAAACAAAGCCAAAATTCGGAAGAAAAGATATCAGTTAGAAGCTTTATCACTATAATGCACATATTTCCAATGCACTTTTTCCAATGCCATTTTAAGTAGATTATATAGTTACTACATGTAGGTTTCTTTTTATTTTATATAATATATTAGCCTTCCATTACGTAATTTATTATCTGAATTAGAATCCAGAATTTCACCATATTTCTTGTCCTTGACCTCTACTTAGACTGGGATTTTACTTTCTAAAATACAAGATTTTCAAAAGAAGTAGGTTCTTACATATCACCTCTTTTATTTTTTATGGTCTTGGGCACTAAACCAAATCACCATTCAAGTGAATCAATCGTCCTCAAGTCAATCAACCGCCTCGAGTTTTTTATAGACATAAATTCGTTAGAGTGAATGTATAGTAATATTTTCACAGGTTTTTATAATCGTCAATATGCTGATATAATTAAAAATTTAAATTAAAGCTTAGATAAAATGAGGGAAAGTTTAACCGAAAGTGGAATGTGTGTGGCAAAAATCAAGTCTTCTTTAGAAAAAAAGTTTTTAATTTTTATCAAATCATGGAAATGACGAACTTTCGTATTGTTAATAATTTGATCTGTAAGGCTATTGTTGTGATAGTTTAAAAGTTAGTTCAGTCTAAATTTCAGATCTCGAATGATAGTTGGCCTGGTAGTTCATATAACTATAAACCAGACTAAACCCTTCAATACTTTTCAATCAAAGTTGATTTCATCTTTATAATGACTTATTCTTCATTATTTACTGTTACAGCCATATATATGAGTTTCTATATCAAATTTGTGCTTTCTTACGAGAGGGCGAGTTTTAAATATTTAGGCAACATATGAAATCAGTAAGATGTCACATATAGATAAAAACGTTTACATTTTTCACTGTTGCCGCGAAACTCAGCGAAAAATATTTGGATTTCTCTGTTAGTAAGTATGAGCTTTTTGAAACCATTTAGAACAAAAAAATGTCAAAAAGACATCGTAAAAGGAATAAGTTTAGATCTGGAACGAACGGAATTTTAAACGTTGTATTAGGACGATTATAAAAAACTATCAAAAGTATAATACGTTTTTGTACGATAACGATACTGAAAAAGTATTTATATGATCCCAACTGGTTAAATAATACGCAGTAATCGATTCATCTAAAGCGCATTCAAAAGTTTCATTATGGTGCCACTTAAACAAACATCTTAACCGCGTAAAGCTAATACACTGCAGTGCATTTTTCATATTGTTGTTGCAATGAAAGCACCATTCTAATGACAATATATTGTAAGATCCAGGAATTTTATACTATTAGACGGTTTCACTTAACTTATGCATTGCAAAATGGATTATAAGCTTTCGAAATGAACCAGACAGATGTATATAACTGTAGTTTTGTCGCTTACTATAAATAATTAAAGAAGACGGAAATAATTCCAGAACTCAGTGCCACTAGAGACCCACGGTGCAACCCACATACACATACAGATTAAAAATACCCAATCGTGATTGATGAATCGCCGCCAATCCGGGAATCGAACCCGAGACCTCCGAATGACAGATCAAGTACGCTTCGTTCTCTGCCACAAGAACGACAAAATAATGCGCTAACTACTGAACTATAAGAATGGAGCCATTTAGTCAGAGTCAATAAATTGTTTCAACTGGAGCTTTTGAATATTAGCAAAGCCCTTTATATAAAGTGGCTAGAAGAGTAATAGGTGTCACCTTTTAATAAATTAGTATCCGAACATCAATTTTGTAACTCTCTAGAAATAATACTACTTAAACTTTATGTTAATGAGATGATTAAGAATGACCACCAATAACAAGCAGAATACTTTAAGAATAAGATTTTCATCTAGGCTTACTGTCAAATCTTTTAATCTCTATGTGTGGTTCAAAGAAGCATTACTAAATGTGATTGTTTAAACTAAGAAAGTAATCATTACAGTAGTTTGAGTCTGAAAAAGTGTTGTAAAGTGTCGATTCCTTACATTTGATATGCGGTTGAAACCAAACGTCGTTTCCTTAAACATTCAACAACTCTTCATAGTTCGAATCACTGTATCATTGTAATCCACCCCACATAGCGAAATTGCTATGATTTCATACTCTAATATATTTCTTCTTGATTTACAGTCGCACTCTCCAACCATCCAAACTTTGGAATACACCATGGCCTTTCGTAGCATGGCAATCAGTTCACATTCACCTCTCCGTTTCGGATTACTCACCCTTTTGATTACATTCAATCTGTTCTTGCAGTTACCGACTAATTCTTCTATTTGCATCTGAAAATTTAAACGGTTCTCGATTAATATTTTCTAGGATTCTTTCTCAGATTCAACTCAGTTAAGCAGTTGGTTACCTGGTTTGGACTTAAGTTATTCTTGAGCTCGATTTAAGGACTGACCGATATTTTATTCTTTAAATGATCACGACAACGATATCTACAAATTTAAAGACAACCTTGACTGATTGAGCTGCTGATATTTCACTTCGTTGGGGAAGTTCAATGATCATCGCTTCCGCCAGCCTGTAACCTCTTCCAAAAAGTACAAGCATTCATCTTTTCCTTAATTCATATACCCACTAATAAATTTTCCAACGGAAACCTAAGCTCAGTAGAACCGACAATATGCTCTTATGCTCTTCCAATATCCACCAATACCGCACCAAACAACTCCTATCTTCTTTTCGTGTCTGCCACACTAACCATTCCATGCAATAGTTTGCAGAGTGGTTTTGTGGCAATAAACTGTACTCATTCATATACTTTTTAAGCTTTTCATCATACCATTCACATTTTTAATAAAAAAATTCAACAACGATATTCTTTTACAATTTGCTACCGCAGATGCGGGACACGATACATTTAGAAATTGGAAACACTCTACATTCCATCCGATATTTTAACGCTAATCAAAGCCAATCTTTGCTTCTACACTCAATTATTTATTCCTCCTTAACTCACTCTATTTATTCATGGGTTCGTATATTTTGATGATTCCGAAACCCGCCGAAACCCATTCGATTCAAAACGCCAGTCACGATTGTACGGGTCGTGACTTTAAAAACAAAATCTGGAGAGCTAAGAGCATGCTTCCTGTTGAATAGGATTGGCTTTTCCTGGGTGAATTGTCACAATTTTGCCCAACCTCCAGTGAATTGATGGTATTTTGTCTTCTTTAATTAGAAGACGTTGTTGCAATCATGTTAGTTCCACCGATTATGGAATTGTTGTGACATTCGTTGAACATTTTGCCATCTTTTATTGAAATTGGTCTCATTAATCGCTAAATTATCTTCTGGGATTTTGGTAGTTGAATGACCAATTAAAAAATGTGATGGTGTTAAGAACTCCAAATCATCCAAAGATAAGATATGCAATGGCTTTGAGTTCAAAATTGCTTCAATCTCGACTAAAAGTGTTGTTAATTCCTCTGAGGTAAGTATATGGTCTATAATATAGTTCTCTTGAGATGATGCTTCATGAATCTGATTGCTCGTTCTCAAACTCCTCAAAACTAGGAGCGCTAGGAGGATTGAAATACCATGTAATAAATTTACTTCAAAAGAAATAAATGCTTTTAGAATTTTCAATTAAGTTTGTAAATTTTTTAGTAGCACCAATAAAATAAGTGCCGTTGTCGAAATATAGAACGGAATCTCACATTGAAACAAATCGTTTTAATGCTGGGAGAAATGATTCGCTATTCATATCCTTTTGTTAAATGGATAGGTATTGGGCCAGCATCGATATAATCCAACTTTCAAGAATAGACGTATAAATTCCAAACTTGCTCCTGATAAGGCAGCTATAATTTCAACTTCAGTTTTTGCTTTAATCTAAGAACAGGTGACCACAGTTGGGCGCGTAAATTACATACTGTAATTTACAGGGTTTTTTACATGTTAAATGTTTACGCTCATTTTTTATATACCGTAAAGTAAATAATGAATATACTTTTTTGTTACAACTGTACCAACTGTGGGCACAGTTGTAAGAAAAACGTTTAACTACTCTGCCAGCTGACCAAACCAATTTATCCTACTTAGTAACTCAGTTTTGTCGTTTCTTAAGTATAATTTACATATTTTTGTAAAATACACGAATTTTTTGTAATTTACGTTATCAACATATAAAATGTAAAAAAAGTCCAACTGTGCAGGTGACACACTTGAAATGAACATTTCGAATGATACATTTTGCTCCCAGTAACCAAAAATGTTGCCTCAGATTTGCGAATAAGAGAGATGCATTAGCATGGTTTCAGTCCAGATAAACTGTTTCAACTATTCGCGTATAGATACAATGGATTGGTCTAGTATAATAATTGGATGTCTTGCATCATAACTAATGGTTGATTGGATAACCGTCCAACTACGAGTAGCACTCTATGTTTATCGATGAGTTCCTCTTTTCTAAATGTAGTTTCTATTCTTATTTTTTATCATGGTAATCTGGCAATTACTTTGGAATCTATACACATATGCAACTACTCTGTTCATTTTATGAAATGATGAACTATTTCCAGCTATTTCTTCAATACGATGACGGTGTTCTAGCAGTGTTGTGTTAAAAACTAGACAACGTTCTTCTTCTGAAGGAAACATAATATTTTTCTTTGGTCTTGTTGGACATTTATCCTTTTCCAAACGTAGCCTATTAGGTCCGTTCCATCATTAATCGAAGTGTTTTAGTTGTTTGACAATCAAACCGCGAGACGCACAATCTGCTGGACTATCTATTGATTTACTATAATATTACCATTTATAATTTTTGAAGTTTGGTTATAATACCGACAAAGTTTTTCCAGCGATATGGAGATGATAAGAGCCAATCAAGTACAATTCTCGAATCTATCCATCCGAAAATTTGATCGATTTAGTGATGAACTCATTAGAACGAAATTGATTAGCATGGTCAATAGAACCGTATCGCATAACCTAGACGTGGCATTGAAATTTGCTTCAAAAAGAGATACTTTGGTTTTATTATATATATATATATATATATATATATATATATATATATATATATATATATATATATATATATATATATATATATATATATATATATATATATATAATGGAATGTGTGTCTGTTTATTTGTTTGTTTGTACCTTATACGAGACCAAACCTCTGGACCGATCTTCCTGAAATTTTCACAGCATTTAACTGGGACTCTGGCATGATTAATAGGGTACTTTTTTTGAACACGCCCAGTTTCACGCCCACATTTTAAAAATTATGTATTTGCTCCCATTAGTTTCTAACAGATTTACTTCAAATTGTATACACATTATATACTCCAGGCGAGATAGAAATAAAAATTTCTTACGCCACGCCCTCTTTCACGCCCCTTTATACGCCAAATTTTGTTTCAAAGTTTTAAACTTTTTGTTCTCTGTACAAATTTGTTCCACCCAACGGATTTTTTTTTATTTGGTAGTATATTGCTCTTAATACTGTTAACGTCGCCATATAACTACGAACCACGCCCACTTCACTGCCTCCTTTTTTTAATTCAAATACTTACTTATACCACTACTCATTTCACTAATTAAGAACGCTTCTGATTGGCTGCCGTAACAATAAATACTATTTCACCAAACGGGAGCTATTTATTTGCAGCCATTAAAGTTTTAGCTTTGATCGCGTCTATTTGACTAATTACAATAACGATCCTGGTTGGCAGGTTAAATAAAAATTATTATATTTTAGCAAGCGGGAGCTTTGTTTGCATGCCTTGGATTTATTTAAACAAAAAGGGTTATACGTTGTTTTTTTGCTTTAACAATTGAATATACAGTGGTCAAAACCAAAACTTTGTATAAAACTTATTAAAAAGTTCGTGTTTTAATTACCATCAAGTTTTTTTTAATTACCATAAATTACTGTTATTAAAAGTTTTAAAAGTGATAGCAAAAGTTTTGAAGTGATACAATTTGCAATTCAGAAACTATTGTTATAAATAAAATAATAAAATGCCTTAAAAAAAACATCACGAGTGTGGGTGAAGATGGGTATCACTCTCAAATACGCCAAATCAATCAAACAACACGTATGTTAAAAATATTATTTTCATAATACTTTTTT
Source organism: Tipula lateralis (assembly GCA_963932295.1). Taxonomy (NCBI): domain Eukaryota; kingdom Metazoa; phylum Arthropoda; class Insecta; order Diptera; family Tipulidae; genus Tipula; species Tipula lateralis. The sequence goes on from OZ010737.1 coordinate 165,984,442, forward strand.
GCATTAAATTTTAGCCATAAAGTTACTTACGATTTCCCAACATTTTATTTCTTACATACTTTAGATTAAGAAACGAGTAAAAAAGTGAGTGCGATGAATTTTTACGCATATCGGTTAATGATTCGTCAAAACGTTGACAATCACATTCTGAACTGTCGCGAATTATTTCACCAGTATATCGTCGACATGTACGCCAGAATTGAAATGGAACGTTTGGCATACATACAGTATAATCAATCCAAATTACGAGTAGATAATAACATTCATCTTCGTGATGCAATGAATAATCAAAATGTCATAAATCCCACTGAACTTGGGCAATCTATCATACTACCAGCAACATTTACAGGCAGCCCACGTCACATGCAAGAATATTCACAAGACGCCATGACATATGTGCGATCATACGGCCGGCCAGATTTGTTTATCACATTCACATGTAACCCTAAGTGGGAGAAAATCGTATCCGAATTGTCTTCTGGTCAAACATCGGTAAATCGACATGACTTTACAGCACGTGTGTTTAAACAAAAATTAAAATCACTAATGGATTTCATTGTTAAGTTACGTATTATTTGGAGAAACGCGATGCTGGATGTATTCTGTCGAATGGCAGAAACGTTGATTGCCGCATGCTCACATTCTTATATGGTTGGTTGACAAAATTACGTCCGATAGAATAGATGACATTATTTCTGCAGAAATACCTGATCCTAACATTGATCCACATTTACATGAAGTTGTGATTAAAAACATGATCCATGGTCCATGTGGAATTATCAATACAATGTCACCATGCATGGCCGATGAGAAATGTACGAAAAGGTATCCCAGAAAATTACTTCAAGAAACAATCACTGGTATTGATGGCTATCCGCTTTATCGTCGTAGATCAACGAATGATGGTGGACAATCAATAAGACTAAAGGTGCAAAACAATGAAATTGATGTTGATAATCGCTGGATAGTACCATATTGTCCATTGCTTTCAAAAACGTACAAAACGCATATTAATGTCGAGTGTTGCAATTCGGTCAAATCAATTAAATATATCTGCAAATACCCAAGGGATTGGATATGGCCGTGTTTTCGTTGCGAAATCCAAACGATGAAATTACACAATATCAAACGGCCCGATACATCAGCAGCAATGAAGCTGTTTGGCGAATTTTAGGATTTCAAATTCATGAACGTCATCCGACTGTTGTGCATTTATCTGTTCACCTCGAAAATGGACAACGTGTTTATTTTACAGAAGTTAATGTACAACAAAGGGCTGCAGCGGCACCAGCTACAACGTTAACTTCTTTTTTTGATATATGTACAAATGATTCCTTTGCTCAAACTTTAGTGTATGCTCAAATTCCAACATACTATACGTGGAACTCATCAACTAAAAAATTTCAATGCCGCAAGCAAGGAAAAGCAGTTGAAGGATGGCCAATCTTATATTCCACCGATACATTAGGTAGGCTCTATACTATTTATCCCCAGAATGCAGAATGCTTTTATTTACGAATGCTTCTAATAAATGTTCGTGGACCAACTTCATTCGAAAACTTGCGTACAGTTAATGGCCAAATATGTGCAACTTATCGAGAGGCATGCCAAAAACTAAATTTATTAGAAAACGATTCGCATTGGGAAAAAACACTAGCAGATGCATCAATATCTAATCATCCATGCCAGATAAGAGAATTATTTGCTATCATATTGTTAACTTGCTTTCCATCCCAATCGAAACAACTTTGGAATACATTTAAAGCAAATATGAGTGAAGACATACTGCATCGAAAGAGAATTACCTGCAACGACGAAACAATTGAATTTTCAGGCGCAATTTATAATGATGCTTTGATTCTAATAGAAGACAAGTGCTTGCAAATAAACAACAAGACTCTCTCGCAAGTTGGTATGATAAGTTCTAATCGATCAGGCGATGATGCGTCTGACCAAGATGTACAACGAGAAAGCAATTACAATCCACAAAAGTTAGAATTATTTAAGGCTGAAAACCTACCACATTTACAGCAGGAGCAACTCTCGGCATACAACACTTTAATGACAGCAGTTACTAATGAAAGTGGTGGATTGTACTTTATTGAAGCACCAGGCGGAACAGGAAAAACGATTTTGATTTCGTTGATTTTGGCTAAAGTTCGATCGCAAAACAATATTGCACTAGCCATTGCATCGTCCGGTATAGCAGCAACACTTTTGGATGGTGGCAGAACAGCGCATTCGACTCTGAAACAACCTCTCAAACCACAATTCTCTGAGACGCACACATGCAATATTTAAAAAAACTCCTCTATGGATAAAGTCCTGCAAACATGTTAGATCATAGTATAAGATGAATGCAGAATGGCCCACAAAAAATCTTTAGAGGCCTTTGATCGCACGTTACAGGATTTTAGAAGCAACAAAAGACTATTGGAGGAGCACTAATAGTGTTAACCGGTGATTTCCGCCAAACATTGCCTGTACTTCCAAGTGCAACCGTAGCTGACGAGATTAATGCGTGTGTTAAATCATCTGTTCTTTGTCAACATGTTCGCACACTGAAACTAACTACAAATATGCTGCAACGCTATGCATCAGCTACTCGATTTTCAAACAGTTGTTGGAATTTGGAAATGGAAAAATACCAACGGATCCAACTACGAATTGCATTACGTTTCCACCTGACTTTTGCAAAATGACACAATCAATTCAAGACAATCCATCCAATTACGTTCGATATTTGGAAATACACAAGTTAATCGATAGTGTATTTCCAAATATCGAACGTAACTTCAAAAACGAGCAATGGTTATCTGAACGAGCGTTACTTGCTGCCAAAAACATTGATGTCAATTCAGTAAACAGTGTTATTCTAAATAAAATCAGCATAACTGCAGCAACATACAAATCCATCGATACCGTTATGAGAGATGGAGGATGCTGTCAATTATCCTGTTCAGTTCTTAAACTCACTTGATGTCCCAGGTTTTCCACCACATTTGCTGAAACTCAAAATTGGAGTTCCAATTATTTTACTGCGGAACATCGACCCACCACAACTTTGCAATGACACTCGACTTGCAGTAAAAAAAATGCTAAACAATTTGATCGAAGCGACCATTATAACGGGTAAATATAAAGGAACAAATGTACTGTTGCCACGCATTCCTATGATACCAACAGATTTGCCATTTGATTTCAAAAGATTACCGTTTCCTGTTCGGTTAGCGTTTGCTGACAATTAATAAAGCTCAAGGTCAATCTCTGCAAGTATGTGGCTTAAATTTGTCAAATCTATGTTTTTCCCATGGACAGCTTTACGTTGCATGCTCCCGTGTTGAGAAACCAAACGATTTGTTTGTTTATGCTCCGAATGGACAAACTAAAAACATTGTATATCCTAGAGCGTTACAATAGTTAATTTATAATAAAATTATTTATTCCTCACTATATAAACACTTTTTATTTCATTTCATATTGATGGGGGTAGCACACCGGGTTCAGCCTTTTATTATAAAAAAATATATATCATTGACACGAAATTTGTACTTATTTTGTTCTTATTTTTAATGTATTACACATTTCAACTATCATTTTTTAAATTTTAAAAACGATCATAAACAAACTAAGACCACCTAACTTATCTCAATTTATTTCAAACTAAATTTTTAGTGGTTTGTTTTTTTTATATTTCGTTATCATCGACAGTGCTCCATGCCTTTTTCACTCATATACCGAATCCTCATTCCTCATTCACTTTCATTAAGTTAGTCATTTTTTCTACCTAAACAATCGCTAGAAATAATGTATATGGCAAAACGAAGTTTTTATTAAATGTCTCTGGAGGTGTCGCGCTGCAGCGGGCGTAGCCCGCTAGTATATATATATATATATATATATATATATATATATATATATATATATATATATATATATATATATATATATATATATTTATATATATATATATATATATATATATATATATATATATATATATATATTTATATTTATATATATATATATATATATATATATATATATATATATATATATATATATATATATATATATATATATATATATATATATATATATATATATATATGTATATGTTAATATATATATATATATATATATATATATATATATATATATATATATATATATATATATATATATATATATATATATTTATATATATATATATATATATATATATATATATATATATATATATATATATATATATATATATATATATATATATATATATATACTACCTGAAAGTTCTATATGTTTATGTTATATCTTGAATTTCGAGAGAAGCTTGCCCAACAAGTAATAACACCTGGTTTTTGTGTAGAATTTGAGTAGGTATCGCACCTTAAATTTAATTTTAGTAATCAAATATAAAATCTTTCTAACTTGTGGAAGCTAAAGGTAACCGATTCGAGCAGGTCGAAGTAAAATAGCGATCAATTGATATCGGATTCAAATTGTGATAGCACGCCTTCGTTAAGAGTGCAATATGGCCAGTTTCATTCATACTATCGACTATTATTCATACTATCGACTGTTACTTGATGTACTCTGCTCTCTATATTCTATTCAGTACTGCTTTATGTAAATGACTTACTTTAATATATTGATTAACTTCAGTGAATAAATAATATTTAAGTTAAAACCAAGCATAGTCCAACTATATATACGTCTATATACGTTCGACGACAATACTCGGCTAATTAATCCATAAAAATGAAATTCCTTCTTCCCATCTCACACCTACACTTCTAATCAACAACATAAACGTTAAATTACTGATTATTATTACACAACATATCTTTCAATCTTATTTATACATAAAAAAAACATATATATGTATGTTGTATGTATATATTTTGCTACATAGAAAAAAAATATATTACATATTTGTTGTTGTTGTTTTTGTTTGATTGAATTGCTACAAATTTAAAACGAAATAAAAATTTTCCTCTTATCTTATCAAATCGAAACGAATTCGTGACAGTTCATTTATATACACCAACAACAGCAATGGCACGAAGAAAAACGTCATGAAAAAATTTCAGTCATTTATCATGAAAATTAGACATAAAATGTATATAAACTTTGTGTGAGTGTGTGTGTGTCTGTGTATGTGTATGGTATATACACTGGAAATGTATGTTTATGTCATTTTATGCTTCACGACTTTGGAAACCTTGGGACTGTCATTAATGTTTTAATTTTAAGTAATGCATAGTTCTTCGTATTTATTATGTACCAAACATTAATATTTTTTGGTTATACACACACACACACACACCAACACAACATAAATCTGTATATACACACAAATACATTCGTATATATGTTATTTAATTTAGGAGCTTTTAAACATATAAAAATGATTAATCGGATTTGAATAAATAATTCTACTTATACTCATACATCACAAGAATATACAATATTGTATGTGTGTGTGTGTGCGTGTGTGTATATACGGAAAATACGCTTCGTACTTAATCCTATATCCCTTATTAATTTAGAATTTACACATTTTCCAAATATCTATTAATATTGTAATAAAATGGTTTTCAAAGGAACTAAAAAGCTTAAGTATATCCGGAACACATACATGTGTATATACACGAGTAGTATATAGCTATACCACCAGCATACCGATTGTAAACGAAACTAGAAAACATAGGGTTGTATAATAAAGCTACATAGCAGGAAAACAAATAAAGCACAGTAATAAAGCTTTTCGTTCGCATAGACGTCGTTTACATTTTCGAGTTGGTACTAAAAACTTCCCGCCTATCTTAAATTAAATCTAATCGCATTCTAGACATTTTGTCTCCAAAAACTATTTTCTTATTGACTGCAAACAGTAGAAAATCAAACAAACACACAAATATGTACTTAGTATCAATATATGTACATAATAGTTCAGTCATACTCAACGACATGATGAAAACTACTGTGCACAATAAAAATGGGAAAATTCGTATACACGAACGAAAAACTGCTATATATAGGCTAGTCTGGTGGATATATAACGATTCGGCGCAGTACTCGCAAGGAGAAGCGGAAAAAAAAATTTCCCTGCTGGAAATACGAATCCAAATGGTCGAATCAAATCTCTTTCTTACTGCTCAGTTGAATTCAAGTTGAATTGGGATCAGTACTTTTTGTCCTAACGAAACACGACGATTTATCCAGATACTTTCATAAATCGAGATGGGAGGGAGAATTATAATTTTTTTTTTTTTTATGTAGTTGGGTTGTGTGTATTCCCATTAAAATGAAATACCTGAATATGGAATTATATATATACGTATACTTGTTGAGTGTTGTTTGAATAAATATTGTTTAGATTAAAGTTATTTCGGCATGAATTTTAGATGACTTCGTACGTTAATAATATTGCCACATTCAGATTTTGTGTACATAAATTTACGAACTGAGATTTGAGTCGATATATTTGGTGCGATAGGATATGATCAATAATTGCGATTGCTGAACATGGTACATTGCAGTGTATGTATGTTATAAGCTGCAGGAGTGTTTTGGTTGAGCTCAATGGATTATTGGTATACAGTCAAATAGTATTAAATATCACAACATGCATGATCCGCTTAAAAGATATAATTTGAAAAATATATAAAACCTGACTCGTTAACGTTGAATATTGTTCTTGGAAATTAATAAAAAGCAGTGATTTCACGTTATACAAAGGAATTTTAGGAAAAAGAATTCTGAAAATTTTGATGAAACGATCGAGAATACATGCAGTAGGAAGTAATGCCAAACCACCAAATTTAAAGAAGATTTGGGTGTTCAAGGTAAAAAGTTACCTTGAACAGCTATAACCAGCTTAACATTTATGATACAAAACAGCTATAACCAGCTTAACATTTATGATACAGAGTCATTTTATGAGGATGCTTCAATTGAACAGTAGGCGATTCATGGTTTACTTTTCTGAGTCTTCCAAAATAAAATCGTATTAACTATTTAGTGACATCCTTAAGATGGCGAACGAAGTTTATTAAATAGTTGGACGAAATGGTAAACTATACTCATAGCTTAACTCTTACCTTCCATTCAGTCGAAAAATGCAACTACTCTTAATAAGCCGTTAAATGCCTCCAAGTGCAGGATACTTCGTAAAACCACTATACTGATAATTATGCCTAGTACATAACAACTGCTCAGAGAGTTCTTTTTCGCTTAAGCTGGAAAAAGACCTTAGAGATGGTTCTTACTAAATACACCTTGTTCGAGTCAGAGACAGTCTGTTGAACACAAGGCGTAAATTGTTTTTAATTTTACAAAACTTAAATTTTAAAAAAATTGTCTTGAATTTCGGCAACCACACGTTGTGATATTAGTTCCCAATATTATCCTGCATATCTACTTGTGGCTAGGAGTAGTTGGAGTTCCGAACCAGACGCAGAAACTGAGCCATATCGCAAACAATCTTATGCTAGCCCGGAGATAAACAAGCTATTTCGGCACAAACTGAAATTATGGGTCACATTTTGGGCAGAACCAGCAACTCAAAATTTTCCTAAGAATATGCTATTACCCATTTATCGTAAATCCTCTTGCCTACATAAACTGTATGTCTCCAGGTCAAGGCACCACCAACTCTTTCGCAGTTGGCTTATTTATGTCCTGCTATACGTCAGTATATAGCACAATCGAAAAAGTAACTCCATGCCAGCCTTTGGTACTAACATGTACTGACATATGAAAGGTGAAAAGAAAACGCTTTGACACCTCCGTAAGATGAAAGTCCAAAACTTTGAGAAACAACAAACGAAGAGATGCAGAAATAAAACGTGGAAGAAGGAAATGAAGGGGAACATTTTATATGCTTCTTCTGATGAATCATAATATGGAGTGCTACTGGAGTGTATTATAGATCAAATAAAGACCTCAAGGTGTATTTGAAAAAATAAGTGTACTCGAATCAATGAATTCGGGTAAAAGCTTTGTAGTATCATTCATGGTATTGGTTGCTGGAGACAAATGCAATGGATTTTTAAGGCAACCATGAGCATTAAAAGTCACCATTAAAATTTTAATTGATGCTGTTTAAATTACAGTGCATACTGAAAACACTTTCACAGTGCGGTTTCTAATATACAGTTTTGACTTGCAGCAAATAAAGGTGGCATAAGGGATCTGGATTGAAGTAAACATATAATTGACTGCATAGCAACAACTGGAAACGAAGCTTTACCTCTAATTGGTCGACAAATAATATTCTAAATACAAATAAGTTTGATGATAGACGTCCTTAGACGCAGGCTTTTTCAAAAGATTGCCGGAATATGGCAGTGGCTCTTTCAATATTCAATTGAGATGGTGTGCTTACTATAAGAAAGAAGATTATTCTCAAAACTAAAGAATCCATTTCATGACATTCAAAGATTAAACTTAGAGAAATCCCTTTGACCTTTAATTTGTTTCAAATATCTGCAACTTATTTGCTTTCAAATATTTGTTTAGATAAATTTGGCATGCTTTGAGTTGGAGGAAGTCTATGGTTAAATCAAAAAAAAAGCTTAACAGGTAACATCCACTAATAATACTGGGCAAAAATTACATGGTTGAAGTATTATTAGCTGATCACGACCGAAAGCACCTTAATGCTGGAGCAACTTTGATCATGGCAGTTTTACGTTCAACATCAGATAATAAGCGATTGGCTCAATTCAATTGTATTACACATTCGCCCACATCTAAAATATTGCCAGTATTCCATTCCAGATAAACTGCACCAATTCCTAATAAAACTGTAGAAATAAGATGGGCCAGAAATGAATACTTATACGACTTTTGTTGCACTACAATGGCCTACAAGGCTAGCTAACAAATCTATTTTACTTTGTCGAGATTCACTCGTACTCTGCCAATGCCTGGTTTATGATAGTCTAGCATCAATTATTACCACTAGGTATCTAATGGTTGGTTGAGTTACTATGTTGTGGACACCAACCTGTAACGTTATGCTGTCCAAAGCTCTAAAACTTTAACTATTTTGAATGTATCGAATCGGTTCGAAATTTTCACGATCTCCTTCCTGTGTTTTGCTGGTATTTCACTACAATGATGTTATTCAGCTTCACATAGTAAGAGTCGAACCACATCATCATGCATTACATTCCAAAGCGTAGGTCCTAGAGTGGACTGTTGTGGAACTTCACAAGCTATTAGGTATGTTTTTATGAAAATGTTCATTCTTTTCGTATCTTTCAAGCTCTTTCTCACTTAATGTTCTATAGTTGCTGCGGATTTCCGCCGATTCTCAATGTTCTGTAGTTGTTGGGTTGATTTGAAATTTTGCTATTACCAATTGCTATTGGTGACGTACTTCTTCTTCTCTCATTGTCCTGACATTTGTATTGATGTGAGGAATTTCTTGTTGACCATTACGTTGGTCGAACGGTTTTTAGTTTTGTAAAACGGAGTTGTCCATGTATATTTTTGTCTGAGAACCTACTGATTTATGATGCAGAAGTATACGAGTTTTTCTCCGTTGACATCGTTCCTTAATGCTCCTGATATTGTGGCTTGTATGTTGTAGAAGTCATTTTTTCTTTCTTCTGCATCTTTGATTGGATCATAGCACTGAATGACTGGTCGTGTTTCTTATTTTTGAGCTAAATCTTGATTCTGCTCTTAATGTTGGTGCTTTTCAATCCATTAATGGATTCATCGTTTGTTTGTTGTTAATATGCCCACGCCCTGTTCACAGGTTTCGTTTGTCATGAGGTTCCGTTACAGCTCTGATGCTCTAGTTTCCGATTCGATACCGTAAACGATAGCCAAAGGCCGATATTTGGTTTTGCCAAAACGTGTTGTTATTTCTAGTCTATCGGTGTGGTTTCGGACTAATAGATGGGTTGGTAAAATTATTCCTAGCCAGCTCCCATTGCTGCTTTTTCATTTCATTTTCGTTATTTTTAATTTTAAAATTTTTGCTACTATATGATGTTACCACTCATCCAAATTTGCACAAACCCTATCAATTGATTTTGGTCATGTTGTGGTTATCCTCTAAACTATCTCTGTATTATTTCACTTAATACCAGAATAAATATATATATATATATATATATATATATATATATATATATATATATATATATATATATATATATATATATATATATATATATATATATATATATATATATTTGTTAGCTTAGATTTTGAGTAAAAATACATGTAAAAGTGAATAGTAATTTTTGGCAGTAAAAATTTAATTTTTAACTCTCCGAAACCTTGTTTCGTTAACTGGCGCTGAAACAGGGACCAGTTAAAATAAACAGTGTAGTAAAAAATTAAGTGATTCTGAGTGCTTCGAACCTTATAACACTTTTCACATGGGAACAAAGTGTTTCTGCATTATACACATGAGAACATAGTGCTGAGGAAAAAAAAGTTAAATAGTGCAACGAACTCTTAAAATAACACTTTACACATGGGAACAAAGTGTTTCTGCATTATTCACATAAGAACATAGTGCTAATCGAAATTAACTACATCGTTTACGTGCGCCAGTGAGTGATCATAGTGCTACGAGTAGGCTGTTTGCAACTATAAACGATTACGGCTAAAAGAGAGAAACACTAATCATCCGATAGCAACTAACTGGTCCCAAGTGTACATCACCCGGAGTGCACTTTAAAAACACCTGAAGAAATTCTAATCTTCAGATTTAACTCGACGTAAAGTCTTAATAGTGAAGAATCAACGTACCACAAGTAGGCCGTTTTCAACTATCAACGATAACAGCTAAACGGGAAGAATACGTTTTCATCCATAAACAAAAAAAAATATAAAAACGCAAATCTGTGGAATCACCAATCTACAGAACCGCATTTATATTTTAACGTAAATCTATAAGAAACGCTAATCTAGAACCGCGCAATCCGAAGAAACGCTCATCTTCTGATTCAAAACTATGTTAAAAATAATAAAAGACAATAACTACAACACTAAATATCTATGAGTGCAACACCCCAATTGTGTCGATCAAACGAGGCAACGGCAAAATAATGAGTGGAACATTCAAGATAGTTCATAGTATCGATCTCAACAACTACAAAGATATCTTAGACGAAATACGATCGGAAACCCAGCAAGCTGATTCATCAAGCATATTAAAACCACAGCTTGAATCCCATATCAACGAAATTAAAAAACTCTTAGAAGAACTTAGTCAACCTAAAAGGACCAAACGTTCAATAAATTGGATAGTTTCTGCCTGGAAGTGGGTTGCAAATTCACCCGACGCTACTGATTGGGATGAAATTCTCAGGAGCCAAGATCGAATTATCGAAAATAACAACGAGCAATATAAGATCAATACAGCTCTTGCACAAAAAATACAGCCAATTTTAAATGTACATAACAGGATTTAGTTGCAATTGGAGGGAAAAACTAATGAGGTCTTTTAACAAACCATGTTTAACAGGCTCCTATTAGTGAAAAATGCAGTGAAAGAAATCGTGCGAGCAGTACAACTGGCGAAAGGAGGAATAATAAATTCAAACCTGCTGGACAAAGAAGAAATCAACCGCTTAGTAACCGAAATATCAACATTGCCTTACACAAACGTTATAGCAGAGCCAGCCATGTTAATAAGGAATTTAACGATCCTTTACATAATATTGCCAAAAACAAGCAAAAAAGATTTCCACCACATCCAGGTAAGGTCAACAATTAAGGATAACAAACAGATTCATCTAGAACATCACGAAATCTTAATAAACCAAAATATAATGTTCGGCATAGTAAATAAGTGTCTCGATAAAAGAGAAATTACTATATGCGAACCTGGTCATCTACAAGAAATAAAAGGGAACCATTGCATTAGTCAACTTATGAAGGGCGCTGATGTAAAATGCGAATTTTTCTTCAACGAGAATGAAGTTATTGAGCCTATAAATGAGAACACTATTTTTTTAAGTAATTCCAATGGGTCTCTAACCTACAACAATTCGAGTAAACATCTGAAGGGAAATTTCTTAGTTCAAAACCAGAATGAAACCGTTGAAATAAAGGCTTGAATTTTCACCAACAAGGAATTCAAAACCTACCAAATATTACCAGCAATTTTACAAACCAACATCACCGAACAAGGAATAAAATTAAACTTGGAATATCTACATAGCTTACACATTCGGAATATAGCAAAACTGCAAAAATTGACCAGAAATCATCAAATAAAAAACAAGACGATCATGCTTCCAAACGAATCAACTACCAACCCAGTACCACCTGGGGTTCAACCCATCCATCTGAATTTTTCGTTAACATCCATGGGACATAGATATTTTAGAGGGGAAGAGCTAACACGAGTTCAATATCGAATCAGCAAAATGCTGAATACCAACAACAAGCAAGTTTCACTTCGCGTGATATTAGTTTTGCTTACGACGTGTCTAATTTTATTCGATACTTTTTTAACATTATTTTTATATAAAATTTAAGCATTATACTTAGATTAACATTTATTTTAATATAAAAACAGAAAATTGTAAGCTTAGATTTAGAGTAAAAATACATGTAAAAGTGAATAGTAATTTTTTGCAATAAAAATTAAATTTTTAACTCTCCGAAACCTTGTTTCGTTAACTTATATATATATATATATATATATATATATATATATATATATATATATATATATATATATATATATATATATATGTATATATATATATATATATATATATATATATATATATATATATATATATATATATATATATATATATATATATATATATGTATATATATATATATATATATATATATATATATATATATATATATATATATATATATACAGTTTCTGTGCAAAAAAATCCGGACAGCTAACATTTTTTAATTAAACCAATTTTTGCAGAAACGCAATTGTTTTAACATCAAGTAGTATTTTTTGTCTTATTATTTAACTCATTATTTACTCAAAATGTTATTTAGTTTTAAATTTCATGATCCCAGTAAAATAATTTGTGCGAATTTGCGAAAATAGAGAAAAATTGTCATATTTTTTGAAACGAATTAATTTTAAAAATTTTTAAAATAATATATTCAAGCTGTTTGTCACTTAATGTTCTATAGTTGCTGCGGATTTCCGCCGATTCTCAATGTTCTATTGTTGCTGGGTTGATTTGAAATTTTGCTATTACCAATTGCTTTTGGTAATCCCGAGTACTTCTTTTTCTCTCATGCGGTTCTGACATTTGTATTGATGTCAGGAATTTCTTGTTAACCAATATACGTTGGTCTATATCTAGGTTTAGTTCAGTTTTCCGGAGATGTCCTATAAACGTATATATAAATGTATATTTTCGTCTGAAAACCTATTGATTTGTGATGCAGAAGTCTACGACCGTTTCTCCATTGATATCGTTCCGTAATGTTTCTGATATTGTGGCTTGTATGTTATAAAAGTCATTTTTTCTTTCTTCTGCGATTTTGATTGGATCATAGCACTGAATGATGTAGCGTTGCTTGGTATGGTAGGCTAAATGGCTTAAACAAAACCATCAAGCAAGCTCGAATGGTAGGTATATTGGTTTTAATCAATTCCCTCATCCATCGTCTAAGACCTTACGCTCCCGCCACACTGGGCTCACCTGTACAGCATCGAAAATAAATATATATAAAAACAAAACAAATGCCGCGGTTGGGGTTAAGTCAAGTTATTAACCTTTATCTCTTTTTCATAAAAAAAATGCTGCGAGAAACCACCAAGAGAGGCACCAGAAACAGGGAGAAGACAAATAGTCACGATTCCGGCGGAGCGAATACTTCGTGAAAAAATAAATAAAAACAGAAATAGATGGCAGATATGGGTTCGGCAGAAAATATGCCAAGTTACGCTCGAGATTTTCGAGATGTGGCGAAAATCTCGAGTTGCTGAGAATGGAGATTCGTGGAACACCAACCAGGGGGGAAAACAAGAGCCGTGATGGTCAGCGAAAAAATAACGAGAGGGACAGAATAATTTGGACCGTCAAAGGTGACGGCGAGAAAACAAGAGACATTAAACGATAGATTGAAAAGAAAGAAAGAAAAACAAATCAAGAGGTTGGATGACGGTCGGAAAGCATTTCCGTATCCAGACCATGATAAATTGAATGATTTTCTTTCTATTAAAAAAATCTTGTATAGTAAGATAACTAAATAAAAGATATTTTGTAACGTTTTAGTTTTGGTGTTTTTTTTTTGTTGTTGTGTACACATAATTTTTCTTTCGTTTGCGTTTTTTTTGTTATTGGTGTTAAAAGTTTAAGACTGAAAAGTGCGGTGGTGAAAAAAAAGGGAAAAGAAGACTGTGAATGTGAATTTTGTGTTCAGTGCGGTAATAGCCCCAATAAAAAAAAAAGGATCATTTCGATAATAAAACGGAACAGCAGACAGTGATGGTGCATGTGGTGCTGGAGTAATCGAGCCAACGTTTCAGCCGAGAAGCACACGCGGCCCTGAAATACAGGTGAGTCTTCCCTTGAATTAGCTTTCCCATCCATATTCTCACTCTCGATCCCAATTTATTGTTCTGATCCGCACAATCACCTGATATAATTCGAGTTGCTTGGTGGTTTTTATAGTGGTATTTTTGGATACCCCGCCCGAGTCCACTCGCTCATATATACAAGAGCAAAGCCGGACATACGTGCTGGTAGACTGGCGCCCAACTTCCGTTTTTTTTATTGTCTATCCAAACCACAACCAACGCGGCACAGCACGTTACAATGACTGTGTTTCTTATTTTTGAGTTAAACCTTGCTACTATTATTTTGTTGTTAACTCCTGCTTTTCATAAAAGGTTTCTTCACGTTTTTATGCCCACGTGTAGTTCATAGGTTTCGCTTGTCGTGAGGTTTCCGTTACAACTCTGATTTTATAGTTCTCGATTCGCTACTGTAAATGATAGACGGTATTTGATTTTTCCAAAATGTGTGCTATTTCTAGTTTATCGGAGTGGTTTCGGAGTAATGGATGGGTTGGTAAAATTAATCCTAGCCAGATCCCATTGCTGCTGTATAAGACATATTGACATGGCGGGGCACGATGTTTCGTTATTTTCCATTTTTAAATTTTTTCTAAATGGGACTCCCTGCTAGGGAACCTTGACTTTTATCCCCTTCCTTAACCCACCCAAGATCTTATTTTTCACGTCCCACAACATAATTTTCCATTCAAGACTCACTTGTCAGTATAACCAACCGATAGGTCTTAACTGATCCACAATATACTCTTATTTGTTTCTTTGCTAACTGAGAAATAATTCGTCGCGCTTAGGTTCATCACAGATGCGAAGATTAACTATTTTTTTTTAACAATACAAAAAGACACGAGGTGAGATGATGGAGAGTTGAAGTGGTACCTCGACTTAGTAACAGCCAGAGAAGATAAAAGGCGGGCAGATGAAAAATTGTGATACAAGTTGGAGAATGGTTTGGAGACAGCTTCTGGAGATGCAACAGCTCCTGGAGGTTATATAGTGTGTAAGAAATTGTGTATGAGATTTGGCAGAGTGCAATCAAGACAAAAACTGTGATTATCGTTCGTCATAAACATATAAGAACGAGTTAAAAGCAAAAAGGAAAAAGAAACAATTGAAAGAAAGAAGGAAAATAGTGCGAGAAGAATTAGCAGTGGATCGAGTTAGGCTCAGCATATATAGGAAATTAGGAACAGCCAGTGCAACAGAGATATACATATGATCATATGTGATTCATCATATAACTGACCACGTGTGCCAGAAAGCGAAATCATCGAGGAGGTCAAATATATTAACAGTGAGTCGTTCCCTTCTCAGCATTATCTTCCCATTTCCTTTGGGGTCCTTTTCTGTATTCGCTGCGAAGCATTCGCTTCTCAAAATTTGATTCGTATTCCGAGTCGTTGGTTTCCATGTGATCGTGTGTGTAGCCCCGCCCGAGTCTTAAGAGTTATTGTTATGGAAAATACGTACCGGTAGACTGGCGTCAATCTGTGTAGTTTTTTTTTAATTTTGTCTACCGAAATCAGCATATCATTTGAGGCACATTACTGTATATACATATATATATATATATATATATATATATATATATATATATATATATATATATATATATATATATATATATATATATATATATATATATATATATATATATATATATATATATATATATATATATATATATATATATATATATATATATATATATATGTATATATTTATATATTTATACAGTCACAATGCTGTGTCAAAGTTGAGAACAGGCTATCGAGAAGTTTTGCAATTACTTCTGGTGTTCGACAAGGAGATGCGCTGTCCCCTATACTTTTTAATCTCATGTTGGAATACATCCTTCCTAAAAGTGCAACACCTCAGGACAATATATTACTCCGACAATCCAATCAACTTCTTGCATATGCTGATGATATCTGTGTGATTGGATTAAATGGCAACGGAGTGAAAGAGACACTTGATCCACTGGAACTGTTTTCAGTTTCCGTTGGTCTCAAAATCAATGAGTCCAAAACCAAATATCTGATCTCTGGTTTTCGAGACCAAGTCGCAAGTGATTTCAGTAGTGGTAACCACACGTTTGAAGGAGTGATGAGATTCAAGTATCTTGGATCTCTCATTACTCACGATGATAGTGTAGGAGCAAGGTTCGCCTTGCTGCTGGCAATCAGATTTTGTATCCTCTACGTCCACTTCTGAAATCAAAATATCTTGCAAATGCGGATAAGCTGAAACTGTACAGAGTGTTGATCAGACCCGTTGTCATGTATGAATGTGAGAGTTGGACCTTGACGGATAAGTACGAAAGATGGCTTCTAACATTCGAGAGAAGAATCATGCGTGTGATATATGGCCCAAAACCAGACGTTAATGGCACATACCGAGTTCTATTCAGTCACGAGATCAGGAATTTAATGCAAATTCCTGATATCGTGCATGAAATCAAAGGACAGCGAGTACGCTGGCTCAGTCACGTTCTGCGTGCTGATCCGAAACGAATGATACAGCGATCTTTGAAGGGAGAACCACCTTTCGGTAGGCGAAGAGGTCGCTGTCGGCGACGATGGCTCCACGGCGTAGAGAGCGATCTGGCATCTTCCAACTGCTTACAACAGTATAAAGAGCTGGCTCGTGATCGAAACTGTTGGAGCCAGATTGTTGACACAGTACGGGCCAACAATGGCCTGTAAAAACCGACAAAAAAAAAATTATATATATATATATATATATATATATATATATATATACATATATATATATATATATATATATATATATATATATATATATATATATATATATACATATATATATATATATATATATATATATATATATATATATATATATATATATATATATATATATATATATATATATATATACATATATATATATATATATATATATATATATATATATATATATATATATATATATATACATATATATATATATATATATATATATATATATATATATATATATATATATATATTTATATATATATATATATATATATATATATATATATATATATATATATATATATATATATATATATATATATGAATATTTATATAAATATATATATATATATATATATATATATATATATATATATATATATATATATATATATATATATATATATATATATATCATCGATACACCAAACAATAAATTACTAAGTCGAATGAGCCAACGCTACCTTTAAAAATCTAACCACTAGGATGATGTGAAATCAAGGAGGTACGGCTAAGCATGCCAGGTTACATGTAATGACATCAAAGATAGCCCATAAATTCGTAGTCTAATGTT
Source organism: Tipula lateralis (assembly GCA_963932295.1). Taxonomy (NCBI): domain Eukaryota; kingdom Metazoa; phylum Arthropoda; class Insecta; order Diptera; family Tipulidae; genus Tipula; species Tipula lateralis. The sequence continues at coordinate 166,002,326 of OZ010737.1, forward strand.
CAAATCTCATCCAATCTCTATCAGAATTCAATGTCGGTTTCAAAAGCTCCAACTGTCGATGCGCCATTTGGTCGTTGTTTTTATGTCTAATGGAATAATGATCTATAAAGCAAAAACATCCACATGTGCCATCAAATAAGTAAATTGTGTTTTAAACCTGTGATGGGCTATATCTCAAAACGACAAGTAGTATATAGTACGTAACAACTCTATTAATCTAGGGTCGCGAATTATATACATAAAGTCGCTGAGACGTTGAAATATCCAACCAATTACAGTCGTAAATTTTCAACATCCATGTTCAAGCATAAATTTAGAAAAATCTCATAAAATCGCATTCTTGTCGTTTTTTTTTTTTTTATGTTAGAGCATATCACTTCATATATACGAGTATGTACACATTTAACTATATAGACATTACGAAAAGGATACTGATATTTGATATCAATTCATTCGCATTTCTGTTATTTTTCTTATTTCTTGAAGCATAAATATTTTATTGTTATCATATATTTAGCTCATTCAAAATCTTTATATATCGAAGCGCAGCAGCAGCATCAGCAGCACAAAACTGAATTAGATGATTCGCAAATGAAAACGAGTTATTGAAAAAGTCAAGAAATTGAATCAAATCGAAACGACCCAGTATAAAATCTCAGTCATGTACATAAACACATATATGTATGTATGTATGATGTCGAAGAAATGGTTTATGTATAGACGAAAGATGAATTGTGTATCTCAACCATAAGAATAACCAACAAACATTGATATGAACACAATTTTTTTTTTGTGCTTTCGTCCTGTATTAGGTTTGGTTAGGATATTTTTCGTTCTCGGTTATCACAAACAATTTATCTTTATCATATATAATGTGATTCTGGTTCGTATATATATGTGGAATGGATACATCGTATTTTTTTGTTGGTTGTTGTTGGCATAGGAAATGTCTAAACGAATACGGATATGTCCCAGATTGATTTTATATCAAATCCCAAAAGGACTTTAGTATTAGTCGAAAACATGATTGTATACACAATATATGTACATGGATTTACAGTACGCACATATATATGTTGATATTTTAGAACTTTACATAATAAAATGCCGAACGACATTCCAACAGACATATTATGTGTTCAATACATATATTTCGATTTATTAATATCATATTAATATCAACCAGCATAAAGCTTTCAGATTTAAAAAAAAAAATATTTTTCGTCCGTTTCTAAATCGTACACCGACTATGATGGCACATTGCGAACCAATATACTCGTACATAACAGGTCATCCAATAGGTCCGTAGGATAAGTAAGAAAAATCAAAATTTTGACAAAACTCAACTTTATTATTCAACAAAGCTGCCTGCGAGGGCAATACAACGAGTATAGCGTTTTCCCAACTTTTCAATACCACTTTTATATTACGACATCTTTTCCTCGTCAAAATAGGCCTCAGTTTCAACGGCTACTTCAACATTGGAGTTAAATTCTAGCAAGCATTCTCTTAAGATCTGAAAACAGGAAAAGGTCGCTGGGAGCTAGGTTAGGTTAGGTTAGGTTAAGTTGAATGGCTGCTACAGCATGATGAGTCTCGCTGCTTACAGTTGTCGAGATCAGAGAGGTAGTTCATTACGAACTTACTCAAATATTCAAGTCTTTTGTGTGTCAAAGCACACAAAAGACTTGAACTACCGGTGGACTACCGTCTCTTTCTCCTCCTCCTCACCTATACAACTTCTGCAAAAGTCATTAACTTCTAAACCTAGCCTTCTCGCATATTCTCCAAGAAGGCAGTGTCCTGTGAGTATCCCCACGATTGTTTTAAGTTCACGTCTAGCATTGGCCCGACTTGCCTTGCAACTCTACATGAGAGGATATTCGTCCACCTATCGTTCGCTGAGGCTTTCGCCTCCTTTTTAAGCATAGTCTTGATTGCGTTAATGGATCTCTCCAACTTTTCCCTTTCCGGTAGCAGTTGGAGAGTTGTACCATCTCTCGCTATAGTTCTTCCGCTCTGCAGTTTCCCATGACGTCCGAGTGGCCGGGGACCCAGACTGGATGTTGAAATGCTCTTTCATCTCATTAAGAGACGAGTGGCAACCCAACGCTAATCTAGACATCAGGGAAACAGAAACCAGCGACTTGATTGCCGCCTGACTGTCCACATAAATTGTGATATCAGTCGAGGATACAACATTATGTCTCAACCAGTTCAGGACCTCCTCAATCGCTATCACCTCTGCCTGCTACATACTGCAGTGATCAGGAAGACAAACTGCTATATCTACCTCTTATTTATCACAGGAGACTCCAGCTCTTACATAATCGTGAAGCTTGGAACCATCCGTAAAGAACTGCAATGCTTCCGTTTCCGCTGCCGACCCGCTCTTCCAAAATCTCCTTGAGGGGTATATAGTTTGGAACCTTTCCTCGAATCACAGAGTCGGTGTAACATAGTCTAGATTCGCCAGTTCTTTTCTCAGCGATCTAACTATCGTCGAGTGTCCTGTCTGAAGATATTTCCACAGAGATATGGCAGATAGTCGAGTGGCCGTAATCGCCGCCATCTGCTTACCATAAATCTCCACGAGGAGAAGGTGAAACATGACCTCCAAGGCACTTGAAGGTGTTGTCCTAAGCGCCCCGCTTATAAGCATGCAGGCCTTTCTTTGCACCTTCTCAATCTTTTTGCTGTACGTTACTTTATCAAAAGCTGGCCACCACACGCTCACCCCATACATAAGTACAGGTCTTACTACGGAAGTAAATAGTCAGTGTACCAGCTCCGGCATCAGGCCCCAGCTCTTCCGATGGCATTCCTACACGAGTACAATGCTATATTGGCCTTGTTTACTCTTTATAGGATGTTGGGCTTCCAGCTGAGCTTAATGTCCAAAATTAGGCCTAGAAATCTTGCCTTGTCCGTAAAAGCTAGTTTCTTTCCGTTTAAGTGAGATGGATCTTCTACAGTGATTTTATATTTCCTAGGAAAAAGTACCAATTCAGTTTCAGACGCGCTAATTGCCAGTCCACATTTGATGGCCCAACTCGTAATAACTAGGACGGCATTTTGAATACCTCCGTTACCGTGATTAATTTTTTTCCCAGAGACAGCTATCGCTACATCATCTGCATAGGCAATAACTCCGATCACCTTTCTCTCCAGCTTTAGCAGAACCCATTGATTGCTACGTTCCAGAGGAGAGGAGACAGGACACCTCCCTGTGGGACTTCCTTTGTCACCCGCCTCTTAATGGTGGATTCTTCCAGCTCCGAGTTAATCATCCTGCGCCCAAGCATATGACAATCCCTTTAGAATTGCCTCCGTCTTTACATTGTTAAAGTCTCCCTCAATATCATAAAACGCCACCATACAAAACTCTTGCGAGAATATTGATTTCTCAATTGTAGTTACTACGGCATGCAGAACTGTGTCCACAGATTTCCCTTTCCAGTAAGCGTGCTGAGTCTGAGCCCAGTCACTATATAGGCGATATTTTTGAGCGTATGTAGATATACATCAGTCTTTTCAAGGTTTTCAATAGAAAGGATGATAGAGTTATGGGTCTTAAGTCTTTTGGGTAGCCCTGCGAGTATTTACCAGCTTTCGGAATACAAATAACTCGGACCTCCATCCACTCCCGCGGAGTACAGACTAGTTTTAAACACCGTTTGAAGATTACTTCCAGGGGAGCATAATCCTCGAGTTGTTCTGAATCTCCGCAGGAATATTTTGGGCAGGACCAACCGATTTATAGAGTTTGAACTTTCAAGTTTTGGTGGCTAAATCTGGAGAATATGGTGGGTGGGTAAGCCATTTGAAACTCAATTTATTCAATTTTATCATCATTTTCATCGATCTGTGACACGGTGCATTGTTTTGGTGAAACAACACTTTTTCTTTTGCGAATGTGGCCGTTTCTTGGCGATTTCAGCCTTCAATCGATCACCTTACCGACAGAATTTTCCGTCTTTGCTTGCATGACTGCTGTACACTCAGCTGACTGTCTTTTTTGATTCTAATGAGTAACTGTAAGGCTATGTCTCATCCATTGTCATATATCGACGATAGAATAACAGCGCCTAACAGTCCTCTGAAGTATCGATTCGTTGTTGTTTTGGTCGACTGTGAGCTCATGCGACAACCACTTAGCACAGAGCTTTCGCATACCCAAAAAACCATCTGATATCTTTACAATGTCAGCTAGCTGGTACACCTGGAAGAACAGCGTCATTTAGGTGTCCACTGTCCTCGGCATCATTTGCGCTGGTGTACGACCACATTTAAATTCAGAAAATCCACTTCTCTACCATTTGCCTCGATGGAGCAGAGTTCGGATACTGTTTATCAAGCCATTGTTTGGTTCCCACTGTTTTTTTTACAAAATGCTACAAGTCACGCTTAACAGTCAGATTGCTGTCAAATTTATACTCGTATCATTTAAAGGCTAGTACTAAATAAAAATCATATTGAACTAATTCTAGTAGCACCATCTATGTGTCATCCTCCGGATTTATTGAATGACCCTGTAAATATACAACACTTAAATGTATATTTTTATGATATTTTGTTGCGAATTGAGATAAAAAAAATATATATTTAATTGAATTTCGTACATATCTCGTTCAGACGTATCCAGCTTCCCGAGATCTGTATGGATGTACCAAAAAATAATAATTTGTATCACTTGGTATGTATAGCGTTCAGTTTTTTCTCTCTCGATTCAATTATATCGTGTTTGATGAAATACAGAGTCCTTTTATAATCATATCTAGAACTTCTTCTTCCTTTCCCAATTCATGTCGCTACATTAAGAAATTAAATTATTTTAATGAGAGTGAATTATATAAATGTATAATTTATTCAAAGGGTGGAAGAGATAATCATAAATATTTAAGACTGTATAAAGTATGTAAATACAAAAATAATTTGAATGAAATTTTCCATCCACTTTATATAAAGAAACTACTGTGTAAAACTATTATCGTTGTAACCCAATTGTTGTTAATTTGCTTTAACTAATAATTAACTACGACCATCTTGGTTAGGTGGAAGAGTACTGATGTTTTTTTGCGTAGGGCATTCATCGCTTAGCAACGAGCATCCAGGACAAAGTACTTCTGAATGGTTACAATTCTGTCTGACTGGCTTGAACAAAATGGTGACCAATCAGGCATTTGGATATGTTTGATCTATTAAATTTGTTCATTTCGTCAACGAAACTCGCAGAGTCAAAATTTTTTTAACTACTCCATCGATTTGAAAAACAAATCAGCAACTATCTATTGGGGATAAAATTGCTCCTTAAACTCTTTAACTTGCTTACAATTTAAACATGTTACTTCTTTCTCAGTACAACAATGGTGACATAATTGTGGTCAGCCTATAGGTGAGTGGCAGTGGTCTACTTGGAGCGAGATAAACAGGTGTACGCCGGATAGCCTGCAGGACCTGTTTCTCTAAACGGACAGGAAGAGGATTGGGGTGTTAAAATGAAGCACTGAAATCAACGAGAGGGGTGAGTTACTTTTTGATTACCTGTTAAATAACAACCTCTTGGTGTGTAATGTTGGGTAAGAAGCTACTTTTATTACTAATCGGGGAATGGAAAGTAGGAAAACTCCTTCTCTGACCATCGTTAAATAACATTTAGCCTTAACGTTTCCCCTGCCATCCGGAAAGCTTTCAAGAACCCCAGAAAGATAATTTGGAGTAAGTATGGGGAAACGCTTATAAGACTACTAGTACCAGAGACCCCTGAGCCACCAGCAACAGTGAAGTTGAAATCGGCATGGTGGTCCAAGAAACTGGGGACCTACCGGAAGGCGTGAAGGACAGCATTAAATAGAGCCAAAAGTACGAGAGACGCTCAGGTACAAAATAAACAAAAGTATACAAAACCGAATTAAGGAAGGCACAGAGAAAGTCATGGATACTCTTCTGCGACAAAATGGAAGATGTCTCTGAGACCTCTCGTCTTAGGAAGATTCTGTCTTCCAATTCTACCAGTCCTAGTAATTTAATTAAACCGGATGGATCCTGGACTGCTTCTAGTGAGGAATCTTTGAAACTTCTCATCAAAATCCGCTTTCCAGTAAGCTTCAAAGACTCAACAGGGACTAGTACTCACCAAGAAGCCCACTCACTGCGCATAGAAGATATAAAGCCCACTCACTGCGCATAGAAGTAAACAAAGAACGGGTCCTATGGGCACTTGAAGGCAAGTCTGTAATTCGCGCGAGTGGACGGAGGTCAGAGTGATTTTTACTCCGAAAGCGGGTAAATGCTCACAGAGCTATACCCAAAAGACTAAAGACCAATAACTCTCTCGTCCTTTCTATTGAAAACCTTGGAAAGACTGATGGATATCTACATAAATAATCTATGGCTTAGAGGCCATAAACGGCCCTTACCGCGTTCAACTGAGACCTTACGAACCAGTTTTAACGATTGTAGGTGGTCAGCATAACGAATGGTTTTACTCATAAACGCGTGTACCAGGCAGAGCTGATAGCAGTTGAGGAGGTCCTGAACTGGTTGGGACATAATGTGGCATCCTCAACTGATATTGCCATTAATGTCGACAGTCAGGCGGCAATCAAATCGCTGGTTTCTGATCCTCTGACATCTAGAGTGGCGTTGGATTACCACTCGTCTCTGATTGAGATGAGTGAGCACTTAAACATTCAAATAGTCTGGGTCGCCGGCAACTCGGACGTCATTAGAAACTGCAGGGTGAATGAACTAGCCAGGCATGATACAACTCTCCAATTGCTACCGGAAAGGGCAAAGTTGAGCTTATTAAGACACTCAAGATTATACTCAAAAAGGAGTCAGTAGCCTCAGCGAACGATAGGTGGACGAATATCCCCTCATGTAGAGTTGCAAGGTAATTTTGGTCAAAGCAGGACTTGAAACTCGCAAAGATACTGGTCTCCCTACCTAGACGTGAACTTATAACGATCGTGCGGATATTCACAGGACACTGCCTACTTGGAGAACACGGGAAGATGCAAGATCTAGAAGCTAATGACTTTTGCAGAAGCTGTATGGATGAGGAGGAGTAAGAGACAGTCCACCTCTTATGCTCATGTCCGGCTTTGGCACACACAAGACATGAATATTTGTGTAAGTTCTTAATGGACTGCCTGCCTCTCTGGTCTCGAAATCTGTAAGGTGCGGGACTTATTACACTACTTAAGTAGCTACGTATAAAGGTAAAAGAGGAGTAAGATCCTGTGGTATCACAAGGGACCGTCACCGATCTAAATGTGTTGCAGCAGCCACTCAACCAAACCTAACTTGTTTATAAGAGTCGATAGATCAAAAAGTCACAAGATGTTTATCTAATTTTTAACAAATTTTTGAATAATGGATAACAATGGTAACACCACGTTAATTTCGGATCATATTCCGGTTACCTAATTTGAGTGAATCAGCGCTATCATTCATTGGTAGTCCAACTCGCAGCCCACTACTGGAAAAATAAATTGTTCCCGGTGCTCCTCATCTGCCTCTAGATTGGTTAGCAGTCGCTAGCTTTATCCTCAAATAGTTTTATTCTAATTAAATCTGTTAGTTAGTAAAAGAAAGTATCATAACACAGGGATTGGCACTCTTAGAGCTACCAATTGAAAATGCTGTAAATTTGTCAATTTTTTTATTTTTTAACTTTACATTTCAAATTTAATAAAAAATATATTATTGTTCGATGTAGCCACCTCAAGCGTGGATACAAGCAATGAGTTTGCCGAAGAAGGCATCACACGCTGCACGAATGTGGTGTGATCGTCATTTTCCCAATTATCGGTAAAAAGCAATCTTAAAGGCGGGGACTGTCTTATAAAGGGTAATTTTTTAGAGGTTCACAACTTTGTGTTGGCAACACTGTTTTATTTGAGAACCCATTTAACAGCTGATAGTTGTTTTTTGTTTAGTTTGGTTTAATACTTTGTCCATTTTATGGCATACATAAACGTCCTTATTAATGGCATACATAACCGTCCACGGCTATTTCGAAGAACAATAGATCGTTTTTGGACCACGTTTACTCTCAATGCTAATGTGTGAGACGCAGAACAGTAGGCACTAAAGAAGCTGTAGCCACTGCCTATGAAAGCATTGAAGGAGATTCAAATCAATCAATTAGTCGCCGTTCTTAAAAACCAGGGTTGTGTCCTTGCACTTTTTGGAAGATTTTACGAAAGGATTTTGGCTTAGACACAATCATAAAGAGTAAAGAAACCCCACAAGCTTTTGTCGAAACACTATTACATCTTCAGAAAATTACTGTTTGGTGATGGTGGGGCCATTAGTCCATATGTCTTAAACACGATGGTATGGCAAGAATGTAGGTGTCAATTGTGAGCGGTATAGGAACATGATTAGAAATTTTTTGTTTCGGGATTAGCTGGCATGTGGTTTGTTTTGTTTGTTTACATATTCCTGAACCGTAAAAATATTTTTATCAGAAAATATCAAATTCTCAAGATTGCCACCAACGTGCAAAGGTTTAGGTGCAAAGGGTGTTGTTAAGCGAACTGCCTTTTCGGCAATAGCTAAAACTTGCACTTTGAACACTAAATCCTGCTAAATCATTGGCTGATGGATTTTTACAGATATGAGAAGTTGGTAGCACGTCGAATACCGGTCCCTGTATTAGTCATCGATTCGTAAACCAAAGCAAAAAAGCTTGCAAAGAACACGTATATGTCACAAGGTTATTATTTTATTTTAGTCTTCTCAATGAATTAATTGTAGCCCGATTAGCTCTAATGCACTCGGAGTGAAATTGTGGTTTTTCTTAAAATTACACTGAATGATACCCGCAAAAGTGTCGTAATCAATACCGCACTGAGTCCATGGTGCAAATCAAGGATAACACTGAATTTGAATAACATTCAAGATTGGACAAAATGAGCACAGTCATCATCTTTTTCATTATGTTCTGAAAACTAGAAGACGCACCTCAACGTTCTTAGATTGGTAATGAACGAAGAATAGCTGTTTTTCATTCAGTTCCTTTCCGGAACCCATTTGAACGAATAGTTGGCGATCACCTCCCATTCCACTTCAATATCAAGGTTAAAAAATTAAATCAGACATCGAGTGAGTGCTATCAATTTCCACTCCGATGTTACTCTGTCAAAATGCCACGATACAAGTATAGCTCTGAAAATAAGAGACTGCACTAATGCTAAAAACTAAATATAGCAGCAGTAATGGTCTGCAATTTTTGAGATCATTTCCAAGGTAAACTCGGCACTATAGCTTGAAGAACTCGCTATAATCTTCTCAAGTGGAAATATGGGAGATAGTTTGCCAAGATTTTCGCCTCAAAAATATCAGCAAAATGGTATTATCAACACACCATGTTTTCACAAGTTGTAGAGCAAATTGCGATAAGTGATACGTGATATTCAAATGTTTACCCGAAACTGAAATGACCAAGTTATCGTTCTGGACAACACCGCTTTATTGCTTAAGTTTATCAGGTAAATCAACAAAATAACCAAGAGCCCCAATATAGCTAAAAAAACACCTCTCGCTTAAAGAAAAACTCTACAAACTTTAACAAAGTTTGATGATGCCATGCATTAACGTCAGAGTTTTAGGCCTTAACGTCAGGATCTAGTCGAGAAACCGTGCCATAAACAGAAGTGCTGCCAGTGTGTGACTGAATTTCTGTAAAAACATTACTCATAGGTTTATTGGCAAAGGCCTGAAAAACCCAAGAGATGAATTCCTAACTGCATTAAAGCACATGATCTGGGCTAGTAATTTTAAGCCCCACGCCCAGTATTCAAGAATTCCATTTTATGATTCCTTATTACGACTACGAAATTATTCAGTACCGCTTGCCTCAAAAGTTCAAGAATATAGAACCTCAAAGTAATAATTATATTGTTACTTGAGTTATATGGGATAAGGCCTGGTCTTGTTGAAACTATGTGCTACTCATATTCATAGCATGCAATCTAGACACTCAAAAGCCATATCATGACGATATAAGTTAACTTTTTATTATTATGGTTCAACTAAAAAAATCAATTTCCGATTTTTCTTTTCTTTTCTTTATTTATTTAATTTTCTTTATTTATTTAATTAAGTCAACCTATTTATTTGAATACAGAATTACAACTAAATATTCTAATGTTAATTATGTTAAAATAATTTCTAGCAAAATAGTTGTTGAAGTCTAGACAAATCGGGTGTTAACTCTTCCGCCTTAAATTTCAAACGTCCTCGTTTGGGTTCTCTTAAAAGAATGGTGTTTCGTAAAACTTTCTTCTTATTGTTGGGATTTGACCTTCATCTGGCCTTATCATGTTTGGTGTTTCAACAGCAGTTTGTTTTTTATCTGATTTTGTGGTTGGTTCGATGTTGAATGTTGCTTTTCTGGTTCTTCGTGAAGAATTGTTTTGGTTGTATTGTGTTCATTTTATTTTGGATTATCTCGAAATCGTCGTGATCGGGATTTCCAGCTATCCATTTCCACGTGCTACCAATAATATTTAGAGACCGTTTAGTTTTGCCTTTACGAATTTTGAGATCGTTTAACAGTCCTTGTAGTTGAGTTAGTTCGTGAATCAAGTAAGGGTATAGTGAGTGTCCAGTCGTAATTTCATGAGTTAGTATAGCGGTCATTCTGTCAATAAATATCTGATGGTTGTCTAGTTCAATTATGTGTATCAGTTTAAAGTGTCCGTTTTGTATTTTTGCCTTGCCATCACTTATCGTTATGATTTGGGAGTTGGAGTAGTCGAGTATCTGTATTTCAGCCAATGTGGTAGCTAGGGCACACCTATAATTTTAGAATTCTGTTTTAGGATCTTATATTACTTTTATGAATTATTTTGCCTGATTCAGTTAGTATTGTATTATTACGATTTTCTCTGACAACCTCTGGTTTGTATCTCTCTGTAAGCTTAGATCCTAACCTGATGTTATGTCTGACGTATACAGGCTCGCCTGGTTGGTAATCTTTTATAGGCTTTCTTTTCTGGTTGTGATACTTCAGATCTTTATCCTGTTTCCGTTTAATCTTCTCTATGCTAGAGAGTCGAGCTTGCTCATAATTTTCTGGATTTATGTTCGGTACTCTACCATAGAATTCTACCGGTTTTTTCCCTGTGGTGGAATGTATAGAGTGATTATACTCGTTGACGGACCTTTCGAGTAGTTCTTGGAAAGTTTTCTCTATTCCCTCGTGCTTAAGGCATCTCATAATTTCAGACAGAGTAGCATGAAACCTCTCTATCTGGCCTTTTACCTCGCTCTTATAGGGAGGGGTTTTAACTATGGTTATAGTTAGTGCGTTCTCCATCATAGAAGATATCGCATGGGAATTAAGTCACTTTTCCTTGTCGATTATAACAACTTCTGGTACGCCAAAGAAGAACTAAGGGGTTGTTTGATGTCTTCAGTTGCTTTTGAATTGATTAACTTACAGCAAGCGAGCTTGGACCAATTTAGTCTCGGTAGAATAAATGTCTATATGTAATGTATGTCCTGGATACTGAGGAATGGAAGTAGGGGCGAGAAACGGTTTATTAGGATGTCTATCGTATTTACTTATCTTACATGTATTACATCTTTTGTGTGAAAATATGCCTCGTATAATTTGGGAATGGTTGGATGATTTGATAGGATGTTTCTTGATCAATGGCTAAAATAAGTTGGTTTCGGAATACGTTGACTGGAACGTCAACTGTAGGAATTAAATCGTGCGAGGAACTGTCATCACTATGTTGAGTCGCTGATATTGCATTTATTTCCGATGATATTGGTATTCTGGATAAAGCATCTGCAACTACATTTGCTTTGCCTGGCCTGTACTTTAACTCATAATTATATTCTTCTAGTATGGCCTTCCAACGTTTCATTTTTGAGTTAGTTTTTTTGTTACTCAGTGCGTACGTAAGTGGTTGGTGGTCAGTGAATATACTAACTTTTCTTGATCCGTATAGGATATTTCGTAAGGCTGATAAGGCCTAAATGATGACTAGCATCTCTTTCTCATTCGCTGCGTAGCTTTCCTCCGTTTTATTTAGAGTTCCGAATAGGAATATTATAGGTTTCCCCTCTTGAGATAATATTGCGCCTAAGGCGAAGTTTGAGGCGTCAGTGGTCAATTCGAATTCTTTTTGGAAATTTGGGAATGTCAACATTACGTCGTTAGAAATGAGAGAGTTCTTGATTTTGTCAAAAGCCATGAGTTCGTCGTCGTTTAAGTTGATAATTTTGGTTTTTGAAAGAAATTTGGACACATGTCCGTCTTCCCCTCTTAAAAGCGAAGTCAGGGGTTTTGCGAGCTTCGCGTAGTCTTGTATAAATCGTCGATAAAAGTCTGCCATTCCTAAGAATGATCGTAGTTCCTTAATAGTTTTAGGTGTGGGGAACTCAGGTATGGCTTTTACTTTTTTTGGATTTGTTTTTATTCCATCCCTAGATATTATGAATCCCAAAAATTCCACTTGATCTTGGAAAAACTCACACTTGTCCAACTGGATTTTCATGTTGGCCTGTTCCAAGGTTTCGAATATTATTTCTAGATTCTCGAGATGTTCTTCCTCGCTTCTTCCAAAGATAATGATGTCTTCAATATAGACGTAACATCGTTTACCTATGTGATTACGTAGAATATCGTCAAGCGTACGCTGGAATATTGACGGTGCATTCTTAAGCCCAAACGGAAGTCTGGTGAATTCAAACTTTCCGTGGTTCTCGGAGATTGCTGTTTTTTCTATATGATTTTCTCTTAAAGGGATTTGATGGAAGCCGCTTTTGAGATCTAATATCGGGGAGAATTTATTATGGCCTAGATTGGCTAAGATCTCATTAATTTTCGGTATAGGATAACGGTCTGGGATTGTGACAGTGTTTAGTTTTTGATAATCGATTACTAAACGGGGGAATTGTACGGGGATTTGGATGGTCTGATGATTCCATCAAGGAGTAGTTGTTGTATTTGATTCTCAACTTCTTCTTTTAGACATATTGGATATGGATATGGTCTGGAATATACTGGTTCCGTGTTATAAGTACGGATTTCTCCTGGTACTATTGTGGTGTAAGGTAACCGTAGTTCGGGATCAGAGAAGACGTTTCGAAATTTGGAGATTTTTTCATTTAATTTTTGTTTTAGATTGTAATTGAGGTGAAAGTTTCTAATGTCTATGGTGTTGACTGAATCGGAAACGTGTTGTTTCAAAGGGATCTTTATGTTTGGATATATTGTCATAAAACCGTCTTTAGTGTGTATTGTAGCTTGGAGTTGTTTGAGACTGTCATTACCTATGATTCCGTCAAAGGAGTTTAATTTCGGTAAGATGAAAAATTTTAACTTTCTATCTGGTCTGAAAAGGTCTATGAGAGTATGGTGGATAATTTTTAAGCTACCCGCTATACAATTGGCTATAAAAGGTTTTTCATTTTGAATCGGATTTCTTACGAATTTTTGTTGTATGTAGTTATTGTTAGAACCAGTGTCTATAAGAAATTTGAAGGTTTTGCCGCTCTTCAACACATGCTCAAAAAAAGGCAGCGAAGAGCTCCTTAACCTAAAAACGGACATCGTCCAATTGTTCTATTTCTTCGATGTCATCTCTGTTATCGTCTGTATCGTTAGTCAGTGTCGTTCCATTGAGTTTGTGTATTCTATTATAGTTTGATCGTACTGAGAATCGATTTCGTTTAGTTGTTCTTGGTAGGCCTCGATATCCGGATTTTCTCCGTGTTGCTCGGCATGGTAAATTCTCTGATATTTCACCGGTTGGTGTATCTGGTTTGAATAGGGTCTTTTATTTGGAAATTGCTTCATTCTAGGTTGGTTCTGGTAATTGATATTACCTGAGTGGATGGATTTATCTACTGACATTGGCTGTGGAAATGTTTTGTTAGGAATTCTGGGTGGTGGTTGAAATTGTTTAAATGGTTGTGAATGCTGATTTGGAAAATGGTAGTTATTAACTTAAAATGGTTTGGCCATGGTTTGTGATATCTGTGGTTTATGTAATAATTCGGGATAAAAATTATGCATTTGCGTATGAGGTTGATGAGTGGTAACGAATCTTCTCGGTAACGGTGGTGGAAGTGGTTTAAATTTAGGCGTTCGAATAGCGTGATTTCCGTGGCTTTGTTGTATGCGATACTGCACATTGTCTAATTTAAGGCATAGGTGTAATGCTTCGGGTAAATCCCCTGGACCTCTAATACTTAATCGTAATTTTGGAAGGTCTATACATCATTAACTGTTTGGTCAGTATATCGAAAAACCGTTCAACGATATCAAGCCAGTCTAGTGTTCGCACTAAATAGTAACACACGGTGGATGCAAATGTTTCTCATGTAAGTCAATAGGAGCGGGAGGTTTTTTTTCACCAGGAGATTTTTCACCATCTGATTACGATCGGTATTTCGTATGAATATATATAAAACTCCCTGTTGGAGTGTAGATTTCATGGGCCGACCCATGTTCCATATATCAGTACAACAAAAGGGATTCTATTCAATGTGCATAATCGCACCAAGAGCCTCATTTTTGCTATCGCGTTGCAGCCTATTTTATCGCCAGGCCTTGTGTAAATTTAATGAAGCTGAATCAAGGTAGGGCTAGCTATGAATTAGCCTATATGCTACATAAATTATGGAGCTGCTAGCTCTTTCAAAATTGATCTTAAACGCAGAAGAAAACTATCTAATATTATAAGAGACTGTGATCAGCACCATCATAAAGATTTCAATTTAATTTTCAATTATACCTTAAGAGATATTGATTACCTGAAAATTTGAATTAAAGATTTATATGTTATATAATACCACCAATATACACATACCCTGCATGTGAGATGTACTCACAGATATGGAATACTATACTGGTACAATTCAATTCTTTCTTACAAATTCTTTCGAAATAAAATATTCCCAAATGATTTCCGTTGTCGTTAAAAAATTTCCATTTTCCGTTTTCGTCTTGCCTCCATCGACGGAGGTTTTCGTTTTTCCATAGATTTTAATAGTTTTTCTCGACACTACAAAAAACTGATTTTATTTGCACATAAGTTGTTCAAATATAGGTGACATTAAAATTAAGATTTTGCTACACTGTCGCACACGAATAGAGAGTATATAGATGCTTCTTTGAAAATAGCTCTTTGTCGACATCAATGTAAATTTCATCTGATAGGTGAATATATAAATTGACGTGAAACCCACAATGCCGGAAATAACGAAGGTTTATCTTGGGGAGATGAATAAGTAATTGGTTATATACAGGTAAAGTGTGTGTGTTTGATTGTATCGATGTGTTTTGCCACCACACGAATATCCAAATTTATATTGTGCTAAACTTTTATTCTGAATCGATACAACTTGTATTTGTGCTTAGGAATTGTGCTTATGTGAGGAAACACGTGCAAACGATCAACATTTTATTACTAACATGAATTTCATCAATTGTGAGTTCTCGTTCTTAATCATGATTCTTCGAATATGTATTAAGGTATTAAGTTCCAGGAATTATTTATATTCCAATCCATTACACTATTGATACTGCTTCAGAATAGTGAACAGATGTCTGCATCACAAATATTTTATAACGTATCCTGTCGATGGAGTTCATTCTTGGTCCCGAACTCTGTTTGTCCTTAGAATGAAACCCATAATATCTAGTTACCGGATACTTAACAAGATTGAAAGTTAATTCTCAAATTGAACTTTGATCCAAAGCAGTATAACGGAAAATATGGAAGGAGTCTGGGAGACAGGAGTGCAACGAGTGCCCAATAGTTATCTAACATAATAACTATATAAGTGCTCTTCATCCATTTACACCACGTATTTTTGGCACAAATATAAGATTGTGGTCCCAGTTTGACATTGATACGACATACATTAACAATACTATCGACAGTTGATCCTTAAATAGGAATCTTGATCGAAAACAGTACAAAGTACAGTATAGAAGAAGCCTGAAGGGCAAGTGTACAAGAAGTGCTCAATAGTGGTTTTTTCTCCTCCCCCTCAAAGTTTAAAGTTTGATTTGTTTAGAATTTATATTTTGATTATTTAGGGAACAATATCCCATTAGAATACTCAACAAGATCCTCAAAGTTCGTCAAAAGATGGGGTTGTTCCATTTCTTCTGGTGCAGATCACCAAAATTCATAGCCGAAATCTCTCTTAAGATAATAAAGTCTCTCCCACAAAAGTGGAAACTTCACTCAAACTGGGCAATTTACCAGCCAAAACGTTTCCTTTGATATCGATAAATCACCAAGAGATCAGCCTGGCCTTAAAAAAAGTGCAGATGCGACAATATTTATGTAATTTAGCTCCTTGCAGAAGGTGCTGCTCTCAATATTGCAGCAATTGTCAGCTGAAAGTCAGTAGGGTACCTACAAAGATGGTTACATAATTTCACTTCACGATTAAGCATGTATAACCCAGCATCAACCAGATTACAACATACGGTATCAGTAACAGTAAAGATCAGTATCAGTAAAGATCATCATATCTTCACCGGGGAGGGAGAATGGGCTGTTGTTGTTCCATTTGTGCTTTTTGTTTAAAATTACACGAAATAGTTACCTGAAAACGTGTTCCAAACCATAGTGTCCAATAGCATGTTGGCATTTTTGTCTCGTTCTCTTCCCCTTATATTTGACAATGCCCAGAAGAGCGGAAGATAGTGTTTGGTGTTTTTGTCAACGACAGAAATCAAAAGATTATAAAACGCACGCCTTTGCTTATACACTAACATCAAAAATCAGCAACATCAATCTTCGTAATCTTGCTTGAATTAAGATTTGATTCTTAATGGCGAATATAGATTGGTCTGCGGAATTATCGGTCGCCGGATGTATCGGAATTAATGATAAGTGTCAAATTCTTTCAAGGTCATCTCAATTGATCGTCCCTATGTAGACTTTTAACTTAAATATTACAAAACCGTAACGTCTAAATTGATTTTTTTGGGGTTGATAAGGGGAAACTCTTTATGAGGGGAGTATGGGTGTCATCTGATTGACATAACTACTCACGCTTTTTCTTCTTGCCTTATCTGGAGCTGTTTAACACATTACCTCGGATAAAGCTATTTTTGCTATTCTTTAGTTAGACGCTTCGGTGCCCTGGAACGCCATTCAAGACTTTTTTCTTTATCCGTAATATGCTTTTTATATATTATGTTACCACGTTCCATTCATCTTCCCCTTGGAGGATAACACTTATTTTCACTATCCGACCAACAATTCCATTTATTTTCTCTGTGTCGACCATTTTGGACATTCCACGAATGTGTGTTGGACATCATCTAATACTCCTACCTTGCACTAAATGAATTCAGCTGAGTCTGACTTTCCGATTTTATTAAGGTATTCTAGGATGTACCCATGCCCGCTCAGGGACTGAGTTAGGTAGTAATTTACTTCCCATGTTTCCGTCCAATCCATAAAGTCCTCTGCTTTCTTGTGCCAAGGATTCTTGCCGCGTTACAAGTGTGTGTCTTTTCTCTTCATCTTTTATTGTTTTATATGCTGCTCCATGTGTTTTCCCTGGGAATATTGCTTGGCGTTCCATGGTAAGAAGCGCTATATGGATTGCGCTCTATATAAGGATTGCTCAGAGCTTCCGCCAAATTTCAGCGCCATATATTAAATGCACAGTAAACATAAGCAAGTGGTGGTTGCTTGCTCTTAGTCCCGTGGTGTTTGCCATCAGTCTTCTCAATGAGCTAGCACGTTTAGCAGATTTTTCGGCAAAGTACTTAATCAGCTCTCAAAATATCACCTTCCGTCGAGCAGTTTACCTCGATATCGAACTGCATGTTTTGTCATCACTTGGTACACTCCGACAGTCATCTGAATAGTATACTTGCCATTCTACGTTTTGTGATCACAACTATTTCGGATTTGCTCAGTGCGTGAGATAGTTTGTGATTTTCTATCCACCTATTTACAATCATAATCGTTTGGTTGAGCTGTTAACTGGGCTGTCTCTATATCACGAGTGGCTATGCGGATGTTCCAACTAGTGAACACTCGTCAGGCATAGGTGTCTGTAAAAGGCCGTCATATGACGCGTTCCAGAGGAAAACTCCAACAACCGATCTCTGGGCTGCGTCTGCTGTTATCTGTCTTCTTCGTTGGCCATCAGGAGTAAATAAAGAAGCACGCGTTTACTCAGATAACCCCTTATTATAGTTAAGAGATACAGTAGTGTTTTAAAGCTGTTCTGCAGGGCGTGTAACTAATCTAATTTATGGCTTAGAGGCCCTTACTGCATCTCAACTGAGAACTTACGAACCATTTTAACGAGTGGTGCACATTTTAGGTTGTCAGCACAACGAATGTTTTTAGACACAATCTCATTTAATTTCATCCGGTTCATTTAATTGTTGGTCAACGGCGAAAATTGAACTCAAGACCTCTGCGAGATGAGCAAGTCTCTAAACCATTAAGCTACAACAGGGAGTGTAACATATCAACCGCGGAGCTAAATGCATTTCTGACGTCCAGTGTCACCAACAAGACGATTCGTTGAGAAAAATGGTTTCTTTCGGTTGCCTTCTTTACTGCTTTTATTACTTCCATTATAACGTCAGTTGCAGAAAAAGCTGTTCTTAATCCATATTGCTTTGGCTTGAGACCACCGGCTTGCTCAATCGCAACCATGAATCTGGGTTTAATTAGCGTTTCTAAAACTTTACTATAGCTGTGTTAAGTATGCACAACGGACGGCTTGACGACGCTTTTTCTGGGTTTCCCTTACTTCTATCAATAAGAATAAGCTGCTACATAAAGTACCCAAGTCAAGGCAAACAAATACGGGACCTCATCTCTCTCTGGGCTGATTTGAACCAGACGTTCCGGATGGCTTGAGAACAAAATTTTTTCTATCATGGATGCTTCCATGATTAAATTCGGCTTATTGGCTCTAAGTTTCTTCATGACGAGCTTGTAGCCAATACCCCATGGGTTCATGAACTTTTAAGCAGGAGGTATGGTGTATTCGTGAACGGTGCAAATAAAAATATCAAAAAAAGCTTGCCATTGCTTACACTCACCATCTAAGATAGACAATGTCAATCTTTGTAGCTTAGAATGAGATTTGAGTCGTATTGACAAATATGGATTAATCTACACAATTTTCGGTTGGCCGCATGAATCTGAATTTACGATTCCAGTAGCAAATTTTTTCAAGGTCATCTCAATTGTGCCTAGACTGTTTGATTTAAACATTACAATACCGAAACTTCAAACTTTATGAATAAGTAATACACTCAGTGATTAATCTGCTGCATAAAGGTATACAGCTTTCCCAGCATCCTTGTTGTATGATATTTAATCTTAAGCATTCACAAATTTCTCAAAGACGATCCTGATAAAAATTTCCAATTAAAAATATAAATTACTCAACAACCTAAATAAATTAAGTTTTTGTTCAGTGCTAGGAATTCTGCACGCAGAGAGAACATATATTCGTTTATCATTTGATTTAATATATGTTGTACTTGTGTTAATTCATTTTATGTTGGTTTAAAAAAAAACATATTGTTATACCATGTACAATCTTAAAACATAAAAAAAAGTAAATAAATAATTAAGCATTGTATTATCCGTACATACATGTAACAACATTACTTCTCACTAACCTAAATTAATTGTTTAGAATTCTTATGTACATAGTTGTATGGTTGGTAAGCTCTCCGTTGAAGTACAATAGAAAATGTGTTTATATACATACATTCACCAACACAAAAAGAAAGCTCAAATGACTCAACGTTTTGGGGGTATTTTTTATACATAAAAGCACATATATTATGTTATTTAAAATACTGAAATATTTTTGTTTTGTTATTTTTATTTAACGAAATCATCCAGCATCCAGTTGGATATGTAATAATTTTTCATAGATAAATATCCACAAGCTTAGGGAATATGAAAAAAAACAACAACAAAAACACAAAGCAATAATAATGAAAATATATTTTCCTTATGTATGCGAGAGTGTATATATATATATGTACATGTGTATGTGTGTTTTGCCCATATAGGATATACGATTCCTTAAATAATATAGTTTTGGTTATTTTTTGAAGAATGATAAAAATGATATGATGTTTGCATACATGTATGTATAAACATAATTTTTTTTGCATTTTCATCATGATTGTACATACAATATGGTCTGTGCATAATATTTGAATCTTTTCGTTTCCTTTTTTTTTTGGGCGAACAAAAAAAAAACCGACTGAATTTTAGATGATGAAAGATGAACATTCAGATGAGAGAGTTGTTGGATACTATTTTTAAACCAACATATACATTCGATATATAGTTATACGTATTGTGATTTGTAGTTTTAAAAATATAGCAGAGGTTTAAGGTTGGGTTGATCTTTTCGATCGAACGGATTGGAAATGGCCCAGTATACAAAAAGATTACGAACAACAAATTACTGTACAATTCAAAGGTGATCGCAGAGTTCACAAACCTTATAGGGAACACACACGTTATATATTATGAGCCTATCTACCATGGTAATTATCTCATATTTATGAGCTAGTTATAGAAAAGAGAATTTTCTGAAGGAATACCGAGACTCAGCCGTCAAAAATAGATTTAACACGACGAAAACGCGGAGGAATCCAGAAATTTATCAATAAATTCATCCCTTCAATTTCTCACCTAAAATAACTTGTAGAATGCAACTTAATATATGAAAAAGACAGATACGCACATTCCACAAATAGGAATAACTAATGGTGTTTATCTCTTCAGATAAACAGAAAGAAAAGAGAGAGTGAGATAGAGAGAGAGAGAAAAAGAGAGCGAAAAAGAGAGCGAGAAAGAGAGAGGAGAGAGAGACAGAGAGACCTTTCACTATATCTTCAGATGAGCAGAAAGAGAGAGAAAGTGAGATAGATTGAGAAAGAGAGAGAAAAAGATAGAACCATACTTCTGGACATAGCGCATAAATTCAATCCTTCAATCTCTCACCTTAACTTGTAGAACGCAACTTAATATTTGAAAAAGCCAGATACGAATAACAGGAATTATAATAATAGGAATAACTAATGGTCACCTGGCTAAAAGCAAAAAAGGAAAAAGAAGAAAGTTGTCAGACTAAACTATTCCAATTTCAGACTAAACATCTTTTAGACAAACACCTTTAACTATCTCTTCAGATAGACAAAAAGAGAGAGAGAGAGAGAGAGAGAGAGAGAGAGGGAGTGAGAAATAGAGAGCGAGACGGAGAGAGAGAAAGGAGAGAGAGACAGAGAGACCTTTCACTATCTCTTCAGATAAACAGAAAGAGAGAGTGAGATAGAGAGAGAGAGAAAGAGAGAGAAAAAGAGGGAGAGAGAAACAATAAGAGAGAGGCACTCAACAATCGATCAAGTTCATAGAATAACAGATTTAATAGCAAAATCCTTAGAGGAAAAACAGGTATTTGTCAAAGTTTGGCTTGATGGTTTTTTTTTTTATATATATTTTATTCTATGCTATCTTTTTTGGGGCTCAAGGCTCTCCCAGCTCTTTCGCGGTTCGCTTATTTACGTCCTACTTTACGCCTTAACGGCCAAATCGAGGACGTACGGCTAAAGGTCCGATTTTCGTAGAACCATCTGCGCATTGCATAGCTCCACGTAAGCCTATAGTACTGACATGGAAGATGGGTCGGCCCATGAGTTCTGCACTCCAACAGGGCGTCATAGATCGCTCCAACTGCCAGAGCTTTAACCACTGAGCCACCTGGATGGTTTAATATTTAAATTAGAAAAATCTCGGCCACCGGAGTACTGCGAACTGTTAAAGTTGTAATTGAAAGAGAGATCTTTCGAATTAAACAGGAAGGAGTTTAACCAGCATAAAAGAAGGTTAGGCAGAAGTCCCGTAGGCAAGTGTCTTGGGGCTATTCCTTTTTGAACTGCGAAGCCATAAAAATGTACTAGATTGGCTGGCTAAGTAGAGAATTAAAGTGAATGGATCGAAGTCTACTTACAGACTACGCAGATGATATATGCCTGCTACACAGAAATACACAGACATGCAGCAAAAGCTATTGATCAAATGCTTCTGGCCGAATAAGATCACAAATAAAGAATTACTGCGACAAATAAGCCAAGTGGATATAGAAGGAGATCAGGAAGTGGAAATGGAGATGAATAGGACACACGCTGAGAAAGACACCCAATTATATAACCAGGATGTCACTGGAATGGAATCCGCAAGGAAAACGGAAAGTTGGTAGGCCAACAGTGACTTGGAAAAGAACGGTGCTAACTGAAGCAAAACATCTTGGAAAAACATGGGAGGAACTAAAAAGAACAGTCCCAAATAGAGTTCGATGGTCCAGTCTAGGACGCCCTTTGCTCCTAAGAATGAAGATAAAAGAAAAAAACATTCAAATCAAGCAAACTACCTTGGTATGAATCTTTATATAAAGTTAAAGTGGAAAGTACACATGAAAAAGTAAGCAGACGAGCTCCAAATAAAATATAGATGTACTGGTTAATTGGTAGACACTCTCAGCCATCCATTCATAATAAACTTATTTTTTACAAACAAGTGCTCAACCCGGCCTGGACATATGTTATTCAACTATGAGGATTCACCAAAACCAACAATCAACAAATAGTTCAACGATCTCAAATTAAAGTTCTCAAAAGGAATAGTTATCGCCATTAAGTACTCTCGTAATAGACATCTCGGGATTAACACAGTCGCAGAGGAAATAAAGAAGTGTGCTCAAAAACATTAGGAAAGACTCCACCATCATGCTGTAAAATACTTTTCCCAAAGCTCTGACTATTGTGACTGCTTCTTTATTTAGAGAACAGATTTCCAACAAGGTAAATTTTTAACTATTTTTAAAGAGAGTTTATTATTATGTATTCGATTGAGGTTCCTCTACCATAAAAGCTGTATTTATTCCATTAGTTCTGTTTTTTATTTTTGTCTTTACTATTTGTTTTGGGAACTTCCAAGCTTTTCGCAATTTTCTTTTAACTTCTTACATGACGTCGATGCCAAATTGAGGAAGGCACTCGGGCATAACTCAATGTCAACCTACAGTATCGACATGGAAGATAGATCGGAATATGAGTTTTGTACTTCAATAAAAGGTCATAGATGTCAACGATCATAATCGAGTTATAAAAGTCGGTTTTGCATACAGCTCACATAATTATTTGAACCTGATACCCCATGGAATGGAAGTTCACCTCTACTGTTCCGCTTTAGTCAGCACCAGCTGCTATATAAACGTCTACTGGTCAGGGAACTGCCATTACTGTTTAGGATATTGTTATCCATATATAGTAAAAATATGTTAGCCAATATCCTCTCCGCGTAATGTAATAGATTCTCTCCGAGTTAAACATTACTCAAACAGTATGGCACCACTTTCTCATGTTCGCCATTCTATGTGACCAAATAGTTCCAGTTCTTACATTACTGGTATCGATATCCAAAGTGAATATCTTTTTCCGATGTTAGCAGAGTTCCAATAAATGAAAGAAATTCGTGAGCGTTCCTTTGTACAGACCAATCTTTAACGTCGTCTATATTGTATAAATCTCTGTTGGCAGTCTTCTTATGGTAAAGTGGCTGAAATGCAGCGTTTTTCTTTTGTTACAGTATTTCTCAAAGGCAGCTGAAACTTTAAATAATCAAAATGGGATAACATTGAATTACCATTACTCGTTGGTTGTAGTGGACGAAATAGATCCTCTGGTAGGGCTAATACTTACCACGGTTTATTACAACGACTGGTGAACTGTATATAAACCTATTGATGTTGTAATAACGCATTCCCTGTCTATCTTGGGTATCTTGGGTCATGGTTTTATTTAGCTGGAGTTGACTTTTTATTGGTTATTTCAAAGAAAAAAAGTAGGAAGAACGCCTAGATCGAGACTAAGTTTTTGGATTTTATAAACCAACGAGAGAATAGCAGTAAAGTATTGGAACTATTTCATTGTTGGAGATAGTCCAGCAAATACAATAGCATGAGACATATACCTGAAAGTAGAGTTTTTAACTCTTCAAATCAAACGAAGTGGCGTAACTACTTCTGCTATGATAAGAACTTTGACAGTTCAAACAGCTCACACTATGTCAACTCCCCTTCTTATTCTGATCTTTAATCATAAAGCCAGCCCTGGCCAGGATGTTTTTCTTTTTCCCACAGACTCAACTTTCTTATACATCATTTAACATCTGAATTCTATACACTACTTCTTACAAGTTGCTCAATTTTTCATCACGCAGCCCAAACCTCATTATTCCTTCGAACGCAGGTTGCTCAACGCTTTCGTCTTTGGGTCCTCTGGGAGGACTAGTATACTTGCCACTATTTCATTACGACTGGTGAATTGCATATACTTTTTGATGTTGTAATAACTCTTTCCCTAGACAGGAATCTAGGGTACCATGGCCATACGATTTTGTTTATTTAAAGGTGATTTTCCAGGTATGTAAGCTTCATCATTTGGGAAAACATTGTTCATGTCATAAACTCTCTTGACTTCTCTGGATGTAATTTAAATGTTCAGATCTTTCAAAAGTGGTTTCACTTATCTGTTATTGAAGTAAAAATCTGCTTTTACTGTAGTTGAGCCACAAAACGCACTACTTGCGATTTGATGGCCATTATTAGGTTGTTACAAAATAAATTTTTGACTTGCGATACTGGCATGAGAGACCTAAAAGAAAACTATGTAACCTTCTGAATATGACTTCGATGCGTAACTTTCTACTTATATGCTACTAAGATTTGACAGTCCAAACAAACTCTGTTAACAGTTAGCATTGAGAAAAACAGAAAACTATGATACTAGGTCGTCACCCTGTAAAAAATTAGCAGTCATCTATTTTGCACTTCGATAAATGAGTAGTCACTGTCTAAAAAAAGACGTAGATTAACCAGATAAACAGTAGCGATAAATAATATATAGTAGACATCGGTACATATTCTGTTAACCTGAAAACTCACAATTACAAGCCTTGGGAGGAAAATTGATTTTAAATGAATTGGTTGGTTTCCAGGCATCGAGACGCGTCCCAATATTTTCAAGTACATTGAAAAACATGAAGCTACTGCTATCAAACTCAAACTGGATTGATGTCACTAATGAACCATCTTGAAGAAGAAAGTCTAAGTTTCTCTACACAATGGGCCAAAAAATACTAAATTGATTCGTACTGGATTTTAGTTGAAGATGAATTTATTGTTAGATTTTCTGCAGCAATTTAGTTAGCAAAATGCGATCTCAAAAAAGATGTCATAGCATTGAGGTTATATATATATATATATATATATATATATATATATATATATATATATATATATATATATATATATTATATATATATATATATATATATATATATATATATATGTATATATATATATATATATATATATATATATATATATATATATATATATATATATATATATGCATATATATATACATATATATATAAATATATATATATATATAAATATATATATATATATATATATATATATATATATATATATATATATATATATATATATATATATATAGTCCTTACCAAAAATATTTCTGCATCGCAAGAAAAAATTCTCTCATTACGAGAATCCCGATTTTTTTTCACGTTTTGACAAAAATGTTACAGGTTATCTTTTTAGTTATTATTTTTCATTAACATTTTGTAGTCGATATATTTTAAAATGGTTAAAACTAAGGAATTATCTTTGGAAGTCAGATCTGCGATTGTAGGGGCTATTCTGCCGGGATGCCTTTAAAAGAATTGGCACGGATGTACAACTGCCATCGAAATTCGGTTGTCTATCAAATAAAAAAGTAAAAAGGAAAGAGCAGCTTCAAAATTGTGCAAGGAAGAGGGCGAAAACGAGCTACAACCGCAAAAGAAGACAAAAGAATAGTTAATCTTCTAAAATGGAACCCTCAAGAAAAAATCCAAAATGTTCAAAATGATATAAATATCACTCGAGAAGTCAAAATCTTTCACATGACTGTACGAAAACGACTACACGAGGCAAATGTCAAAGCCTATACCATTCAAAAGAAACCATTCATAAACCAAATAATTAAGAGGAAGCGACTCAAATTTGCGTACACCTAACAGTCGAAGCCTGTGGAG
The DNA here is from genome assembly GCA_963932295.1 of Tipula lateralis. Classification (NCBI taxonomy): domain Eukaryota; kingdom Metazoa; phylum Arthropoda; class Insecta; order Diptera; family Tipulidae; genus Tipula; species Tipula lateralis. The sequence continues at coordinate 166,028,494 of OZ010737.1, forward strand.
TTTTGGCGTAATATTTTGTGGACAGACGAGTCATGTTTTAGCTTGGATGGGACATATGGGAAAAAATATTTTTATTCGACTCCTGAACAAAAAAAGATCGCTCCGTTATTATGCCAACTCGCCATAGTGGTTGAGGTAAAGTTATGGTATGGGGATGTTTCTGCTATAATGGGGTTGGTAAACTTATTATGTTACCTCAAAAGGTAACTTCAAGTTCATACTTAGAATTGTTGAACGAGCACGCAATAGTTTCTGGATGTGAACTAATCGGCCAGCATTTTATACAGCAGTAAGACAACGCTTCAATTCACAAAAGCAAAATGATTACAACGTTTTTAAAAGATTTGGACCAACAAACGCTTGATTGGCCACCGCAAAGTCCGGATTTAAACCCAATTGAGAACATTTGGAATTATTTGAAAAAAAAATTAGCGGTAGAAATTGGAAGGCAGCCAAATGAAACTTTTGCTGCAATAAAAAATGTCTGGGATCAAATTGCAACACAAAAGGTAGAAAATCTCGTGAATTCCATTCCACAGCGTCTTCATGAAGTTATTGAAAACAATGGTGGGAATACTTCATATTGACTTAATTTGAAAATTTATTTTTATTCCTAGCTATTTAGTCTATTTTATAGATTATTTGGAATATGCACAAAAAATTTTGTGATTTAGTTTTGTTTTTGGTTTTAATGAAATAATGAATATTTTTTAATTTTTTTAATTAAATACAGAATAAATGCCATTTCAAATAACAAATCCATCATAGTTTTTTTAAAGTTAATTTTAAGGTCAACAGTTTAAATTTTCTCGAGTGAATTGTTAAATTTTTGCGATGTACAAATAATTTTGTTAAGGACTGTATATGTATATATATATATATATATATATATATATATATATATATATATATATTATATATATATATATATATATATATATATATATATATATGTATATATATATATATATATATATATATATATATATATAATATATATATATATATATACATATATATATATATATATATATATATATATATATTTATATATATATATATATATATATATATATATATATATATATATATATCGAGATTCCCGGATCGAACTCAACTGTTTATAAGAACGTATCGTCTGATATACATGAAAAACTCGGGTTTGTTGGGAGGTAAACACCTCCAGGCCACCAAACGGGTGGTAATGACAGCTTGCTGTTTGTGCTGATCTTTAGGCCCAAGGCCAGGTACTTTAGGCCTATAACAGTTTCAGTAGGCACATGAATTCGTCCTAGCTATGCAGAGCTCACATTCGTTCACATCATTTACAATACAGCACAGCTCCCAATCCCAAAGCATAATACAGTCGGACAATGAATATAATTCACAAAAATGTTTTTAGATAAAATAATTAATTTATATATCATGTTGTGCACAAATAAATTAATTAAACATAAATAATAGGAAAAACAATAATACACAGTAGATTATACTCCTAGTACGGAAGGAAGTGATTACTAGTTGTGTTGTTTGGTTGTTGGTATTTTGGTCGTTCCTTACTCGTAACTATTGTTCAGAAGATGCAATTTAAAATATTTTTTTTTTAATTATTTATATTTAATTGAAATTTTTTATAACTATATTCAAGAAATAATAATTAAAATTCATTTTCAGGGTTTGATATAACATAATGTGCAATGTTTTGAAGACCGAGCTGCTATAAGGTCTAGATATCTTATTAGTTTATTTTTATTCAATTTATAAAATATTTGTTAAAAATAAATGTTCATAAATTGTCAGAAGTTACCCAAGTTGCAGTGATATTGATTTCATACGGCTGCCAGCTGCTATAGGAGAAAATTATTTGCCCAATCTTATAGCTTATGGTCGCAAATGACTAGATGTTTCGATAATATCTTCATTAAGGCATAGACAACTCGAGAACATCTCGGGACTTATATATATATATATATATATATATATATATATATATATATATATATATATATATATATATATATATATATATATATATATATATATATACATATATATATATATATATATATATATATATATATATATAAACATCTGCATATCACTAAAATGTTTGTGTATTACACCATAAATCGTTATAACGATACTGGCACCATTCAAACCGCCATGATGGTGGACCGAAACACACTGAAGCATCGTCGGATATCATTCGGAAGGTAAAGGCCAAATCGGTTTCTGTGTCGTACCGGTAGAAAAATGGCACGTGAGGCGAACATTTCACTTCAACGGTTGCAGTACATATTAAAAGATTATCTTGGACTAAATGCCTCGAAATTCCATAAAACACATGGTCCCACCGATGCTAGAAAAAAAGTGATAGTTGACAGAGCAAAGGAGTTGTTTCACTTGCACGAAGGTGGCGATTTGCCTAGTTTAGTTTTCTCCGATGTGTCACCGTTCGTTATTGAGCAATATGTCACAACCAGATGCAACAAGCAGAGCAACCGGATTTACGTGCCCGGCCGTTCTACTTAAAATTTGATTCAACGGATTGCCACTCGAAAGCAATTTCGGTGGTTTGGGTCGCAATAACAGCCGAAAGCCGTTCACCCACAGTTTCCAATTTTTTCAAATTTTTTTCACAGTTTCCAATTTTTTCAAATAATAAGTAAATGAGTAAGTAAAATTGACCGTGTACTTGACCATTTATAATTATTATTTCGGTTCATGCCAAATGTAGTTTCTATATAATGTGTTCCAGTTGACCAAACCGATTTATCTTACTTAGTAGCTCAGTTTTGTCGTTTCTTAAGTATAATTTACATATTTTTGTAAAATATACGAATTTTATGTAATTTACGTTATTTACATGTAAAATGTAAAAAAAGTTTTTTACTTGTAAAATGCCCAACCGTGCGTTCACCGCTCATTGTTTTAGAACATGGCATCAAGACAAATACTCAAATTTATAGAGATAATGTGTTTGAGAGAGCGTCTAAGCCATGGGCACCTAAACATTTTGGCCGCAGATCCTGGACATTACAACAGAATTCTGCACCGATTCATGAACAGCGCGTGAATTAAGATTGGCTGAGAAACAACGTTCCGCAAATCATTTCCACTGCCCAATGGCCGGCCACCAAATTCACCAGATGCAAATCCGATAGAATTCTCGGTTTGGTGTATTTTGAAGAGCAAGGTTGGGACCCAAAAATACCAAAGTATCTTTCATGGGGGAATGGGCTAAAACACAGCAGAGCCACTTTCGTACTGCATGGAATAGCTTTGTTTGCCGTTTGAAGGCCATAATCTCGGCTATGGGTGACCAAATCAAAAACTACTATATATATATATATATATATATATATATATATATATATATATATATATATATATATATATATATATATGTATATATATATATCCATATATAAATATGTATATATATATATGTATATATATATATATATATATCCATATATAAATATATAAATATATATATATATATATATATATATATATATATATATATATATATATATATATATATATATATATATATATATCAACAGGGTGACTGACAAGAAGATCATCCAATGTTCAATTCAGTTGTATTTTAATTTAAAAGTTTGTGGTAATAGTTCGATCTCATTTTACCAAGAACTTCACCTGTTCTTAGACTCTTTACTATCTTATCTCTCTTTCATATCTTCAGATCGTCAATGCTATAATAATTAAATCGGTTTGAAGATAATGCATAGAAATATCGCTTCATCAAACTGTAGTGCTACTTGACGTTAGAAGGGCAGTTGACATTAATTTGTTTATCCTCATTACTAGGACTACCTCTAAAGCATTTTGTTTCGCATCTAGTTTTTTTTCGACAGCTTATCGTAGCGTTTATCATAAAAACTGTACTGCCGGTTTATGTCACAATTGTAACTTTCCTCGTAAATAGGACTTAAGAGCATTATGTGTTACATTTTAATTGTTTATATAGAAGGACGTGGTGGTTTCTTAAACCCCTCATTCTATCATTCTAACAGTATCCATCGATTTGTCCGAGAAAATGTGAATGTATAATTTATGAGTATTCGCGGAAACTAAGTGATTCCCAATCGTATACAGTTCATCGGCTAAACATTATTACTGCTTGTTGGCACGTATAGGGATTAGTTCCTGGGTTCTCGAAACTTTTAAGAATGAGAGTTTCGATAAAAAGTTACAGAAAGAACTCCATCTTGCCACCTTTACTGTGGCAATACACAAATGTATACGTGATCCCATTTCAGCATCCGCAATTTAAACATGATCTACAACAAATCATTCTGAATAGCGCTTTTGATAAGCAAAACTGCTTTGTTTGAGGCAAAACCAGTCCACAGCTGTTCAACCATTTTAAGTGCAATCAGAAAATTATACTGTATGGGACGGGTCTATTGGTGAAAGCGAACGAGAACAGACGTATATTTTTCTTTTGTCTGCTCTGTTCTATGTGTTAAAAATAAAATAGATAATTAAAATGTGTAAAATCTGTGTACAAGTGATACAGTGATAAATGGATAAATATATATAGAACTATATATTCGGATAAGTACCGGTTTTATTAATTTTATTGGGTTTTTGGTTTCCCGTTTGGATTTATTTTTTGTATAAGTCGCCATCATTTTATTTTATTTCGTGAATCCACAAATACATAGATCGCAATATCCCGTTAAAATATTTTAAATACGACGTATATCATTCTGTCTCGTATAGTCGTATTCTAATGTTTTGTTTTTCATCGAAGCCTGTTTTACTATATAAAACAATGTTTTACTATATGTATGGACACACACACACTTGATCTTAATACAATCTACAAGGAAAAATACATCTATTTCCTTTGGAAGATCTCTTCTGATATTTTGCTTTGTGTGTGTGTGTATGTCAATACGTATAATAGAACCTTCACCAGTTGCATTTATATTTGTATTGTTGTTGTAAATCTGGTAAAGTAACTATTGTAGTAGGTCGTGTAAAATTCTAGATTTTGCTTTGACTTGTGTTCATTTCCTAAAAAAATCGTTTATACTACGCGTTGTTGTTGTTGCGAAGTGATCTAATTAGATTTGAAAATAAAAACTGTTGCCTTTTATGATTAGTTTTATTCTGATTCAATTTTATTAATTAATGGATTTAAATACGAGTAGATAAGCATTTTTAGAAAGAACGACGAAGAGAATGTGTTTTGCTGTAACTCGTGTGCACTGTTAACATTTCGTAAATCTGCCACAGACTCGTATCGTCATCTCCATTCGGAGGTATCTTGGTTGATGATGAAACATAATTTTAAATTCGATTGATTTTCTCTTTCAATTGTGATGGAGATAACGCCGGATGAATATGACCGTGATGGGCATTGTGAATGACATCAATAATGACTCGTTGTTTCTTTGCGATGAGCCAAATAAGCATCATTGTTTGCATCACATGCGATGTGATGGTTTGTGCTCATTAGTGGTGATCGAGTTCACTGGTTGTCATTCCATGGTTCCATCGAAAATTGTGTGTCATTCCATCGAGATGGAGAGTTTGTTGTGTGGTTGATTTGGAATGTTTGTTGGCCACTTCTCTGTTATGTTGGAGGACGTTATTATCGTGCTTACAATTGTATGTGGGTCAGGTTTCGTACTAGATCCAATAAATGTTTTTAGTTGTTCGCTGTTTTTCGAGTTGGTTTTCGATGTGAGAGGCATCTCTTTGGGTCATAAATTCAAAGTCATCACGCAGGTTGTATTGTATAATGCCCCCAATGTCACGTTTACGGATTACGTACTCTTGATTGGCTGGCATAAGCGGTTAATTTTGTGAAAGTGTTTCCTGCAGATATTATTGGTTCGTGTAGCTGTTGTGTGGTGGAGTCGCAGGGGTGAAGTGTGGCTTTCGTGTTGTAGAGGTGTATACCGACATCTGCTCTCGGCGGAATTTTGTTATGTGTTCGGGTGTAGTAGGAGAGGGAATCACCTGTAACATTTTGAGTGGTAATAGGGTTGGCGACCGGGAAGTCGATGCACAAAGGAGATGTGTTGACTGGTGGATTGGCCCGTTTGGGTGCACATTCGCTCTTTGGGAGTGACACGTCATTGCTAGTATCTCTTAAAGAGGGATATATATCGGCCATCACTTTGGTGATCTGCACCGGAACAGGTGAAGCGGCTTCATCTCTGGTCGACTGTCCAAAGTCTTCTTTGGAACAACAAATCACCAAAGATCCCAGTCCTTTTTTTTTTTTTTTTTTTTTTTTTTTTTGAATTGTGATGGACCCACTTTGAGGATTTGCTGGGATCATGTTCCGAATGAAAGTTCGGAACGTCGTGGGCTGCGAGCAGTGTGAGGAAGGAGAGGAGGAAACTGTTGAACGCTTTAGTGTTCCTGTTCCTCGTGTTCTTCTCATGGAGTGCACGGCTTTCGATGCCTATTGAGGATCTGACTGACAGCCTTGAGGATACCAGATGGCTTGCACTTTGTTAAGTGGTATTTTATTAAGTTATCTGGTAATTTGTATTATTACAAGCATGTTTCGGTACTGTAGGTGTTCGTCGGGAAGGGAGTGTCGCACTGGGCTGGTCGAGCCTGGGTGGTCCATCGTAGGGTGTATAGGCTTGGGATCGGTAAGGAGACGCTTGATTTGCTTGGATTGGAAGTGGAACTGGGTGCTGTTTGCGATGATGAGCTCTCAGATTTACATCAAACTTTTGTTTGTTGGTCGCATGTTGACTGCGTCAGGTACACGCTTCGTTGTTTAGGTTCTCGATGGGGTTGGGCGCGCGTTGTAAGCGTTGGTTGCATTATTTTGTGGTTTGGTGCCTCTGTTGGTGTTGGGTCAATGTTGTTCTCGGGTTCTGTGGGTGGTGGTGGTGGTTTGTGGATTGGCCTTGTTGTTGGAGCCCCACCCGGGCCTCGAAGTGAACCTGCTCGAATCTTTTGATCTGGGCCTGTACTGGATGAACTTCCATCGATTTCGTTTCCCGGAGTGTGCGTCCAGTGAGACGTTTTAAAAGTGTAAAGGTGGCAATTTGTTGTCTTTGATAGGCACTGGGACTTTTTGCATATTTTAGTGTTTGGTTCTTTATGTAACCATTTTCCTCTGTGTTGTGGTTGGTGTAGGTACTCGGAATACCTGGTTTTCCAGGACTCCTGTTTGGTTGCATCATGCAGTGTTGTACCAATTGGGAAGTGAACGGGAGATGAAGGGGGGATGTGTGTGGCATCAGGTGTTATTGGAGGGGGTGGTTTTGGAGGCAGGCCTCTGCTTGTTGAGTTGTCTGTTGATGGTTCTTCGAGTGTTGGTGTTGCTTCTCCTGTAGCTTTGAATGGGTGCTTTTTCACTTGATTTGCAGCAGCCTTCCGGGTTCCACCAAAATGTGGTGAGGCTGGTGGTATATGAAGTGCCATGTTGTCCCATCGTTCCTTAGGGGCTGGAAGACTCACGAGGCGGGTGGCTACATTCCGTTTCACTTTCAATTTTTTTTTTTTTTTTTTTGCGCCGACGAGATTGGAGTCATTGTCGCTGTGTGGGTCACTGCACAGTCGTGCCTGTGAGTGTAGGCTGCGATAATTGTTTCAGTGGTTAGATTGCTAACTGGATCGGTATGTGGTATGGACTGCAGACTGCGGATTGGTTGTGGGCTTGGATTGGTAATGGAATTGATTTATTGAATTAATTAGTTCTTACAGGTTCCTGAGACATTAATTAATGAATTTTTTTCTTAAGAGTTTTGTATTATTGTTTTAATCTTGGTGGAGGGCAGGTTAGCGGATTGGTGTTGCAGATAGGAGATTGCAGATGAGCGATTGTAGATTGGGGGTGTGATTGGCTTGGTGTTGCGGACTGGAGACTGCGGCAGATTGGTTGTGGGCTTAAAATAAATGATAAAATTAATTTTTTAATTAATTCTTACAGCCTCCTGAGACATATATTAATAAATTTTTTTTCAGAGTTTTGTATTATTGATTTGATCTTAATGGGGGGCAGGTGAGCAGATTGGTGTTGCAGATAGGAGATTGCAGATAGGCGGTTGTAAATTAGAAATTTGATTGTCTTGGTGTTGTGGACTGGAGACTGCGGCGGATTGGTTGTGGGCTTATTAATGTTAAAATTAATTTTTTAATTAATTCTTACAGCTTCCTGAGCCATATATTAATACATTTTTTTTTTCAGAGTTTTGTATTATTGTTTTAATCTTAATAAAAAGCAGGTGAGCAGATTGGTGTTGCAGATAAGAGATTGCAGATAGGCGATTGTAAATTAGAAATTGGATTGTCTTGGTGATGCGGACTGGAGACTGCAGCGGATTGGTTGTGGGCCTAAATTAATGATAAAATTAATTTTTTAATTAATTCTTACAGCTTCCTGAGACATATATTAATAAATTTGTTTTTCAGAGTTTTGTATTATTATTTTAATCTTAATAAAAAGCAGGCGAGCAGATTGGTGTTGCAGATAGGAGATTTTAAATTAAAAATGTGATTGTCTTGTGATTGTCTGCTAATAGTAGTTTAGTAACGATTGTCATGGTGTCTGTAACCGGGTCGTTCTCTCCTTACTAACATACCTTCCTATCCTTACCTATTGTTTTATGTAAACGGCTGTAGGAATAGGCCCGGCGTTATCCGGGAGTCTTGCCTAGCGCTTGGTCCTACAGTCCTATCAATCACTAACAAATTATATTATTGTATTATAATAATTATGTAACAGGAAAATGGTTCTGCTGAAGATTGTCGCCCTATAGTCTATTTTGACTCTCTGATGAGCATGTTACAGTATTATGGTAACATTATCGTAATGGATGGCTTAAACTATCAAACTAAATTAATTAAATTGTTTCAGATACCTGAGCGATAAGTTAAAAACAATTTCTTTCAGAGTTCTGTATTTATGTTCTAATTAGCTTTGTTGTGCGGATGGGAGTTCAAATAAATAATAAAACTAATTAATTAAGTTACAGATTCCTGAGCGAACTAATAAATTTATTTTAGAATTTTAATTTAGTTTTAATTTTATTCAAAATACAGAAGAGCGGATAGGCGTTGCGGACTGGAGAATGCTGATTGGCGATTGCAGACTAGCAGATTAAAATTGTGATTGTCTTGTGATAATAGTAGTTTAGTACCGACTGTCATGGTGTCTGTAACCGGGTCGCTCTTTCCTAACTAACATACCTTCCAATCCTTACCTATCGTTTTATGTAAACGGCTGTAGGAATAGGCCCGGCGTTATCCGGGAATCTTGCCTAGCGCTTGGTCCTACAGTCCTATCAATCAATCTATCAATCAATCAGAAAATTATACTGTATGGTAGCATAATTTGTTCATAGTTTTGCTAAGTCTATCCCTTTGAAATAAGAAACAGTACCGACCACCGTTCACTTAATGTTTACACTGTACTTTGCATTTACATCCTCATGCAGTATATACCCACGTTACTGACACGAAAAATTGGAATAAAATAAAACATAAAGTTTTGTACTGCTGCAGTATGTCTTTGGTGTATATATACAGAACTAATTTATCTCGTTTCGTTTGATATTAATTTTTGGCAGACAAAGTGAAAACTTTTTCATAACTAATTTAATTGAATTTGCCGTAGATGTACTCGTATATGTAGATGTACGCTACATATGACGGAAAATGTTATTTAAATGGAAAACTACTCGTTAGTTTGAAGCTCAAGGCCATAGTGCATGTATTAGCAAAGTTTAATGTAGTGAAACTTTAGAGTTTAAAATAAAGCATAATGGAAACCATAGTGACACGTTTCCGCATAAAAGCAGGGAAAATTATATCAATTAGTTCGTCACACAAAAAGTTAGCCGAGAGGCATGCAAGTTTCCAATAAAACTTTTATGGAATGACTACATGAACCAGAGCTTTTCTAAATAATATCATTCAGCTATCCTTTCAAATTGAATAATAGAAGCTGTGTCGTTCAAGCTAGTTTGCAATCAAATTTAATACCTTCGTAAATATGAGAATAGACCAAAGATGAGAACCAGGTTAACTCATTTTAGAGTAGCTTGGACAATATTTTAACGTGTTCTTAATAAAGTTTACGAGTTAAACGTGAACGGGCTTTTTATGACTCACAAATATCCTGGTGACGCAGTTAGATGTTATGCATTAAATTCATTTATGAAATCAGAACTTCAATGGATATATTGAAACAATTCAATGTAGTTTACTTATTTAAGCTATCAATTTATATTCTTAGTCTCACCTTCTCTCACAGCTTTACCTGCTACACCAATCTTTAAGCCAAGAAGACAAAAACAAAACTATTTTCCCTCCATTGTATTTCTATGTGAGTTATCTACTATCAGTGATGTGAAATGATGGTTCGTCGGTGAAACTGCAAGATGTTTTTGATTAAAGTTGAGAATGGTATTTTCTACCCTTCCTGCTCTTAAAAAGGGAAACCAATTTATGTTTAACTTTGAGTTGTTCAATCTAAGCTTGCGTTACGCTGAATTCCACTTTTTGTGGATTATCTTTATTCATCAAACAAATCAAACAAATTTTTAACAATTGTTGATTTTGGTACACTTGGACTAATTTCAGGTACTTCCTGTGTTGTCGAATGTTCTTTTTTCAAGAAACTTGTTATCAGTGGCTGTGGTTTTGGTTTTACCAGTTTTTTATGCAATTCCAGATACCCAGCTGTACAGCTTTGTATGTCGCGCTGGAATTTTAAAGCTCGTTCTAGATCCGAGTCGTTAGTTAAAAAATGGTTTTCTATGGTTTTAGCTTGATTTAGACCCTCACGAAGTACTCTAGCTGCGAATTGTTGCATTGGTACTTCAACTTCATGTTCAATTTTTTTGTTCTTATTATAACCATCAACTGCCAAGATTTCGATTAGATCCTCATCGTCTAGTGGAGATTCGATCAACAACTCTTCGATGTCTTCAGTGTGCATACTTTCAAAGCCTTCGCCACCAATTGCTTGAGCCAAAGTTAAGATTTCTGAATATCGCAAATTTTGTTCTGGTACCAAATTTCCAGTTTTGACGCATGCGGGCCAAATAGCTTTCCAGCAAGCATTCAATATTGATTCTCGCAACTGAGTTATGGCTAAAGAAGCATTTTTAATACAAACCATAATCGTATATTGTTCCCATGCATCAATGATCGAAAGGTTTTTTTCTTCAACTTCATCCAAAATATGTTGAAATGCCAATTTTATATAGTAAATTTTGAAGGCTGCAATAATACCTTGATCTAATGGTTGGATCAGGCTAGTTGTATTCGGAGGCAAAAATTCGATTTTGACATTTGGGTGTTCCACAGCAGAGTGACCAGGCGCATTGTCAATAAGTGATAGGACTTTGAATTCAAGCCCTTTTTGCTCCAAATATTTTTGTGCTTCGGGAACGAAGCACTCTACTTGGTAAATATATCGGCGGTCATCCAAGCCTTTTTATTTGCCATCCAATGAACTGGCAACTGTTGCATATTTTTACCCTTCATTGCGCGTGGTCTTAATGCACGGTTGATTATTAGTGGCTTTAAAATTCGATCATCAGAAGCGTTACTGCACAGTAAAAACGTGATCCGATCTTTAGCGGCTTTAAAACCACTTGCAGTTTTTTCCGATTTAGCAATAAATGTTTTCCAGAAAAGACCGGCTCATCGGCGTTAAATATTTGGTCAGGACAGTAGCCCCCATCTTGTATTATTTTTTTTAGTGCTTGATAATTTTTGGCAGCAACTTCGTCAGCCGATGATGATTCTCCTTTTATTTTCACACTATGAAATGCATATCTTTTTAAAAATCCTGTCAGCCATCCGTCACTAGCCGAAAATTGATGCTTCTTAGCCTTAGTTTCTTGACTACTTGTTAAAGGGATTGCATTCTGTAATCGTTCATAAATTCTGAGTGACTTTTGCTTTATAGTATTTTCATCTACAGGAATTCTTTTTTGAGATGCATCCTCCATCCAGATCACTAAATGTTTTTCTGTGTTTTCTAAAATAGTATCCCTGCTGTACGAAGATTTTTTTGCGCTTATTTTTGATCCACTCATAACCGAAGTTCGAATACTATTTTCATGTTTTTTTATTGTTCGAATTGTGGCCTCATTAAAACCAAATTTTTTCCCAACCGATGTTGAACCTTCGCCTCTCGCAAGATAATCCAATATTTTGATTTTGAGTTCCAAGGAAATAGAACTCTTTTTTTTCGGTTTTCAGTTTTATTTTTTTTAGGCATTTTGTTTGCCTACCACAAAAAATATTAAAATAAAAAAAATGTAAATTGGGAATTTAACTTACCTAGACTACACTGAGAAGAGAGTTCGATGCGCTGGAATTTTAGATGTTCACCTCAAAAATAGCAAATTTAACTTCTTTTTCGAACTGCGGATTTACATATGTAGAATCAACTCCACAAATATTTATATGAATAATTTTTGAATTTGTAAACACTCTGTTAATAAAATTTATTCTGATATTGACATCTAAATCAGTCTGTCGTTACAAAACAAAAAACTCACAACTATACAGGAAACGCAAACCAATATAACTGTCACTGGCAATGGTTGTGAATTGTGATGATAATAATCTATGGCTTAGAGTTAAAAAAGACCGTGTAAGACGAGAGTTGGGTGTATATTTATTTTGATTTTCAGTCACAGGTAGTGGACCAACTATATCTAAAAACAACTTTTCAAATGGAAATCTGGATGTAGAGGTGATTTTCATCGGACATTTGTTAAATTTACTAACTTAATTTTTTTTGACATTGAGATCATTTTTTAATATAATTTCGGATAGTAGTTAGCATTTTCGGAAATTCGTAGTAATGTTTTAATCTTTTATACATGTTCTTAACACACCTTGATGACCACCAATTTTGATGTATCAGGTATCAGGTGAGGCTACTAATTTAGATTTTGATCTGGTTACTATATTGATAGGTTCGTCTTCCATTTGAGTATTAGGTAATTATTTTATTGTCGTAACCATCTATATCTATTCTCCAACGAACTAATCGAGATGAAGGATTTGACATTGATTTGTGCCAAACTAAAGGTTTATGATCGGTTCGTATTATAAATTGCTGTCCAAAAATATATGGACGAAATCGTTTTTTCGATAGTCGCATATTTCTTTCAGCCTTTTGCAACTATATGCCTTTTTCCAATATTTCTTTCAGCCTCTACTTGCATAAGCAATCAGAAGGTCGATCTCAGCTGAATAATTTTGCGATAAAATAGCACCAATGGCTACATCACTGGCGTCTGTGGTAACAATAAAAGGTTTTATAAAATCTGGATATGATAAAATAGGTGGGTTCATTAGAGCTGTTTTTAATTTTATAAAAGCCTCTTCACAAAAAAAACAAAGCTGACCATTCAAATGTCATGCTTTTTTTAGAAGTGCTGTGAGAGGTTCCGCAATATTCGAAAAATGATTGATAAAGCGCTATAATATAGTTCTAAAAAATATTTTACATCCCTTGTATTTTTCGGTCTAGGGTAATCCTTAATCGCAACAATTTTTGAGGAGTCGGGACAAATTCCCTTATCAGTAATGATGTGGCCTAAATAATTTATTTTCTTTCTCAAGAATTTACATTTTTTGGGTTGAAGTTTAAGGTTGTGTTTTCGCAGACACGATAAAACTTCCACTAATTTCTTATTGTGATCATTTAAGTCATAACCATAAATCACGATGTCATCGAGATAAACAAAACATCTAACACCATTCAGAAAGTACCGAGTTCACCATTCAGAAAGTACCGGCATTCAGTTGAAATGGTAGTTTTTTGTTTATCTTTCTCTCTTTTGCAACTTGATGATAACCATCCGCCAAATCGATGGTTGAAAAATAATTAGATCTCCAAGCTGATCCAATATATCCTCAATGTTTGGTAGTGGGAATGTGTCTGGAATTGTGATTTCATTAAGTTTTCTGTAGTCCACGACAACTCTCCATCGCTTAAGGCCTTCTTCCGATTTTTTCGGAACAATAAGCAATGGCGAGTTCCATGGGCTAGTAGAATTCTCAATAATTTGCTTCTTTAATATATTGTCAACTTGTTTATCTATTTCTTCTTTTGTCGAAAAAGGCAATCGGTACGGTTTTACATTCACCGGTCTAGCATTTGGAATGAAAAAAATTTCGTGTGATAATGCATCAGTAGCTGTTAGCTCGTCACCTTCTAAGTAAAATATATCATTAAAAATTATTTGTATTTAGAACAGACACGTTAAACTGCGAAGTTTTTATTTGAATAATGGAATTTTCAGTGAAAACTCCAGGTGAAATTTCGATTGAAGGGCAAATTGATTTTATAAGGAAATCGTTAGTAACAATGTGGAATTTCTGAGATATCGAATATTTGTCATTCAAAAATGTTTAACCTTCACACAATGCAAGGGTTTGAATTTGATTCGGGGTAATACCAGTAATTGAGCATTTTAAATGTGGATAACAAAACACATTTTCTATAATGAATTTCTTTTTTATGATACTAATATCTGCCCCAGTATCAATTAGAAAGGAAGATTTTTGTCTGATAAAATGTTCAGACCGATAGGCTTCAGTATACTTCCTTTGACGACAATTTTTTATATGATGGCCAACCCTCTTACAATAACCACAACTAACCGTATTTTGAACTGGGTAAGAAGATTGGTTTTGCTGAAGATCGAGGGATCGATTTGAATTTTCAAATGTATGATTATAATTTTGGGGATTTTGAAAATTATTCGAAGTTTTACGATAGCAAGTTTCAGAAGTATGTTCAAGTTTTCTGCATATTTGACATTTTGGTCGATAATTTTTTGATGTATTCGGATTGGTATAAGCAGGTGAGGTCAATTTATAATTAATAGTAGTTTCCTCTTCTATTGCCTTAGCGACGGAATCTTTTAAATTTGTAAATCTGCATTCTTTAATAATTACTTGATGTGAATTTTTTAGACCGTCTTCGAACGATTTCAAGGCTGTTCGTGAATTGAGGCTTTGTATGATTTCATATGATGCATCACCTTCACGAGCAATACATACATCGCTTAAGTCACTTAATAACTGATCTAATCTATGTGAAAATGTCTTAACATCCTCATTTGGAAGTTGTCTAGCTCTAACTAATTCTAAATACTTGGAAATATTCAATTGGCCTACTCTCCGAAAATTGAGTTTTTATTTCTTTTTTTATTTCATCAAAAGTCTTGAATTTTTTGTGATTAAAAATGTCGTCAGCTTTGTCTTGCAGCTTGAACATTATCATTTCAATTAATGCGTCTTCATACAATTCGTCACAATAAGTACACTTCCTTGAGAAACACATTAGTTATTTTTTCAATTCAAAATCACCCTATGCTGTTCAAAATATCTAAACATTTTTTAAACATTGCTTCCGGCCCACAGTTAACTCTTCTTATTCTCACTTGCGGCTGTTGCTTTCCACAGATAATATTCTGTCGTTTTATAATTTGTAAGCTGACTTAGATAGCAGGTGACAGTTTTATCATTCATAGGTTTGATTTCTTTTCTTTTAACGCATTATACAATTCTTTTTTGACCGTTAATCTATAGCACCTCGAAAAACATGTTGCGTATTTGTGGGCTACATAAAAGGATTTCCGCGATTACCCGACGAGTGTGAGAAACAAGACAAAAAGACATGCTCAAATCTAACTTCACTGTCACAAAGCCGCAAACTAAAACCACGTTCTATATTTCCATGTTGAACCCACAAACCACGAGCCTCCTTCACGAGCTGACTCACTGCACGATGATAAACACCAAATTGTAATTTTCCGCTTCACGCTCCACCCACCAACTTTTTCTTGAATCCTACTAGAATGTTCTGCGACTCCTTTATTAAAGTGTTCACTGGTAGATTGACAGCCGTGATAACCAAGCCCTTGTTAGATGAAGTGTTTTGATTCCTCCTTTTTGCAAGATCCATAACAAAGAGACAATTTTCTCCTAAACCGCGATGGAAACAGGTGGACAACAAACACAGTAAGAAATGCAAAAAGATTTTGCGCACAAAAAAGAGCAGCTTCATCACCAATAAAAGAGTCGAAATATCCATGGTTCATACCTAATTCTCTCCACATGGTGGGACCTGTGCGTAGTGTTTATAAAAAGGTTCTCCAACCCAATGAAACTATTTTATGAAAACGCTCTGATATTTTTCAGCAGGACAACATTCGATCTAGGTGTTCAATGTTGACCATTACTTTTTCTCGTCTTTTAAAGACAACATCTCGCGGTGTGCAAACTGGTAATATTTTCGTGAAGCAATTCATGAATCGATTCAATGTTCGACTTTTTCGTAAGAACAGAAGTACTGGTCAGCAAGGTAATGTAACATCGACCGAAATAGTTGATAGCCAGAAGTAGCAATGTCTGGTGAATATGGCGGGTAGGACTTCTCTTTTCAACGTTTCCAAGTATGTTTTGACTACTATCGTGACATTGACATTGTCAAGCTGCAAAATCACTGGATCGTGTCTTTTACTGTATTGCAGCCATTTGTCTTTTAATGATTGACTTCTAAACAATTTGTTGATAGTTCTTAATCATCACAAGTGCAAAGTATTGGACGATTCAAATGGGTATCTCCAATGGGTATGAGATCCACATTGTAATCGTCCAATACTTTGCACTGGTGATGATTTGGATCAGAACTATCAAAAAATCATAGCGAAACCGATGACTAAAACTGAAAATGTTCACTTACATTGACATGAAGTGAACATTTTTCGAATTGCTATATATGGGCGATTGTGGCTATGAGATCCCCATTGTAATCCACCAATACTTTGCACTGGTGATGATTGAGACCAGAACTATCAAAATATCATTGCGAGACCGATGACCAAAACTTAAAATGTTTACTTATATTGAAATGAAGTGAACATTTTTCGAATTGCTATATATGGGCCATTGTGGCTTTGAGATTCCCATTGAAATCGTCCAATACTTTGCACGGGGAATAATTAAGACCAGAACTATCAATAAATCATAGCGAGACCGATGAGCAAAACATAAAATATTCTCTTATTTTGAAATGAAGTGAACATTCTTAGAATATCTATATATGGGCCATTGTGGCTATGAGATCCCCATTGTAACCGTCTAATACTTTGCACTTGTCATGATTTGGATTAGAACTATCAAAAATTCACAGCGAGACCGATAACCAAAACTGAAAATGTTCACTTATATTAAAATGAAGTGAACATTTTTCGAATTGCTATATATGGGCCATTTTGACTATGAGATTCCCATTAGAATCGTCCAATACTTTGCACTGGTGATGATTAAGATCTATCAACATATCGTTTAGAAGTCAATGCATACTTTTGTAAGTGTATAAATTGGTAAATTTTTACTTTTATAATTGTGATACACGATAAATATTTTTTTTGGGCTGACATCAATAATATGTCGTGACATATTTTTTTTTCGGCTAGGATAGAAATATTTTTTGTAGTATATATCGGCCATTATGGTTGTGATATTTTCATAATGATTATCTGTATTTTTCGAATTCTAAAAAAGAACCTTACCTTACCAATGACTAAAAATATTATATTAAATAAATATAATCTTAATTTTGACTTACGTTCTTGTAATTCGCTAGCACTGTCACGACACGACTGTAATCAAGATGGATTTGATCTTTTCGATAACACAGTCATTCAATGACGAAATTCTCAGATCTGAACCGGCCTAACAAATTGCAACATACAAGCAACAACTCTGGTTACAACTCACTCAAAAATAATGTTCAAATTACATAAAGCTTAACGCTTTACAGTAAATGAAACCATCAGTTAAAGCTCTTAAAAATTGTACATTTGTATGCTTTAAGCAAACTCGCCATCAAATCGTATCACACATTTTGAGACATATAATCGACAACAATACCCAAAAAGCACACACAAAAAATCATAATTCACAACCAATTTAACTTTAATTTATCACGTTTTAAATATTTGAATGGTTTTCCATTCAATTTTTCATTTTATAAAATTTTGTTATAATCCAAAATTGAAACCCTAAAAATGGTGAAAGCGCCCGTAAATCTATATACAACCAAAACGAAATGAAATCGAAAGAAAAAAGCTTTTCACATGTGACAACATTTCAATACCAATAATCATACAAATCTATATATTAAATTTCATTTGAAATGTCTTACCTCTATAACACATATGGATACATACACACACACACTCGAGTACAATCAAAAATTATGTTACGCTTTCTAGATTCGATCGACTATATATCCTTTTTATTTTATTCCTTTCATCTTAAAGAGAAAAAAAATAAGAAAAAACATTACTTGTTCTTCTTCTTCGTCGTCGTTGTCGTCTTGTTATTCATCCTTCTGTGTACAAATAGAAAATTTATTTTCACATATCCCATTTTTTTTTGTATAAGAGAAGTGTGCCTCACCCTCACACCCCACAAATAAATTGTTAATTTACTTAAAATGAAGAAAATGTTTGAAAAACAAAATTTTCCCAAACATTTATTACTGTATATGTCACACAAGTGTTTATTGAGCAATTTAAAAATAAAACTTCGAAAACGAATTATCGATTTAGTTCTCGTATACGAGTTGGTGTATAGAAAATTATTCATATTTTCATAAGATGATTTGTAAGACAGAACCGAACAAATACATAAGATCTGTGAACTCGTATGAATGTATGAGATTATGTTCAAAATCCATATAATGTACGTTCACATAACATGTACAAGTCTATAAGGTACTTTGGAATATAAGGTGTGCTTTCCACATGATTCCATTACTTATTCAACTCTTAGTTTTTTATTTTATCGTTAAGTGTTTGATATTTTCAAAATGTTCGCGGTATTTTTCGGACAATCTATATTGACTATATTATACACTACCTTCCGTCCAAACCTGTTCGTCCCGAACAGGATCCAATTCCCATCCTCTATAGAGAGCCAACCTTTCCAAATGTACAACCTTTGATTTTCCTCGGATCCCTTTCTGAATTCGGTAGATTACATCATTGCTGTTCGTAATCACCTTGTATGGTCCTTCCCAGCCATGTTGCAATTTTGGTAATAAGCCTCTCTTGTGTTGTAAGTTGTGAAGCCAGACTGGCTGCTCTCCATTATTGAGCTTTACAACTCCCAATGTGTCTATATAGTAATCTTATCTTCCATGCAATTGTATCTTAAAATCTCCACAGTTTAATGTAGCACGCCCTATATGTCCAACACGAATTTGTTCTTCTTCATGAAGTCCACTCCCAAAATCACCTCATCGACAATATCAGCCACCAAAACATCATGACAGAAGTGCCTGTTACCAATTCGTATGGCCACTTCTTTCCTTGATCTCTGCACTTTCGCCGGTTGCTGTTTGCAGTTTGAATCCTCCAATTGGCTGAAGTTCATTTTATTTTTAATCAGCCCGCACAATCGTCCGCATTGCTTTGTATATATAGTGTTATCAAACAGGCTTTTCCATTGATTTCTCCAATGTTAAGCCATCACCACCTCTTGTCAACCGTGGAACGGAGCTGTCATGCCGGATTTTGTTGAAGAAGTTAGGTTTCTTTCTTTATATTAACCTTCTCATTTATTGTTTGCAATATATCAGAACGCTCCTTCTCTTCTGAATCTTCCCTTTTCCTCCAATACAATGATGATGATATCATTGACCACTTACGTTTTATTTCCCAACAATATCTTAAAATATGACCAGGTTTGTCATATATCCAGCATCTAGTTCTACCTTTTCCAGACCGAAACTTTATTGGTAGCCACTCATTTCCTGGTTTGTTGTAGTTCAAATGTGGTTTTCGATGCAAACACAACCGCTCATCTTGTTCCTACCTCACGAATACCATCAGTAAACGCATCAATTTTATTTATTTATTTGTATTCGGGCGCCATTTTAAAGTGGGTGAGATGCACCAATCGCTCTATGTCCGCTGCAAACTCCTGTAGTGTTTCACCGATTCACTGAGATCGAGAAATTTGAGCTCCATCCTATTTAGCTCTCGCTTATGATCAGCACCATATTTTCACTACAAAGCTAGGTTGGTTCCATCATAGCCTCAAAGTTCGGATTCTGGAGCAATCTGCAACATTTCTGCCGCACTGCCTTTAAACGCCACTATGAGAGCTGCGACCTGGGCTTCCTTACACCAATTATTCCTTAATGCAGCCGTTTCTTAACTGTAGTTTGAAAATGTTTCTTCGAACGTCGGAGGCTTCAATTTAATTCCGTTGACTGGTTTCAAGATTTGGGTAACATCGCCATTATTTTTCTTGTTTCAAAAACCTTTCATCAGTCGCTTCGAATTGTTGCTCCATTTGACTTTTAATTGTATCCACTTTGGCATTTAAAGAAATGAACATTTCACGGAACTCATCACTCACTTCGGATATAAAATGCCGTTGAATATTTTCTTGTTAACCGTTCTAGCACAGATTCTTGTCCGATTTTCAAATTTTCTTGTCCGGTTCTCATTTCGGTCTGCAAATTTTCTTGGCCGGTTCTCATTTCGGATTTCAAATTGTCCAGGCCAGTCATCATTTGATGCATCGCCGCCATTAACTGGCCCATATCAATATTTGTATGTGCTGGGGTAGGTTTATTTATTGCTGCTGAGGTTTATCTATTGCTGCATTAGGTACTCCAGTGTTAAATTCGCACTAGTCTGGATCGATGTTTTGTTCCAGCAAAGCTTGTTGTAGCCTTACTTGTTATTCTGCTTTGCTACCCGTTGTAGTAA
Source organism: Tipula lateralis (assembly GCA_963932295.1). Lineage (NCBI taxonomy): Eukaryota > Metazoa > Arthropoda > Insecta > Diptera > Tipulidae > Tipula > Tipula lateralis. The sequence continues at coordinate 166,049,280 of OZ010737.1, forward strand.
AACCCTGTGCGTTCAACTCGTTCTTCAGTTCCGACACTTTCAGCTTAAGTAGCTTCATGTCTCCTTATTCACAATCCCACCGCTGTCACCAATTGTTACGTTTTCCCCAAGTAGAGATTCAAACCAATACTGGATTGTGAATAATTAAAACCACAACACAGTGGAAAACAACTATATTTTTTTATTAAAAGTCACCACAATTCACTATTACAGTACTTTTATTTTACTGTTACTTCTACTATTTCACTTTTTGTCACTTTTCCCGATTTTAATTTATCGCTATTCCAATTCAGACTGAAACTCTACGCTTTCTGCTCGCGTATTAATATTCATTTTGCCCGCTTCTCGGTCATAGAAGAATTTTCCATTTATTTATTATTTCGCCTGTATACTGCGATTCATGCTGGTTTCCAATTACGAGCATTTAGTACTTCTATTCAATCATAGATGTCACCCGCGTCCGTAACATTAATTTTGATTAACAGTGACACTCGCGGATAATAGAATAGGTTTGAATAGAAATTTCCCTAGCTCCGGATAGCAAGCTCTGGATAGCGCAAATATTAAAACACAGCTATCATTGGCCTTTACATTTCACCGAGGTCGCCATCTGAAGTTTATACGAGATAATTATACAAACTGTTTGTATAATACAATTTCTCAACTAAACTTAGATGACAACGTGCTGATTGTTGGTGATTCTAACTTGCCAAAGGTTGAATGGTTGGTAGATTAAGACGTTAACTGCCTCATTCCTACAATGTAAAGTCTGATGATGAGTTAATATGCATTGGTTCTATCTTGTTCTTTTGTGTTTTTTGTAGGTGGATATTGACCCCGACGTGCAACTATGCTATGACATTTTATTCATTGGTTTCGGCAGATTTGTACCTGTTTCTATTAAAAATGTTAATAGTAATAATCCTCCGTGTTTTAATGACGATCTAACCTTCGAAGTCGTAAAAAAATTATATCGTAGATGGAAGTTATCCAAGAACGCTGACTACAGATTATCATTTTTGGATTTATTGAAACAGTTTGACGGTATGCATTATATTGCTTATAAGAATTTTATTATTAAGTCTCAAATTAGTATGACTTCAAACCCTACATCGTTTTGACTTCAGAAAGAAAACTTATGGGTTTCCATCAACTACGTGGTTCAATGATGTTACTAGAAGTAATTCTGGCGATATTGCTTACCTATTTGCTACATTTTTTCAAAATATATATAGTCGGTCAGATATTGATAAGGATAAGTATATGAGGGTACGGATGCAACTACCAACCCTTGCCTATACACTTGCTTATTTAAGGATGGGTGTGGCCCAGATGGTATTTCTTCATACTTTCTTAATCGGTTTAGCAATGAAATCAGCCTTTGTCGATTTTGTTTAACAGTTCACTTTCGAAGGGTGTTTTTCCGTCGTCTCATATTGTACCGATCTTTAAATCTTGTAATAGGAGCGATATATCTAATTATAGAGGTATTTCGTTATTGTCAGCGATTCCAAAATTGTTTGAGTCAATTGTGTGTGATTATATGTTTTTCGGCCTAAAATCGTGTATTGTAGATGAGCAACATGGTTTCTTCCGTGGGCTTTCTACTGAGACAAATTTAGTGGAATTCACGAAACCCGGCACGGAGGTTATAGAGAATAATACTCAACAATTGCATAGTTGGTTGCAATTAACGGCAGCGTTTCTAATCCATTTATGTACATTATGGAGTACCTCCGAGCTCACATCTTGGTCCACTTATTTTCATACTATTTGTAAATGATATCATAAAATGTTTAAAATTCTCCCGATGTTAAATAAATGCTGACGACTTAGAACTATTCTCTCCTATTCGAGATCTATCTAATGCAGTTAATTTGCAAATGTCACCATTTTGCACGAAAATAAAGGATCTTGTAATTACATTTATTTCAACATTATCATTTAATCGTCATTTTGACATGATTTGTGCTAAATTCAACTCTATGTTGGCATTCCTGAAACGTAGTATGAAAGAGTTTAATGATCCTAGAGTTTTTGTCTGCTTGTATCAATCACTCGTGCGCTCACAGCTCGAATATGCATCATCCGTACGGTCTCCAGGTTACAATGACCACATCACTAGAATTGAATCCATACAAAACTCTTTTCTCATTTTTTATGCATATAAAACTGGTTGGTTTTTTCTGTCGATTATTTGGTGTGTCATAGCTCAGAGCTGAATAAAAGGTGGCTGAATGGTACCTAAACTAAAAAAGCCAACCAACAATAAAAACTCATATAGACCGATTTATTTGCTCCCTCATGAAAAAAATAAAGAAGAATGAAACCTAATTCCATCCCGCTAATGTGGATTCAGAGAAAACCAACCAACTGTACAATATATGCACAGAATTACTAGCATAACCGAATACTTGCTTTAGAACGGGAACAAGTCTTTATATTCAATGTTTTTTATGTAGCCCAAGCTTATGATAAAGTACCTGAAGGTATTTAGAACGTATGTCAGTTATAGCCAATTTCCCTAAGCCCTGTAAGCCCGTGGCATTCATGTCGTAGGAGGCGACTAAAACTGGGGTGACGAACCGCATCCGTAAAATACCATGACTGTTAAAAACGTCAATAAACAAAAAAAATCGGATACCACCAAACCAACAATGACCCTCCGCTTAAGAACCCGGACAAGAAATTGAAGATTTCGGAGTGACTGCGCGTGGAACGTCGCTCCGAAAACCTGGCGCGTTTGACGGCCTTATCACATGTATGAAAAAGTACCGGCTAGAACTCGTAGCGCTCCAAGAAACTCGATGGCCTTAAAGTGGAGACCATGTGCCCCAAGGATTTACATTATACTACATAGTGGAGATGGCCTCGATATATTGGAGTTGGATTTCTCATTGGGCCAAAGTTAAAAAATACTTTAATGGATTTTCAGGCAGTCGGTAATCGAATGTGTAAGCTTCGCTTGCACATGAGATTAGCAAACCTGTCAACCCCAATATAAAGACTTATTTTACAATAACTTAGATAGTCTGATGGGCTCTATACCTGAGCACGATGTCAGGCTGATCATTGGTTACTTTAATACTAGAGCTGGTAGAAATCAGACTGACTTATGCGATAACACAGATCCATACTCCTGACACGAAACTGCGACCGAAAATATGGGAAAAGACGGATCCTCGGTATAGTGAAAATTGAACCCAAAAATGATTGGTTTGATGAGGAGTGTCGTCGTGCTGTTGAGCAACGAAATATAGCCTACAATGAAGCGCAGATTCGGTTTACAATTGTAAGAAAAAACAAAGCAGTTCTTGCTAGCAGGAAAGAATGGAACCCTCTATGTTAACGCCGATGCGGTATACACTCGATACATGGCGTGAACATTTTTCTGACTTAGATTAAGTTCCAAATGTATCACAAGCTGTATTTGAATACCCTTAAATACAGACCACAGAGATGTTCATTGAGGATCCATCCTATGAGGAATTCACAATGGCATTGCAGAGATTATAGAAAAATCGTTCACTAGGAGTTGACTGCATTAATTCAGAGCTCTTGATATTTTGCAATGTACACCAGGTATTCCTATATTTCGAGCAAGCCTATAACTCGATCATTCGAGAGAGGCTATGGTATGCGCTTGAATATTTAAGAATAACAAAAAAATACGTACATATGTGTTAAATGACAGTAACGCAGTCACAATGCTGTGTCAAAGTTGAGAACAGGCTATCGAGAACTCTTGGAATTATTTCTGGTGTTCGACAAAGAGATGCGCTGTCACCGATACTTTTTAATCTCATGTTGAAATACATCCTTCGTAAAACTGAAACAAGTCAAGACAATATCTTATTCCGACTATCCATTTAACTTTTTGCAATGCAGATGATACCTGTATGATTGGATTAAATGACAACGGAGTGAAAGAAATACTTGATCCACTGGAACAGTTTTCAGCTGTTTTCCGTTGGTCTCAAAATCAACGATTCTAAAACGTTCCACATCTTACAGTTTAATATACATACGCAGTCTGAACAATGCAAGGATTATCATCGTATTTATTTTGGAACAAGCCATTTCGAAAAGGTCCAGTTTCACTCGGTCTTCTTTGAATTTTAACATTTCACCGCTATCTCCTAAAAGTGAATACGAAGTGTAGTTAGGTCATATTTTACTTTACATTGTGGAACACCTCAGTTAAAATGGATGCGTTGAACTTTGAACCGGTAGATAATACAACGTGTTAGACTCGCTTGTGAATGAGATAAGCCAACCGCTCAAATGTATTTCCATATGCACCCACTAGTATTTCATTTGATTGAGCTAATGAGCATTGTAGAATGATGTTTGTTTGGTGGCTTCATTGCAAGTGTTGGCAAAAACCAAACCATGTTATCAAGTAAATTAACCAGCACACTCGATACGAAACTGCGCCCGTAATGAAGAAACAATGAACATTTTAAGAATATTTTTTCCCAAAGTGATTGATTTGATGAGGAGTGTCGGGAAATAAATGAAAACTTTTTGGCCAATATCTATGTGGCTTGAACATTTTACTGATCTGATTAAAAAAAATCATTTCAGACGAAAAATAATTTGGTTGGTTCGTCAAACTGAAGGTATGTCCGAAAATTGTAAGGTGGCTAATAACAAAAACGAATAAAATACGAAAACTATCGCGGCAAAGCTCTCCTTTGTATAGTTTATAGGTTATGGAGCCCGTGGAGGAAATTATCAATAGCTCCAGCGAATTTGATTTATTACGAATCAAGTTTTATTTAAAACTCAGTGACAATTCTCTATTGCAGTTTAGAACTGACTAACCAAACACCTCATAAGACAACATTTTATTCCGATAATCCAAATGATTTGGATCAAAGACGAGGTGGTGTTTGAATTAATGATCATCTGTTGCTTTCACAATTAACGAGTCCAAACCAAATGAAGTAACCATATAAGAGAGTGATACAATTTAAGCATCTTGGTGCGCTTCTCTTACTTATAATAAAAGCATGGGTCGCTTTGCCTCTGGCAACTAGGGCTTTCTATCAACGTCCACTTCGAGAACGAATAACGGCTACTAACAATCGAGATAAAATGTATAAGAGTCTGTTTGAATACTTATTGAATGTTTCTACTCTGCGTTAATGTGTTTACTCCTAACAAACACCAGATTTGCTGACAATGTGCTAACTATTCTTCTAAGGAATGGTTGAAAAAAATTTCAAAATCGTTTAGGTTCGGTTAAAATGCATAAAACGATTGCTTCAAAATACTAACTTTTATGGCAGTTAGTAATGTTAACAACTTAAATATTTTTGCAGTGGACGCTTCAACCATTACGACGAGGTAAGCTTATTTATCTGGTTGTGCTAAAACCGGATACTATTAAGAAGTAATTGAAAATCTATGATTATAATTGTATTCAGAATTCGAAGTTTCTAGTCCTAATTTATGAGCTTTAACCACTACTAGGACTTTTCGTTCTGATATAATATGTAATATATGTTTTCAACCATACTTGTTCAGTAACTGGGCTCCGATTACTAGTTTTAAATAAAAACTGTTTGCTGGAATTAAATTGTAATAGCTAGACACAAATTAAAATGGTCACATGACATCACTACCATAGTGATGGTTTTAGTTTTTCGAATGCTTGACACGAGTGTGAGGTTGACCTTAATTCTTAACCGTTGATCAAAAACTGCAAAGTAATTTTTTGTAGCAAATAATTTCAAGTCTCGGATAATTTGCGGTAACGATATTCTTTGATACAATCATTAAATTAGAACAACCGTAAGTTTCTAAGATACTTTCGGTCGTGTTTTGCAAATTTCACGGTTTATGCTACATTTTCTCTCGAACGGTTTTTGTCTCTTACGATAAGATCATTTGAAAGTTTACATAATCTGATGAACTTGGATTATTTAGCTTCCATGTACATACCTACATTAGCATCCTAAAACCTGACATGTCCAGGAAGATCCAGGCTTCTTATTAATGTTCAATAAACACAGATTGTATTTTAACGTAGGCAGGCTGTCTTTCCACCGGGTGCAATTAGTATATCGAAGATAGATAAGCCCAAACTGTAAGATATTGATGTAATAGTTGGGCTTTAACGAATGGTAGCGAGAATCAAAAGGATAACGCATACGATTGCTTTTGCTTTCTCTCAACATTGACTAAGCTGTCCTCTCAACTTGTTTAAAGCCTCATTTTTTTTGTTTACGTTAAGTTTTAATTAGATGCAGGGTGGACTGTCCTAACGAATTTCACTTCCTAGATGTTCGATAAATAAATTCACGATTTGCTTCTTCATTTCGAGGTTTCGGCATCTTCACTGTAAACCTATGCGCATTAACCGTTCCTCGTGTTACCCGCCATGGCGTAAAAAATGGTGGTATTTTCTCTGTTAATTCTGTAGAACATTTACCATTTATTAATCTATAGAACACGCAGAGTTCTGCAACATCTCTGCGGTGCTGTATAGGCTGTCTAGATCTTTCGTTAGTCTGGATTACATATGCTGCACCCCAAACTTGACAGCAATATTCTATACACGGTCTTATAATGGTGTTTTAGATCTGGAGAACCTGATGCGATCTATAAAGCCGTCCACATCTATTCAGGAAACCGAGTTTACGTGAAGCTGATATGGCCAATGCTATATAATGTGTCCATCCCATTTTAAATTGTTGCTAATCTGAATATCAAGCAGACGAATTGAGTCAGAACCCACGAGAACATTGTCTTTCACCATAATAGGGTATTCGTTGTGACTTCTTTTACGTGAGAACGTGCGTTGTGACAACTTGCAGCCTCTTATCGTTTAACTCAGAAGGTGTATGTCTAAAATTTCACTTCGGCGAAAGGTAGGATTGTTTCGGCCTTATCACAGATAGTGGAGACAGAATTAAACAAACATCTTCGATTCAATCACAGCGGTTCTTACTCTTATCTATCGTTTAAATAGCCACAGAATTAGCCTTCAATTCAACTTTCAGTATTAAAGTTTTATAAACTTAAATTTTTTTTGTTATAAAACTTTAATTGCGAAACAATGAACCAAATATGTCGTAAAAAAAAAGTTTGCAACCGATCCCTCTTTACCAACAAAATTACAGACACCATATTTACCTACAATAAAAGCAAGACGTCAACGAAACAGCACAAAATAATTTTTTTTTGTCGTCGGTTTGAAATAATTTATGTTAAACTTAATTGACGTATTTTCATTTCTTCAACAAAATAAAATAAAAAAAAAATCTTATTATTTGGTAATTATTTACTTTAGTAAAAAAGTACATAGTATAAAAGTGAAATGGCTTTTAATTAAGAAGAGCGAAATACTGAGGGAAAAAAAACACTGTAATTGTTATAAAATTACTCCTCATTAGCATATTATTGTCATTAAATTTATTTTATTAAAAATATGTTTCAGTTCCAGCATATTTTTTTTCTTATATAATATAGCAACTTTCACAATAATTATTATTGTTTGTATCAAGTTTGTGCTTTTTATGCTGTTTGAAAGTTCGGAAGAGGAAGTTTAAAATAAAAAATGTTTCTACAGTTTTTCTAAAGTGATTTTAATAGTGTTGGATATATAAACGAACATAATTTTTGCTTCGTATTATTTATGACATTTATTTGAGCACGTAACGTATATTACGACTACCTGTACATACATAATGTTATAAATTGTTGACAGGTGATTCGTACACAAAATAAGGAAATATTTTGTTTCCTTAAACATGAATATTAAATTTGTGTTTTTTTTTCCTACAAAGCTATATACTGTCAAATACACCATTTCGAATTTGTTTCATAACAGCTATACTGTTGCATCTCGAAAGCTCCAATCGTTTCTGAAAAATACTAAAATCTAAATTCAAACATTTTATCAACATGATACAGACTTATTTCTGTGTGGAGGCTCTTTTCAGTGTCGTTACTACAAGGGCGCAAACCCCGGCGCGAACGCGGTCCAATGGCCTTTGTTATTATCATGAAGAATTGTTTCATGAATTAGCTAAAGTCCTCATAATAAAATTTCCAATAATATTGGGTATATGCATTAAAAATCAGAATTTGATACTAGATGTCATTACTTGTTTATGCATTACAATACATCATGGACAGATATGCCTATATCTCTTTTTTCGTTTTTTTCTATGCCATCTGATTTGGGACTCGAAGCACTACCAACTCTTTCGCGGTTGGCTTATTTACGTCCTTACCTTACGCTTTGCAGCCAAATCGAGGACGTACGGCCATAGGTCCAATTTTCCTAACCATCTGCACATTGCATAGCTCCATGCCAGCTTATAGTACTGACATGGAAAATGGGTCGGCCCATGGATTCTGCGCTCTAACAGGGGGTCATAGTTGTGCTCATTCACACCACCGATCGTAATAAAGTGGTGAAAAATCCCTCCCTGCCGCAGCTTTAACCACTGCGCCACCTGGGCGGTCCAGATATGTCTTTTGAAAGCCCTATTTGATACCTGTTAAAATTCAATACCTGCTAAAAGTTATTGTTCTGACTGTGCACATCCATGATCATTGATCAAAATCGCGAAAAAACAGCATTTGCGGCAAGTTTTATTGAGTCACTTTTTCGCAAACAAAACTGCAGCTGAAAGTCATCATTTGCTCGTGGATTTGTATGGTGAGCATGCTCTTGCAAAAACACAGTGTTTTGAGTGGTTTAATCGCTTCAAAAGTAGTGATTTTGACATCAAGGTCAATGGGCATTCTGGTTAGCCGAAAAAAATTTATGATGAAGAATTGAGGCATTACTCGATCAAGATTCATGTAAAACGCAAGAAGAACTTGCAGAATCTTTTGGAGTTGATCAAGCAACAATTTCCAGACGTTTGATTTTGAAAGCCTTGGGATTCATCCAAAAAAATAGGAAACTGGGTGACATACGAGTTGAAACCAAGAGACGTGGAAAGTCGATTTTGCATGTCCGAAATGCTGCTCGAGCGCCGCAAAAAGATGTTGTTTTTGTATCGTATTGTCACTGGCGATGAAAATCGATCCGTTACGATAATTTCAAGCGCAAAAATGCGGATGTCAAGAAAAGAGGCAGGTCCATCGACACCGAAGCCGAATATTCCTGGGGCCAAGGTCATGCTATGCATATGGTGGGATCAGCTAGGTGTGATGCACTATGAGCTGTTGCCAAATGGCCAAACCATCAATCCCCAAATCTATCGTCAACAATTGATCCGATTGAAGCAGAAAATCCAGCAGAAGATCAATGCAGAGTGCCCTACCAAGAATACACTTCACTTCAGTTCAAGGTATCCATAAATTACCAGAAAGATGGGAAAAAATAGTGGGTAGCGATGGGCAATACTTAGGATAAAAAATCTTATGACATTTTTCCACAATAAAGGCTCAAATTTAAAAAAAAATTCTGGTTTTTAATACAAACCTAATGACTTTCGATGAGCAACATTTTTTTATTTCTCCGGTTCTTTTTTAAGCCAAAAATTTGTAGTTACGCCACTGGCTCTTTTCATAATTTGACAAGCTTTTCTCCATACTACTTGAAGAAATTGAAAAGCTCGCCCTAAACAGTGCGTTTACAAAGAAATAGGTCGGATATGATAACTACGCCCTCTCAAGGGAACTCGATGAAAAGACATGTTGTCATCTCTGGATTCACAATTTTGCCTTCCGGTCACAAGTGAACAGGAAGGCCAAAATTCACGAGTAATTCTGAAAGTGAGTTCTGAAACGTGATCTCCTGTGATCTAGACAAACAAAAAATAACGATAATTACCGTTGGGCACCAGTCTACCAGCACGTGTATCCGGCTTTGCTCTTTGTTTGAGCGAGTAGACTCGGGCGGGGTACCTACTGATACCACAAAAAAGAACCTCCACGCAACTCATCCAATAAAATTAACACACAATATTTTTTGTCCTTCACACCAACAAAAAAAGTGAAGGCTAGATGGCGGTTATATCTTATCTCTATCTTAATCGCCATCGATTCGTCTCGTCGCTATAGGCACCTCTCGTGGTCTCTCACAGCATATGCCACATGACAAAAATAAAAACCAAATTCTTAAAATGACAGTCGACAACATTTGTTTGGGATTTGGGTAAGGTAAGATTTTTAGGCGGCGGATAACAACATCGGGTGTCACCAATCGACTCTGCGTGGTGACTGAGTTTGCTCGACCGAGTCCACCCTGTAATGCTACTGGCAATGCTGGCTCTGTATCACTGCGAGAGTGACTTAAATTGAATCCTGTTAATAGAACTATCAAGCCCTGTAAGATGTTATTATGAATTGGCTGGAAAGTTAAATAGTTCTACACCCAGACCTGTGTGAGTCATCCGTGCCTCAGCTAAAAGCATTTTGGTTCACACCTCATTTTCAATCTGAGAAGAATCACGATAAATTTAACCGAAAAGTTCTAAAAGGGGATTCATGGGAAATTGTATGCCACCATCCTATCTTGGTTGGAATATTTGACAAGATTCAATAACGTTGAGAAATTGTTGTAAATAAAATTATAAGAAACAATCCAGTGACTTTAGGCTATGTGTGATTGTTCGAGATCTAGAGCCTGTGTCTATATTAGCAATAATATGTACTTATTACTGACTTCTGAATGAAAAATATTTGTAATGTCCCAGAGGTCCTTGTAAAATTAAATAAGCAGGGAAATGAACGTTTGATTCTAGTCAAACTATATAAATATCTTCCTGGAGTTATTCTGGAGATTCTCGACTAGATGGAATACATCATGGTATCCTTCACGACATACAGAGAAAATATCATCTATCACATATGTTTTGAAGCTAGAACCAGTTGGGGATTATTATTAATTGTAAGATACTATAGCACAAGGTAAAAATAGTGTTAGTACCGAAAAATATGAACCCTTGACTAGAATAATTGTTTTCAACCAATAAGCAAGTTATTTTGCCTACTTAAATGTTAAGAGCAATTGAAAGGGAAAGTAGATAATTTAAGTATAATGCATAGTCAAATTTATTCCAATTAAAATGCACATCAGAATATAAATCTATGAAACACCACTTTATGAAGATGTTGGATGGTTTATAAAACCACTGTATTATAAATGATTTATCTTATTAGCATTTCTTAACAAAGCACACCACCTCCATCCAGGTTGCCGCACAACCACCTTCATGATAGAGACAATCATTTCAACACTGCTAGGCATTGGTAAATATCGAGGGAGGTAGCTAACACAATAGAACCAAAACACGAGTTCCTTAAATCACTTAGTGTAGCATGAATGAGAGTACATCTCCGCATCCTACCTTTTGTTCAGTATGTTGTAACCAGATGGTGCTAAATTTGTTAAATCCTGAGAGGAAATTTAAATTCCTACTTGGTACGCCTCTGAGTTTTATGCAGAAACGTTTGGAATTTTACGAGCAGCACTCTATATGATGAAAATAAAGCGCAAAGACTGTCATATTTGCATATTTTCTGACAGTCAACTTGCTATAAGAGCAATTGACTCGAATACTGTTTACTCGAAACTTGGTAGTCTGGAGATTCAATCCTGGCAGGGAATTTGTTGGCTAAACACTTATCCTAATCACGTACATCCTCTATTTATCTCTTGAGAAAAACATCGACGGTCATTTTAATGGTCTTCACCAGGAGAAATGGGACCAACTAATTTCATGTCACTTATCCAAAATCTTTCTTGGAAAAATAAAAACGATAAGATTCATCTTTAGCTAAACTGATTATGAAGTACATAGGTATAGCAGAGTACTGAATCTTTTTTAAAAAGTTCGACTCGGTTGAACCGCAAGAGTTCGTATAGTCTTATGGAGAGGAATTAATAAATTGCACGATTAGAGATACGAATTTAGAATAGATCGAAACTGGGCACTTGAATGTTTCAAACCTTATAAATCAGCTAGTCCTGACCGAATTATTTCAGCGGAGATTCAGAAAAACTCGAAGATTATTCTCTCCTGGCTGGAAGTAATCTTCAAAGGGTGTTTAAAACTGGTCTGTATTCCGCGAGGGTGGGTAGAGCTCAGAGTGATCTTTATTCCTAAAAGCGGGTTAATGTTGACAAGGCTACCCAAAGGACACTATATCATCCTTTGTACTGAAAACCTTGAAAAGGCTGATGAATATCTTTATCCGTTCAAAAATAAAGCCTAGTGGCTGGGCCTAGTCTCAACATGTACTATACGCCCTGGTAAATACAATTGAGAAATCAATATTCTCGCAAGAGTTTTGTATGGTGCGGCATTCCTTGATATTGAGGGTGCCTTTAACAATGAAGGCAATGTAACAATGGAGGCAATTCTGGAGGGATTGTCGTTCACATGATTGGATGCAGGATGGTTAACTCGGAGCTGGGGAATCCACTGTTAAGAAGCGGCTGGCTAAGAGAACCCCGCAGGGAGAAGATCTGTTTCCTCTTCTCTGGAACATAGCAATCAATGAGTTAATGTTAGAGGTGGAGAGTGAGGGTATCGGAGTGATTACTTATGCAGATGACATAGCGATAGCTGTCTCTGGAAAATATTTAAGCACGGTGAGGGAGGTAATCCAAAATGCCCTCCTAATCATTTCATGGTGGGCCATCAGATGTGAACTGGCAATTAGCTCGTCGAAAACTGAACTGGTACTATTAACTAGGAAGTATAAAATTTCGGTAGTAGATTCACCTCTCTTGAATGGCAGGAGACTAGCTTTTACTGACAAGCAAAATATCTAGGCGTCATCTTGGACAGTAAGCTCAGTTGGAAACCCACCATTTTCGACAGAATAAACAAGGCTAATATAGCCATGTACTTGTCCAGGAACACCAACAGAAAGAGATGGGGCCTCAGGCCAGGGGTTGGTTCACTGGCTATTCACTTCCGTAGTAAGACCTGTACTCATGTATAAGGTGAGTGTGTGGTAGCTCTTGATAAAGTAAAGTACAAAAAGGTGATCGAGAAGGGGGAACGGCAAAGAACGGCCTGCATGCTGATAAGCGGGGTACTGAGGACAACACCTTCACGTGCATTGGAGGTCTTGTTTCACCCGCTTCCCTTCGATATTTATGGTAAGCCTATGGCGGCGATTACGGTCACCCGACTAACAGCCATATCTCAGTAAAAATGTCTTCAGAAAGGGCACTCGACGGTAATTAGATCGCTAAGGAAGGAACTGGCGAATCTATAGACTATGTTACACCGACTTTGTGCTTCGAGAAAAGATTCAGTACTTCCTGTCCATCAAGAGAATCTTAGAGGAGCGAGTCGTTTGCTGAATGGTACAACTCTCCAACTGCTACCGGAAAGAATGATGTTGGCGAGGCCTATTAAGGCACTCAAGACTATCGTAGATATACTCACAGAACACTGCCTTCTTGGAGAACATGCGAGGAGGTTAGGACTAGAAGCAAATGACTTTTGCAGAAGCTGTATGGACGAGGAGGAGCAAGAGACGGTGGTTCAACTTATATGCTCATGCCCGGATTTTTCACACAAAAGACATGAATATTTGGGTAAGGTTTTAATGTACTGCCCCTCTGATCTCGAAAACTGTAAGGTGCGTGACAAATCACGTTGTAGCAGCCACACAACTTAACCTAACCTAGCTTTTTGAATCTCCAAGTATCTTATTGAAATCCAGTAATGGGCTTTGAGTCCAGCGGACGATCTTGGTCAACTTCTTGGTCAGCTTTATGCTGTATGTTTCGAAAGAAATCCTTTGTCCAAACCTTTCAGGACTAAGTCGATAGAGCAATCGGAACTACTTTAGACCACAACACTAGATATCATTCCAACATAAAAATTATTTACATATTCCTGTCTTGCAGCAATTTCTCGAAAGTGTTAAATATCATAAAAATAGTAATAATAATAATAATAACTAAGTTTTAAATATAAACATGCAAGAAGGAAGACAGGATGAAGGAACTAATATATACATTTACGAGTAAGAATAAAAGAAGCTTCAACAATAAGATGTTTCTAAACGATAACATTTTTAATTCTATCATTTTTTGCTGCTGCTGCTGCTGCTTCTCCGGATAACTATATACATACACTACATCCTATACTGGATGGTATCTATAAAACATGAATTTATAATATTAAAGATCCTTCTCCCTACTTAAATTCCTTAACTATAAACATGTATTATATAGATACTTACATAAGTAAGATGGATTACATTTTTAGCAAAATAAGAAGAAAGTGTACAGTAGTTTTTTTTATTCAGTACTGGTGGAGTAAAGTATTTTATTATCGTATTATGTGTTACTACAATACATTCAGCATATGCAAATGGATTAATCTATTGTAAGAAATTTATTTCACATAACTGTTCTGTAAATATAAGATTAAGAAGTAGAAATTGGAACAAAACTCCGTATAAGTATATGATTTTTTGTATATGTTTAACATATCGCTTTAAGCGCTTCAATGTTGTGTTAAAAATAAGGAAACGATCCTCCAATTATTATTATTTCAGCTTGAGATGAACTGGGTGACAGATAACAGCTATCATCCAACCATATCTCTTATGAAGTTATCAAATAAACAGGATGAAAAGCTCGAGTCCCATTAGTAGAGATACCTTGCACACCATATAGAGACCCTATATATTTTACCTTGCCCTGGGTAGATCATGTCAAATGATTCAGCCTACACCAGTCATCACGGTATCGATTACAGATAATGTTATAAAAGCTGGAGAAGTATACTGCTAACTCTTTGCCAGGATTAAATATTCACAGGAAACTCATGCTATATGGTGCAGTCCAATTGATTTATCTGTTAAACCGAGTCAAAATAAAATCTACGTGAAACTAGATGCAATGTGAATTGTTAGACCGACTTTGTAGTGCATTTTTGTCAACATGCATACGTCATCATTTTAGGTATGTGCATAATCCCAAAATCATCTGAGTTTGCTCTTTAAGCCTATAATATACTCGTATTCCTGAAGATCCCCATTATGCTTAATCCACCATTATTTGTGAGGTTACACATATTGATGGAGTAGGTCTTAATGGGATTCTTCAGCAATACCGAGTATATGGGATTATTGAAAACATGTTTGCATATAGCGATGTAACTAATAGTCTCACTATACATCGCTCATCTATTTATTTATATGGCAATGTTCACGATAGAAGAAAACTAGGAACCAAACAGTAAATATTCATTATACACTGAAACAACCAGAGTCGTGTACTCACGTTTCTTTTTTAATCGGTAAACCTCAAGTAGGGATCCAGGTTATTAATATTAATTGAAATAAGTTATAATTCACCATCGGGATGACTAATATATTGCAGCACTATGCATTGTTAAATAAAATCGCGAAGCAAATTACCCGGAGACATGGGACAAGGTAGTGAAACAGTACGATCGCAAGCAACATGTGGTGACATCTTCAATAAAGACATTCATGCAGCAAATACCAATCACGCAAGGTACAGCGAAAGCATTGCGCAATATATGTGATGTGTCGAATGAAGTAGTAAGAGGGTTAAAAGCATTAGGTGGTCGGGCCGACTCACGAGATCTGTGGCTCATTTACATTTTACTAACAAAAATTAATGATAAAACCAGACAAGCATGTCGAAGAAGATTTTCCTACTCTAGAGAAATTCTTTGAGTTTCTCAATAAATACTGTGATGCATTAGAGAGATGCGAGGTGATTTCACAGGTTCAAAATAGATCGAATATTCTGCCATAGGAACCAGTGAAACTTAATATAGCATCAGTGCAACTCGATTGTTTTGTATTTTTTGGAAACCATTCGATATTTCAATGCGACCAATTCAACGAAATGTCAATTAACGAGCGCATCACATACATTCATGAACAAGGTCGCTGTCGCAATTGTTTGTATGGAAAAAATCTTGCAGCCTCATATATGTCACGGTTTAATTGCAACCAATGCCGGAAACGCCATCAAACACTGTTACACCAAACTAACAAGCTAGACAACGTAACTACAAGTAAAAATATTATGGCTGATCCATCTCTAGAAGAAAGTACAGAAGCAGTGATTACTAGCTGTGCTACTACTGAAGACAGTGAGAAAAACACGCTACCAGTTCAGATGCAACCAGCACCTCTTCCAACGGCAGGAGTTCAGGTTGAAGCTCTAAGTGGACAAATGACACCGTGTCGAGTACTTCTTGATTCTGGTTCACAGGTATCTCTCATTAAAAAAAATGCTTTAATCAGCTGCAGATATCGCCTCAAAATGCGCGCATATGTATCAGTGGACTAGCAACTTCAAATGTCGTATCAAGTGGCACGTGTACCATAAATTTATGCCTGGGAGAAATTGACATTATACTGGCAGCAGATTGCTTCTTTGAAGTTAAAGGACATCAACAAATATCAGGATCGAAAAGATTACCATTTGCGCAAAAAACCCTATTTGGATGGATCATATCAGGTAAATTACATAATATTGAGATACACCCAAACCACAGCATCAACCTTAACATCGATGAAACTTTACAACAATTCTGGGAAACCAAAGAATTACCACAACAACAAATGGAACTTTCAGAAGAAGAAGAAATGTGCGAAAAGCATTTTGCAAAAACCACTGTACAAACACCCGAAGGCAAATATATGGTTAGAATTCCTTTTAAAGAAGATAAAGAGGATCTGGGTGAGTCATATCAAGCGACGCTAGCTAAACTAAAGTCAATGGAGCAGAAGTTTGCCAAAAATAATAAACTAAAAAGGGCCTATTGTGATTTCATAAACGAGTACCTAGAACTACGTCACATGGAAGAAGAACCTTGGGCAGAATCTAGTTCGACCGTAAATCTATTTCTACCTCACCATGCGGTATTAAAACAAGAGAGTACAACAGCAAAATTTCGTGTCGTTTTCGATGCTTCCTGTAAAACGTCAAATGGAAAATCGTTAAACAATTTTCTATTAACTGGTCTGACCATTCAACCAACGTTATCAAATTGCACTCGCAGCTGACATAGAAAAGATGTACCGTCAGATATTCATTGCGCCAGAAGATATGAATTATCAAAAAATATTGTGGAAATCAGAAGCAGATAACGCGGTACGAAAATATAAACTACGCACCATGACTTACGGCGTAACGTCAGCTCCATATCTAGCAATACGTACTCTACACCAAGTTGCCAACGTAGCTATAGACCAGATGATCCAGACATTGCGAATATAATTACTAAAAATTTCTATGTTGATGATTTTCTAGGCGGTGCAGAAAATATCGAAGATGCAAGGAAACTCTATGCCAAGTTATCAACTGTTCTCAAGGCCGCTGGGTTTCACTTACGAAAATGGCAATCAAACCACAAGAATATTTTTCCCGCTGAAGTAACCTCTACAACAATTGTGGATATTTCAGATGATTCAATGATTACTAAGGTTCTTGGAATATATTAATGTACTGAAACAGACGTCTTTTCATTCAATACGGCGCTAACTAAACCATCTTTGACGACGAAACGTTCCATGTTGTCAGAGTCATCCAGAATTTACGATCCGATGGGATGGCTGGCGCCAGTTATAGTGGTTACAAAAATTTTATTCCAATGGCTGTGGTTGGAGAAACTTGGATGGAATGTAGCTTATCAGACAGAGATAGCCAATAAATGGGAAAAATGGCGTGAGGAGTGCTCATTGACGAGTCTTAAAATTCCGAGGTTTGTAGGAAATTGTGGACAAACGAAACTCCAACTTCCCTGCTTCTCAGATCCAAGTGGAATTGCTTACGCGGCTGTGATTTATATTCGAAGCATGGATATATCAGAAAGATATAAAGCACAATTAATAACTGCAAAAACAAGGGTAGCACCAATGCGGCAAATATCGCTACCTCGTCTTGAATTATGTGGAGCTCTACTACTAAAGGAAATGTAATTAAGTCAATAAAGAAAACAGAAGCATTGCCGATTGCTAACATTTATGCACGGACCGACTCCCGGACGGTTCTTGTGTGGTTATCAGAACATCCGAGAAAGTGAAAGTGTTATATAGGAAACCGTACCTCAAAAATATTAGACATTATTCCAAGAAAACACTGGTCGTATTGTAAAAGCAAGGACAACCCGGTCGATTGCGCAAGCAGAGGAATATATCCTTCTCAATTAGTAGGCCATGACTTGTGGTGGAACGGGCCAAAATGGCTGACTGGAGACAATATACCGCAAAATGATTTCACCATCAACAATAAAACGGTCTCTGAAGAAGAAAGAGCTAAGGGATTGAAACTGTTAGAAGTGGAGGCAAGGGAGACATTGTTGCAGTAATTAAGGTCTAATTATTCTCCATGGACAAAAATTATTCGAGTACTGTCTTACATTAGAAGATTTACTAACATTCTAATTAAAAAGTCGAAGACGCCGTCACAAGAAGGATTTTTAAAAGCATAGAGTTGAAGGAAGCGGGAGGAAGAAAAGGAGTTCTCCGTGGAACTTAAAGCGTTACAATCAGGAACGCATCAGATGCTCGCCAAATTCAAGGGTCTTTCACCATTTGTGGATGGAAATGGTTTAATACGAGTCGGAAGACGACTTGAAAATTCAACAGGCTCCTATGGAGCCAAACATCCAATAATTTTACCGTCAAAACATCAGGTATCATTATTAATCATTAAATATTTCCATCTCAGATTTCTCCATCCTGGACCATCACTGCTCTCCACTTTATTGAAACAACACTATTGAATTATTGGCAGTCGAACTGTTATCTGAAAATTGGTCATTACACTGCATTACATGTATCAGACATCGCGGAAAAACAGAAACTCAACTGATGGGACAGTTACCCAGTGCTAGAATGACGCCATTAAAAGCATTTCACAACGTCGGGGTAGATTTTGCTGGCCCAATACCAATACTAGATCATCGAAGAAGAGGTGCAAAATCTACTAAAGGGGAGCATTGTTTGTTTGTTTGGTAACCAAAGCCGTTCATCTCGAAGTAGTCAGTAATCTGTCTACTGAAGCATTTCTAGCATGTTTCCGCCGATTTACAGCACGACGAGAAATACCATCAAATTTATACTCCGACAATGGCTCCAATTTCGTAGGAGCAAAACGAAGATTAGTTCGCATAAAGAAGAAATTGGAGAGTATCTGGCAACTCAAGAAATCGCATGGCATCTTATCCCACCAGCTGGACCTCATTTTGGAGGTTTATGGGAATCTTCGGTTAAATCCGTTAAACGTCATTTAATACGAGCCACTGGAAGTAGCAATTTTACGTATGAAGAACTTCAGACTATTTTATGTCTGATTGAAGCAATTCTTAATTCAAGATCTCTTTGGCCCATTCTTGAAACCGATATGGTCTGATGTTTTGACTCCAAGTCGTTTTTTAATAATTAAACTGTTAGTTGCAGCCCCTGAGGAAAATATATCTGAAAAACCAGATAATCGACTCAATCACTGGCAGCGTATCCAAAAGGAAGTCCAAATTGTCTGGAAAAAATATCAGATCAACAGAAAAGAAAATGGAACAAACCAGAAGACAACCTTGAAGTAGGTGATATTGTTATAATAAAGGACAAAAATTTACCACCGTGTTCATGGTTGCTCGGACAAATTATAGAAGTTGTACGTGTAGTAACAGTCAAGACATCAAACTCTAATCTAAAACGACCGATTACCAGCATCATAAAACTACCCGTATCATCTAACAAGCAGTCAACCAATGTTAATCATTAAAGAACTGGGTTCTTTAATCGCCCGGGAGAATGTTCACGGCAATGAACATAAGATGACTTAAACCTGTCCTAGAAGACAATAGTTTTCCATTTGAAAGTTTACTGTCTGCACAGCATAATCGTATCACTTCACATAGTCCAAATCATGATATTTTCGACATTATTATCTACTTTCTTGTATTATTATTGTCATATTTTGACATAAATTATCTAATATTCTAGTATATTTTTAATGTAATAGGTTTTATGGCATATTTTTATAGATTATAACCATTTATTAATATATTAATAAGATTCAAAACCCCAATTTTTACGAGTCTTCCTGATTCTCGTGTAACCTGTGCAGCTTCTGAAGCCTATTGTGTAAATTCTGAAGGCGTGTTTAATCAGCATTTGACCATGGAGCTCGGAATCGTATAGTGACTTCGACGGACATACCTTTCAATACCAGTCTTGATCCAATCGTTGAACAGTGTAATCTGGAAAAAGTTAAACAGTACTGAAGGTAGCAAAGAATATTGGCACTCTAAACTAAAAAGATGAGTATGTGTTTGGAACCGAAAAATAAACCATAACAACCATGTTGTGAAACTATTGGAGGGAAACCGATCGTTATATGCGAACATATAAAATATACTGTAATAAAGAAGACAACTGAATTGACGGAATTAAATGATCGGAACAAGTGGGAGACACATGAGGATCATATCCATCTCAAACGTTGATAGTGGAAAGTAATTAAATGTACCTTGGCTACAATGATTTGCTTCGCACGCATTTCTATAACACAAGTTAACAGTCGGGGATATTACCAGCTGTTAGAGCATTTATCACACCCCAATTACAGTAAATATAATTCATGAAAAATGCAAAATAATAATTTGGTATTTTAATTTTAAAATAGAAACACTGACATCGTTTCTGTGTACAGATTTTTCGGGGTGCCACAAGAAAATTTGTCTTACAATTTTCTTCAAACTGGCAGAGATTTGAGTGGTGAGGTGACACTTTTCAATGAATGTCTCAAGACTGGCTGTCATTGAACGAAGTGTTCCGTCGAGGGTCACTTTATGATTCCGAGAGCCAAGGTATAATGCCGATTTAACCCGCCTTCAGATAACACAATTATCTCCATAAGCTGCACAAGTTACACGAGAATCAGAAAAACTCGTAACAATTGGCTTGTTGGCTTGTCAACCCACAGGGTGTATAAATCGTATCAATATATTAAGAAAAAATTAGTGAAATCTCTCTCGCCAATCACGATTTTGGACTGCTTCCCGGTGATAGGTGAAACATATTTGCTATACTTCCTTCGGATCAGTCCATAACCGAATCAGATGCTAAATCCAGAATATTGCAATCATATTACTAACCAGGAATTTACTCAATCATCGCCTCCGAAAAAGGAAGTTTTTGATTGTTTATCATAATGAAGAAACTGGTTCAGTGAACGATCGAAGACGGTATGAATATATCATCGTTCACAAGAACTAAACATTTTGCATGTTGATCTTTATTTGCAGCCATACAAAATTTTGACCATCAGACCATTCAAATCGTGGTAGTTTTGTTAAATGGAACTAAATGAAACTCATTGCCATCTTAATGAATACTTCAATAAGCAAAATTATCGAATTTTGTGCGCCGAGAGTTATCATTTTATTCACGTAGCAGAACTTCATCATTGTAGAGTAACTGTTTGGTGTGATCTATAGCCCAACATTGTGCCGTTTTTATTTGAAATTGAACAAGGAAATGCCTTTATAGTGAATTTGGAACATTTTCGTAGGATCTTATCTGTATTTTTGTGTCCCATATTGATTGAATAGCGTATCAACTACCTTTGGTTTCAGCAAGATGGAGCAACATGCCACACAAGTCATGCCACAATCCTTTTATCGTCAGCAAAGTTTGCCGATCGCATAATTTCACGAAATTACACCACTTGAATATTTTAATGGGGTTATTAAACAAACAATTCAACAACTTAAAGACAGCATTGGGAGAGCTGAAATTGAGGTTATTAACTCGCTTTTATAACATGCTGGCCTGTATAGACGAAGGTGTGGTGGACTTGTTTTCATATACATAATTATAACTCTTTTTATGTCAAAGGACGTGTCCTACAGACCGATTATTCGAAAGCCTTTGACAAACAATCGGGTACTTGATTTTTTTCAATTAACTGGAGATCTGTTTTACAGAATCGGAGTCGTGTTTAACCTTGCTTAATTAGCTTTGCTGATTTATGGCCTATTCTTAGATATGTGTCTCAAATTTGGTCCTCTTCATATCAATCCCACTCAGTTACTCGTGCGACCCAATTTATTAGAATAAGATCTTAAATCTCGCATTTAGACTGCTTTAAGATACTTGTTCGTCTAAAAATATAAACGGCTACTTTATCTGATTTAGGGACGCAGTACCCTCAACTCTACGCCAGCCTACAGTTTTGACGTGATGGATTGTCAATCTATGAGTTTTACACTAGAAGATAGAGTCGTAGATCCAAACTTTAAATGCTATACTCATATCCGGTTGAACGAGTTTGTTCAATTAGAATTTCAATAAATTAAATCACAAAAGCTAAAACTGGATACACAACATGTGATGTTTAAAGTTCGATTAACATAGACACGTATCAAGATAGACAAATTATACATACACCGGATGTAAACCATTCATTTCAATCCGACCATAAAAATACTTTGGTGTACCTTTCAGCACAACTATATACTATATATACACAGCAACACAAAATTTGTAGCAAAAAAAGAAAAACCGATTCCTGATTTTCAATTAATTTTACAAATGTTCAAAAAATTAAAGAACAGATTTTGTTCCTGTAGTACCGGCTACAAAATAATAATATTAATAGAACAAAAAATCTGAAAATAGTTTTTAAAACTTTTCCGAACTATTTATAAAACTTTAATATTTACGTTTACTCCTTTTATCCCAGCTTCTGGTTGAAATTATATTTTATTTCAAATACCTGAAGTAAAGAAAATCTCGTAAATAAGAGAAAAAATTGAAAAATCCAATTTTAATTCTTCTTTTTTTTTTTTTTGGCTTCCTTCCGTCTCGAATAACATTTCAAAGTTACTTTTATTTCTTTTTAAATGGATTAAATTTCTATTAAAAGTTATATAGAGACACTTTAATGTAACGAAGAAGAAGAAGAAGAAAAAAAACAAATATGTTGGTCGTTTTCGGTTCATTTTATGCTTTTAGGTGCTTGTATTTTAACTTTTCCACCGTACTCCATCATCAAAGCAAAAGACGTTTTGTAATGCTAGTATATTTCAAAGATTTTGTTTCAATCGGATTAAAACATGAACCTCCAACATACATATACACACACATGCGCGCACATTTAATCTATTCGCAAGCATATTTTATATAAATAATATCATTTTATTACGTATTTCAATCCGTTTCTATAAATAAAACCAATGCCAGTCGGTTCGATTCCTGCACCGATACTTCCATTTATCTTCTGATGAAAATGGTGATGGTTTAAATTTTGTATGAGTTTAATCGAATTCTCTACCATACCTAAATGATTTTTTTTTCTTGTATCTCCACTTTTAAGAACTAGGCTGGACCATCTTTTGGTTGAGGACTGGAGTTTTTATTTCCTTCTAAGAATTATCAGATTCATTCGCTTTAGCTAGCATTTGTCTCTTGCTTGACATTGCTGGTCTTTCTTCTCTTCTTTTTCCTTGCAGGTTCTTTCCTTTTTACTTGCGGGTTCCTGTCCATCATCTTTGTTATATCTTTCCTTGATTTCCTCAGTGTGTCCAATAACATCCTTATTATATCACTGCGTTATCCTCAGTGTATCGCGTCTTCCTAATTTTATTTTTCCTTGGAGGTTTCTGTCCAATGGCATCAGTGTAGCCAATCCATCTTCATCCATCTCTCTTTATTTCAGTCTCTATTTGTGGAATGAATTTGAATTGGTGTCGACTTTATCAAAACACGTTAACGGGCGATGTTTACCCATGATTTTACCAAATAAGTGAGCGAAGAGATTCCCCATGGTTTTCATCAATTAATATCCCCTCTCGCTCAGCTTATTGAATTTTGGATAAATACCGCGCTAAATTTGATTGATCGGTCAGTCAAGGTGAAAAAGTCAAGGTGATGCAGTCAGGATGTGGCAATCAGAGTGTGGGACTCGGGCCCAAGTTAGGGTAATGGACCTAAGGTGAATGGTGTGTGAAAGAGATCAGCAAGCGAAGGAGAGAACAACCGGCAACCCTTAAGAATACTACAATAAAGACAAGAATTGAACTATTTTTTTCCTTTTGGCGTTTAACAGAAAACCATCAGCGAGGGAAGAATAAAGATAATGGTAAGTATCTAAATACTCAACTACTTACATCCAGGCACCGGTGGAACCAGGTCTACCAACCGTCTCGCAAGAGGCGAGAGACAGTCGAACGTTATTGCTCCGTCTCCCTTTCTGTTGGTAACGGGGTATCACCTATATACTTACTAACTAAGTAGTTTTCGTTTCTTAAGTCTATTTTATGGCCTATTCAAAGAATATGCGGCCTTAAAGCACATCATCTAACTACGGGGAATGACACCCCAAACTTTTCATACAAGTAATATACGGACCACGGATTTCCATCCTTCTGCACTATTTAGTCAGGCAGATGTAACACCTACATTTAATGCGGTTCTCAAGGTCTGTCGAGATTGATCTCAATAACCCCTACCGCTTCCTCTACTGATTTTAGCTGCGGTAATCTATGCCGCACGAGATCCAATGACTCTAGAAGCCATTGTTGAAACCAGGTCTGGCATGCGTAAGCGTAGACTAACTCGTTTCATATCCCTCGAACTTTATAGGATGTTTCTCTGTCTTTCACTTTATATTGAATTTTGTTTCCAGCATCCTGCCTGATACATTTCTTGTATGAATTCAATCAATTTAGTTAGGGTGCCCATTTCACAAAGTGTATTGAGTTCCAATTTATCTTATCAAATATGATAATTCGTATTGAGTTGATGTTATCAGTGCCCATTCTTCATGGACCATTCTTTGGAGGACAAGATATCTCGTTAAATTGGCATTCTCTTGGGTCATATTTCTTGAGGCTTATTATTTCAAACCTTCTTATTTTTCTAGCAATCTGTCAGAACTTCTGGGATTATTCGTGTTAGAGTATTTATGAATCTCATTTGAATATTTCGGCGGTTATTCTGTCTGGTCCGGCAGTCCTATTATTCTTCAGCTTTACAATGAATTAGTTTTGATAGTTTCGTTATTGGCGTCAATTGATCATCAGAGATTTTTGATGCTGGTAATACTTGACCAGTATCATCTGCTATAAATGGTATATGTTTGTTATTGAGCCTTTTCTAACGTACTGGTGTAGTGCTGCCTCTTCGGTAGATAAATGGTGATCACTGTGTATACGTCTGCTCCTCTCATTGTTCTGACATCTTACAGTGCTGTAAGGAATTACTTGTTGACCATTTCGTAGTCTATCTGATTTTTAGTTCTGCCATCTGGTGATGTCCATATATTCATAATGCCGGCTATGAGCAACTGATTTGAGATGCCGAAGTTTACGAGTCTTTCTCTATTGTTATTTCATACAGACTCAAACATATTTTTGCCCATGACACTTGTAAAGTCGGTGTTATCATTGCTAATTTGACTGCTGTTTTCAATACTATAGTCTCTACCAAATCGTCTCTACCACATGTAATTCCCGTTGCTTGTATTTATTTCGACAATCGTCTTCCATATGACTTTACTGAAACCTAGAATCTCGATGTGATAGCGTTTTATTTCCTTCTCTCCATTTCCTTCGGGTACAATAGCCAAAGGGTCGATATTTGATTTTGTCGGTTTGTGCTTTTGATTTTTCTAGTCTCCATTTCTGTAATCGATGTGATTACGAATTAATAAAAAATTTGGACAATGTAATAACTTCCATTCGAAACTGGTAAGGCATACGGAACTGGTAAGGTATACTGTCGGGAGGAAGTTTCAGTCTTTTCCACTTTAACCTTTTTGATTGAAGTGGTGATTACTCGATTCGAATCATGATAATAGAGACTCGTTGCCAAAGGTACTTTTTATGTTCGAACAGGACATTATATGCTGATTCGCATTCCCGTTTCTGATAATTCGGACCTGTATCAGTATAACGTATAAAACGTAACCAAGCACATTTGAAAGAGTTAGATAATACATTAGAATGACTGTAGCAGTTAAGGGACAGCTTGCTAACGATTCGGGTCGAACTTCACACACAATACTCTATGATATGAATTGTGAAGAATTATATAACATCAAAATTGGCCTCTAACAAAAACAATATCTACAATAGACGATTACTTAGAATTTTGCGTTCTTTGTTCACAGCAAAACTAATGTTAAATGGGACCAGATGTCATATATTTCATATGTCTTAAAGAACGTCTTGGAATTAATGACGAAACAAACTTGATCGATTTTCAATTAAGCTGGCTTGGGTAACGGTGTCGAGATTAAAATTGCACATTTGTGATGATCGTTGATGTATGAGTAAATTTTAGCCTGTTTTGTCCGATTGACATGCTAGGAGATTCTTTGTGACGAATATTATGACATAAGTAAAATTTTACAGCTTTTTGACTATATTAGAGTAGCATTGACGTCCATTACCTATAACATTATTCTCTGGAACTCCAAAGAAAAAAATTATTTGCTCAATCAATTAGAATCACGTCGTCGGCTATCATCGTCAAAAGGAAATTCTGAAAATCTTGTTTGTCAATTTAGCGGCCAAACATTCGATCTATGTTACGCTTTATAGTGTCGCTGAGCTTCGCTGAGTTTATGAAACATGAATTCTGTTTACCGTTTTGGGCACCGAGTATAGTTTGATATCATTCCAAAATACCTTTACAACTTTAAATATTAAGCTTCGTAGTAACAGCATATTCACTTCATTAGATTCAGAACGAATTAAGAATCAGTCTGGAGCCCGATATATTCCAAACCTTTTGGATTGTTCGAGTCAAAATACAGGGTTATTTTATTATTATAATCTAAGATGCAACAGTATGGTTGAAAAAATATCATTTGATAAAACCAATCACGCATATCGTCAAAAGGAACATTTAACACTTCTATTGGTAAAATAGTCAAAACTTGTAAACAGATGGCGTTACAAATAGTTACAAATAGATTTGACAAGGGATGGCGCGCGCCAAAACAAAAAAATTGCTTTTTATCATTGCAAAGAACCATGTTAACCACATTGTGTAATTTACACGCCCAATTGTGTATCAAACAGTATTAATAGTCCGACACAGTGTGAGATAAATGTTGCACATAATGGTTTTATAAGTTAGACTACATATGAAAATGTATGTTCATTGGAGCGCCACCACCCCCAAAAGTTTAAGGCAATGTGGATATGTTCTGCTTACCGTATCAATTTGACTGGTAAATATATAAGATCTTTCTGCTGAAATTTATTAGGTCCAATTGGTAAAAAAAAACCTCAGATTTAGATAACATATAAGATAGAGCTTTGGGGAAAAATTAAAGCTTATACATCAATATATATCTATTTTAACCGGTATAAAGGGCTAGTCAGAGACGTGAATACTTTCCATTTAGTATTAAGGTATTTGGTGGGGAAGAAATAAATTGAAGACAAATATATTATTTTCGTTCCAAAACAAAATATGATTCTGATGCATAAATTTTCCAAAAATCTTCAGCTTTTGTCGCTTATTTTGTTGTTGTTATTTTTTTTATTGTGTTGATTTTAAATCTATAAAACAGCACAGTATACGTATATATATACACACTAACACACACACACACTCGTTTACAGTAGGAAAAAGCTTTTTGGGAAAAGAACAAATGTTGTATTTTTTATATTTTCGATTACTATTGTGTTATTTTTTCGATTTTTCCGAAGAAAATAAAAATTTATAAATTCAACAAATTGGAAATTGTTTACTGGTATTTATCCATAAATAAAATTAAATATTCTATTTCCTTTATTTATTCTTTTTTTTTATATATATTTATAATAATAAAAGCACATCCTTAACAGAAAGAATGAAAACGGCAGAAAAAAATTAAATCAATGTTTTTCTTTTATTTCGTAACGATTGAAAGCATCAACAGATTAAAATCTTTTTGAAAATTTAATTTTTCTTAAGTATTTCGAGTGTGTGTATGTGTGTGTGAGAGTCGGATAAACGATATTGTTTGTACAACCAACACTGTGTACTTCATCGACTCGAAATCGAATGGGTTTCGATCAAATTATGTATATATTTCTTAAGTAGTTGGCTTTATGTTGGATATTCAAGTTTAAGCTAAAGCTTTTTACTGTAGATTTTATCCTATATTACTCTAATTATTTACGTGTAATGCATTTTCGAGAAAAATTATGACTGGGCCCGTACTGTTTGGCACCAGATCTATAATATTCGACAAACCAAGTTTTTGGTTCATATTACTGACAAATTGGTATCCAAATGACGGAGTTTTGATTTATACCATTTTTGTTTGCTACCACCAAATATTAAAGCCCTTTCTGAAGCTTCTGTAACTTATATCAAGAAACAAATTTATACCTGTATTATGGTATCTGAAACACTAACCTATTTTGTTCTCAATAGCCTTCACATCTAGAATATAATTTTTGTGTTTATATTTTTAAAATGTTGATTAGGAGAGCCATCCAATTGGATCCAAGAAGTTCGAACATTCTTACAAACTTTTGATAAATTCGCTAATAAGCATCGGTTATTAAGGGATACCTGAGTCCAAGTAGGGACACTTGGTGAAAAAATTAGAACCAAATGCTATTAATTAAAAATATAACAGAGATCTTATTTCAGTACTTCATGGAGAGAAGATGTAGGCTCAAATGCTGAAAAAAAAATAATATCCCAGAAATCTAGCAGATATTCATCAGAATTAATAATTCTGACTGAAAACCTCATTAAGAAACAGCAATTCGATTTTAGTTGGAACAGTTGCCTAATGATCAAAAAATTAGTTGTATCTAATTAGGCATACGCGACAGGACTTCATATTTGTTGCAATGTTCGTATCATTAACATATGCGCGAATCGTAAACATACGGGCACAATTGTACAGTACATATATTTATTTGCATTCATATGGAACCAGTGTGCTAAAGATAGCCTTACGGGCTCTGAAGGAATGTCGTAGGGACATTTATAATAGTAAACACTGATAATTGGCGCTTAAGTACGTCAAAAGATGTTACAGTATTACCATATTCTTTTTAGTTAATTTATTTATTTGGCCCTCACTGCAATGATAGGAGTCATATGGCTCAATTTTTATTTACTTTTTTATTTAACATTGTTTTATCATTTACTATCCGTCTACGCATTGATTCTCTTTCATACCGTTATGTCACACTCTTTTATAAACTTATATGTATATTATACCCATTGTTATCCATTCGCAAAACATCAATCAAATTCCTTCCACTAGTGAGGACATCGAACTCTTTTGCCTAAAATAAATATAATTCAGAACCAAATGTTCAATGACCTCCTTAACCAAAAAACTTTTGACTTTCATTATTCTACTCAAACTACTTCTTTCCTTTTATCTGGCTCTTTTGTCTTAACTCATTCTGACATTTTGTCTACAGGATTCACCTTAAACGTGCGAAGTACATCTCTTGCAATCCATAAATCATATTCATCTATTTCTTCAAACAAAAAATCCGTTTCGAAAGTATATCAGTTCTATTATTACCTCCTTCCAACTCATAGCCAACTTGATTCCTTCAATTATCTTCAATGAATCCTTCAGCGTCTCACTCAGCTGAGACCTTATGAACAATTTTAACGACTGGTGCACATTGTAGGTGGTCAGCCCAACGAATGTTTTTACACAATTGCGTTTTTATATCATCCGGTTGCATGTTAATTTTTGGTCAACGGCGGAGATCGAACTCAAGACCGCGGCGTGATGGAAACTCTCTTAACCATTAAGCTACATCCTCGCAATGCTGTTATCATTTCATTTATCAGACACAATTATTTTTTGTAACCATTCGCAAAGTAATAAATTTTATTTTGATATTCAAGGATGAGTCACTCATATCAGACCATAGAGTATGTATAGGGGTCGAATGAATCGCCCACAATATACCACTCTGGCACGTGCATTAAGTTTTCAAATCTACATTAATTTCTCAAATCTATCGTCACCATACACGCTTAACCCATACGATATTTTTGACGCCACAAGCGCCTTTCGCATTATATCGGTTGCACTCGGGTGAGCTCTCGATTTAGGTTTACTCACCCAGTTTGATCTATTCAGTCTACTCTTGCAATTATCGGCTAATTTTTCCATATGTTCCTTAAAAGTCTTTTGTCGATCCAGATTCCCAAATACATAATTCGAAACCCCATATAACAAAATTTTCTTGCATTATAGATTTAGTTCAGTCAAACTTTGTGTTGCCCTATTTTCACATTCGTGAGCTCGATTCAGATCCTCATGGTTTTACCTTTGCTTGATAAGACAAAGTCATCTGATAACTGTAGAATAACGTTGTCTTCTGCGTTTAACCGATGAACCGAGCTCGTGTGCAGATTAAAGAGCATTGATGAAATTTTACTACCTTGCAGTAGACCAAATTCAACCGGCCACTGAAACCTATGTAACCTCTTCCACACAATCATAATTTTCGGTCAGTCATAACATCATTTAGCTCAGAAAAACTTGATATATTTCACTCTTGCAGCATACTTGACTGGAAAAATGTCTGGCAGAAAGAAGAACTATTAAGTTTAATTTTCTTTTTATTGGTAGGAAGTGCTGTTAAAGTCTTGCCGCTGACTGTATTCCATCTACGAACACTTCTTAAACTAAAGTATATAGCTCGAATATATAGTCCGTGGATGGCACATACCGACTTCTGTTCAATCACAAGATTAGAAATTTAAAGTGAATTCTTAAATTCTGATCCGAACCAAATGATACAGCGGTCTTTGAAGGGAGAGTCGCTTTTTGGTAGGCAAAGATGACGATGACTCCAAGGCGTAGAGCTCGATAGGGCATCTTCTAATTGTTTACAACAATATGAAGAGCTGACTCATGATCGAAACAGATGGAGTCAGATTGTTGATAAACCGATGTTGCTCCGCACCGTAGCAGCAATGGCTATAAAAGTCGCGAAAAGGTGCTTCTTAATTGTATATTAATAAGCACTTTAAAATTTACTTTGTGTGTCCGAGTTTTCTGAAGCACCTATGGTTCCAATGAAAGTATTATGATCCTGAATATGATATAACTATTACGGGTTCAATATGCAATCGAAACATTTTGATCTTTATGGAGATTGCACTGCTCTTTCTTATGTCTAATGGTAAATTATTAAAAATTATTGGTGAATCGATAGTAAAAAACTTTTTACACAGATCGAGGTTAAACTTTGGGATTTGCTTTTTGTATAGTTGATTTGTTCGTATAGGTTATGACCTGTGTGAGTCACAAAATTATTTCCACTTTTAACAAAAAATATTCTTAAAACTTTGAAAACGTAAATATGTCGTTGCGGTAGTATAGTTAGACTTTCTAATATAGGCCACGAATGTGAGTATGATGGTTTGAAGCATATAATTCTTAATAATTGTTTTTGCCTTACGTATATCGGATGTAATATAGATACATGCACTACCCCAACATGATAGACCATATTGCATAATTAAATCAGCTAAGGCAAAGTATTTGATCCTCAGTAAATTTTGTGGACAATATAGACGTAGTACATATAACTTTCTAGAGACCAATAGTAATCTTTAAGTTCTTGGATATGCGATTTCCAATTTAAGTCTCTGTCAAGTAGGACACTCAAGTATCGAAATTCATTGACTGCATTAACTATAAAGCAACGAACAGTGCATGGTATATTTCTACTACATTCAAAAGTATGATACGTTACCTGTAAAGACATAAATGGTTTCTCGATAATACAGTAGTTTAGTTTTCTGACTCAAAACAAAGTAATGAACCTTCAACCATACTGATAAACTATTTAGATCATGCTCTATGAGATTGAGATTTTCCTGTTTGCTGCGACAAGCGTATGTAAATGAAAAATCGTCGGCAAACGCAGTAGGAGACCCATGAAAGGATTGATGAAATATTCCATTTACATAAATTAAAAATAGTAAAGGCCCTAAGACAGAACCTTGTGGAACCTCTACGTTATTAGGTAACTCATCACTTAGATGCTGTTTTATTCGTACTATTTGGACTCGTCCAGTTAAATACGATTGTAACCATTTATGCGTTGTACCTCTGAAACCACAGCAATATAGCTTCTTGAGAAGGATATTGTGTTGCATTCTGTCAAAGGCTTTAGTTAGATCGACAAACAGAGCTGATACTTTGAGACCTTTATCAATATGACAAGTTATCTGATCCATTTCATTTTTTTCAAACAACTTAGAAAAAACAGAAAGTAGTGATATTGGGCGGTAATTATTAAGATATGTTCTGCCACCCTTTTTAAGTTTTGGAACAACTATTTTCTACCAAGATAAGTTACTTTTACTGAAATTTGGCCCCAAACAGTCATAGACCATATTCCAATAATGAAGATCAACTAATAGTGAAAGATCATCATTGGTACTTTGTTTATGCACAAAGTTTCAAACTTCATTTTTTGACATAATGAGAGACTACAACTTCACATCATCCAAACAGTTATAGAACTCCGGGCACCATAATTACCATTGAAAGATAATTCACTCAACTTCCCTTATCCTTTTGTTTTATTTACTTTACATAAAAAGAATTCCTCTCGACTTGTATTGTGCTTCAGTGTAATTGGTCTTAAAGAGAAAAAGTTTGCAATACATGTGATATATACTGCAGAACTCAGTCAATGTTAAGAATATGCGTTTCCATCACAAGGTGTAAGACCAGCTCGGATAGCTACACACAGACTGCGAGAATTAATTGCCCTGATTGAGCTAACGTAGCAAATTGAAACCGAGTTGGACAAGAATGGAATAAATAGTCCTTCTGAGGAAACACTAGTCCGATGTTAACCCATTATATCGGTTGATGAACATTTGAAAAAGGCGTAAAAGGAGCAGGACAAAAGTTTTATTTTGGATTGACGTTCTATTTTGGATTGATTTCATAATCCTTATGTTAGAATGAACGCATTTGAATTTTAAGTTTTAAGAATTTTCTAGAGTGGGGTAGGAGTCCATTTGTGAAATAGTTTTCAATGGGGTTATATATATAGTTTTGTGACGAGCCGAGACAAAGGATACTTTCTTGGCTCGAAATACGGCCTCTCATCAAAATTATACAGGCAATCATCCGCTATCTAAAATAAATGCGAAAACGAAAATTTTATTCTCAAACTATATGATCCTATATAATTAGAGCAAATTGAAAGAAACATCGAATAAAACGATGAGCCTAGCATTCACAAGACTTATAACAGGCCAAATGGCTAGAACAACACTACCAGACGATATGAGGTTACATATACTTATTGATTCATGTATACGTACAGAGCATATTATTTGCAATACTACATCCAAATGGCTTTATGTTTGCACAGATCCATACAGCAATATATAATTTTCTTCGCTGCTATAAAAAAAACAAATCGACTATGGATTTTCTTTCATGTTGTTTTCCACAGTCACATAAGATTTATGATACAATTTGTCAATTGTTTTATTAAATTGATACTTTTGGGAATTGAAAATCTATTTTATTTATTTATCGTTATACATACAACATACACTATGCTACTGTTATCATATTTTTATGCTCTAAATTTTTTAGTTTCTTGAATTTTTTATATATTTATAACCTTTTGGCTGTGTCTGTTGGTTGATAAATGGGTGTGTGTATGTACCATGTACTCGTACAACATATATAACATATTACATGGTTATATTTATCACATAATCTGACTAAACTTTTGATATTATTTCAGTTTACAGATTTGACTGCCAATCCTCTGACTTAAAGACAGCAAAAAAGTATCGAAGATTTTATTGATACTATTTGTAAAGTTTTCAAAATATTACTCCAAGTCTCAAGGCGTAAGTAGTTGTTTGATTCCACTAGTCTGACATCGAACCTCCGTTGAAGTATCCGCACACTAGGTCGATGATCGAAACGTGGAATATGCTGCAATCATTTGAAAAAACTTTCTCGCTCAGGAATCTCAGCAAAGTCTTTTAACTATCTAAATATTGTAAAGGCCGAAAAAAGCTGATTACAGAGGAAGAAATTCTATGTGAAAAACATTATCAACAGAACTACTGTCGAGATAACGACGGTCGTTACACAGAACGAATTCCTAACAATAAAAATTTACCATCTCTCGTCTCATCCAAACAAACGGCTTTGGCAAATGAATTTCTTAAACACTATCAAGAGTATAAAGAAGGATACCACAATAAAAGATACATGATCATCACGCAGTGCTCATAACAACCAGTACCACAACTTAATTAAGAGTCGTTGTACTTGACGCATCAGCTAAGACAAGCAACAATCAAATCCAACAAGTGGGACCTAAATTACAAGAAGTTCTGATGTCAAAACTACTACAATGGAGGAAATCAAGGAAATTCATGATCCTATGATTTGAAAGGGAACATCTTATAAAAGTAACATCAAATTTTTGTCTCCATTCTTACATCAAGACATATTACGAGTCGGAGGTCGAGTTGGAAACACATCAGCTTGGAACCATGACGAGAAACATCCAGTTATCTTTCCAAAACACCATCCAATAGCTTAACTACTAAATCAAGAAGTCCATGAACAAACGATGCATGGAGGAGCATAATTGACCTTAGCTCATCTTCGAACAAGATACTGGATTATTCACGGTCGAAATCTATCACGACGTTTAATATCCAAATGCTTGAAGTGTCATCTGTTCAGTGCTAACTTTGAACCTAGAAGACCATTCCTAAAAACTGGATTCGATTATGCACGACCACTTTTTATTCATACAGTTAAGGGAAGATGTCTTAAAGCGTACAAGGACTATTTATTATTTTTTGTTTGTTTGACAACTAAAGCCATACATATATAGGGTGATTAAACCACTCTTGAAGCATTCATCGTGTGCAGTAATTCATACAGCGATAACGTCTCTCATTTTGTTGGTGCAAAAATCCAGTGAAAGAGCAATAACCAAATTGCTTCGTGAGTCATCTAAAGAGATCGCCCAACTTTTGGCAAACGATGGGGCAACATGGCAGATCATACCACCAGCTTCACCACATTTTACCACAAATGTACCACACTGTACCACACAAGTAGAGGCTTGTTTAAAATCGAAACCACTTTCAAGAACAATAATATCCGACTTCTTAATAGGTCCACCATTGCGATCAGTTCCTCCTGATGCTCGGCAGATACAAATATTCACGGGATAACACGATGGAAACTGGTAGAAAACGAGATTTTTGGAAAAGATAGAATACTGAGTTCTTAAGTCAATTACCTAATAGAAGCAAGTGGGCACATGAACAACCAAACTTTTGGACTCGGTTGAGATATTTACCGTTACAACACCAAAAATAGTCGATGTAATAGGGAATGCAAACACCAGGTGACTACGATAACCTTGCAAAATTCTGCATTCATCACTAAAAGTGTTCCGAGTTACAACTTAAAAACTGACTATTTCCATCTGTCGACCGTCGAGTAGAAATCACATCGGATTAATTCCTCTTTTATTGCATCAATAAAACTACATTACGAAGATACGAAAATACCAAACGATTAATTCAGATGACATCAGATTAACTAAGGAAATAATTGATCTTGAGGAACCATCACTCGGCAAAAGATCAATGAAGCAGCATTGCCAAAAGCAATAGAGACTTCGGACACCATATGGTAATATTCTCGTGGAAAATATTGAAGCTGACCTTGAAAATGTCACATGGGATTACACAAAACAACGGATTATTAACACCAAGACAACATTACACGGTTTTATTAGGCATTGATGGTCTTAAGCTACTGCTTTGTGTTTGGTGAAATTGAAAGAGGGTGGTGCATCATGAAGCTGCTGCAGCCTGGCCACACGAGTTATACCACCCTCAACTAGCTAAAACTAGGCAAGCAATCCAGCTTTCATTCTAAAAATGCCACATCTCGGATATTTAAAATTTAGCAAAATTTGAGATTGGAAGGATTGTTTTTTGCATTATTCGTATAGTCCGGACCTTCTCCTGACCGATTACTGTTTACGCCGATTACTGTTTACTGTTTCTCACTCAGAAATTACATAAGTTTCACAGTGGTCTTAGCAGAAAATTGCTAACGGTTGGATTGGCAACGCTAAATAGTTCCGGTATAAAAAAACAATTTATGAAAAACTTTTATGTTAGCGTCCAGATGGCGCAGAGGTTAAAGCTGCGGCAGTTGGAGCGAAAGGTACCGGGTTCGAATCCCGATAGGGGCAGGATGGAAAAGGATTTTTCACCATACGATTACGATTGTTAGTTCTGGTAAATGGGTGATAAATTGTTAGTTCTGGTAATCGTTCACGTTTTTTCTAAAACTGTGCTGTAACTCTGGTGATAAACTCTTCCAGTTAAGTTTGAAAAGCTAAACTAACTAGTCCTGTCTTAAATCCTTTATTATTCCTTTGAATCTCGAGCTTTCAGTACACTGTTATTTTTATGTGTGGTAAATATCTGGATGACTAAATTACAATAACAAATATCTAAATGAACCATGCCCAACATCTAATACAAAATAGTCACTTTTCATGAAGTGCAGATCCAAATACTCTTTCATCAATTCTTTTCAGTAGTGCTCCGTCTCTCAATTTTAGCACTTTCACTGGTTGCTGTTAACAATTTTAAACTTGTCATTGGATGAATCTCATCGTTTACCAAATCAGAAGGCGCTATCCTCCACATTGATCCGGTATCCAGTGTTACCACACAAGTATTTCTGTTAGTTATTTTCAATTGACGTGAGGCCATCGCCACCTTTTGCCAATCACAAACTTGAGTGATTGCACGATTTTAACGAATCGTTTTACGTATGTTACCTTACATGACTCTCATTTCCCTCCGATCCCTTCTCATATTCCGTCGTCCTCCAATTCATTGCTTATACTGTCGTTGCTCGATTACGTCTTATTTCCATTAGCAATCTCTCGAAAGTCAGGTTTGTCACAGACTCTCATGAAACCTTGTTGGTACCCAATTATTTATTAATATTCCTCACTACTTTCGTACAATTTTCGTTCTAATGCTAGCATGAGAGTATCATAATCTTCTAGTTCGTATTCTGGTATAATCTGTAGCATATCAACTTTTCACTATAACTTACTGTTGATCTCGTCGAATGTTGGAGGCTTCAAATTTGTTGCACTTTCTGATTTCACAATTTGGGTAGTGCTGCAGTTTTAATATCCATAACCTTTATCCAGAACTTCCAACTACCTAAACTTGAAATAATTTCACTACTTACATTTTTATTTATCGAACAGAATTCCTGGGAGCTTTTCTCTCACTTCTGCTATAAAATTCTGTTGGGATTTCTTTTTTTCAGATCTCATAAATTTTTATTCATTCAATCTTGGTTAATATTTTGTTTTCCCAATTTTCTTCTTAATCATACATACGTCATTTGTTAGGACCCGTTTAAGATTATATACACTTAGTTATTTTACTGGCCCAGAGATGTCACTAGTAACAATATAAAGTTCCTAAATAGCTCTATTCAAAAGTAGGTAAGTTGTCAATCTCAGTGGTTATATCTGCCATGGTAATTAGCAAAGTTTCAAAAAGCTTTGCGATTTGATTTTATGCATACGAATTGACAACTTGGACAATTCTAATCCTATTAAATGTTTGGCACACAATGAAACATAAGAGAACTATTATTTACTCCAAACATGCAATTTGTATTGAAATAAAAGCTTTTGAAATTATATTCTTCGAGAGAATAAGTAAAAGCTCTAAATATACTCGCATATAGAATATGTTATATTTATCATAAATAATTCACAATTTTTAATATTTATTATTTTTATTTATATTCGAAGAACATAAAAATTATACGGTTGTTGTTTTTCTTGTAATTCGATAAGACAAAAACGAATAAAAATGAGACAGCTTTCAGTAAAAAAAAGACTGTCCGATTATTGTTAAGGAAAAATATAAATTGCTACTTCACAGCAAACGAGAAGTAGCTTTTGTATATCGACTCTATTTGCTAACTAGATATCTACGCTCATAATTTATGTACGTTCAATATTCTGTGTTCCAAAATAAAAAAAAACTACTTGCTACAATATTATTGCCCTACACACTCTCACACACACACATACATATGGTATGATACAACTGGGCTATAAAGTTTGGAGAGACTTAAATATAAAAATAAATGTATACAATTTTTGGCTAATATATAGCTCATGAATAATATTCATGAGGACGAGAAATGTTGGACAAAAATATGACAAGTACTTGCTTCAGATGTATACGAGGGGTGTAGCAAAAGTTCACCTATATAGCACCACTTCTCAAAATGACGAAATCTAACCGACGAAATATAACCGACACTGAAGTATAGACTCGGCTTATAATTGCAGGAAAAAATAGAGCAGTTATTGCTGGGAGAACAGAGAAACGCATTTGTTTTAATAGTACAACAAGTTAGCAATCAACTGAGCGTAATACGCGTGATTTCTTTAAAAAATTACCGAACTGCACCATACTTTAAGATCGGTGAAGATCGCTGTAGGCGAAGAAGTCACTGTTTGTGACGGTGGCTCCATGGCGTAGATAATGATCTGGCATTTTCTAGTTGCATGCAAAAGTATGAAGAGCTGAATCGTGATCTTAACCGATGGAGTCAATTTGTTGACACGGTACAAGTCAACAATGACCTGTAAAAGCCGTTAAAAAAAGTAGCGCACAAATCCTCTTCCTTTCGGTTTTTCAAGAAATACGTAAAAATTTTACATCTCCAACTACTATTAAATATATACAGCGTTTTATCGGTATGGTCAATTATTACCATCGATTTTTCCCTAAGTTAGCCGCTCTACTTGCCCCTTTTGATAGTCATTTGGCAAAACTACTACGTAAGCCCAAGACCCCTATAAAATTTTCATGATCCGACGAGTCTGATCTCGCTTTAAGTTCTATTCAGGAGCAGTTGGCCAGTGCTACTTTATTGCACCATTCGTTGAATTCGATCCCAATTTCGATTACCACTGATGCTTCGGGAACGGCTGTTGGTGCAGTTTTGTAACCATCTAATAACAAACGCTGGGAGCCTTTAGCATTTTTTCTCAAAAAACTTAGTGATGCCGATAAAAGATATTCCGCATTCGATAGATAACTTTTAGCCATTCACTAAGCTATAAAACACTTTCGCTTTTTCGTTGAAGGTCGAGAATTTACTATTTATACCGACCATAAACCACATACTAGAGCAACACTTTTACGTACTGAAAGAAATCCAAGGCAAACCCGCCATTTAGATTATATAAGACAGTTTACCACGGACATTCAACATGTGCAAGGCAAAGACAATGTGGTTGCTGACACCTTATCTCGCACTACTGATTTATCTTCAGTTGAATCTTCTTCTTCTAATTTTGATACTATTATTAATTATCAAAAGTCTGACCAAGAACTTCAGGAATTACTTTCTGGTTCTGTTTGTCGCTCTACTTCAATTTGAAAGCTAGAACTTTTGAAATTGCCTAATAATGAGTTCGTATGCGAAACTTCTACTTGTGCTCATCGCCCATATATCGCCGAACCTTTAAGCAACTGTCTACATAACCTAGCACATTCTGTCATTTTGGATTAAAAATTGCCAGTCCTGCCAGAAATCTAACGTTCAAAGACATACCGTTTCTCCTCACGGTCAATTTAAGATAACACCTGGTCGTTTTGAGCATATTCTTATAGATAGAACCCAATTCGAGCCGAAGCTGTTTTCCGAACTTACTAAGCTCCTCGGTTCTCATCGACTACGGCTTATCATCCACAAGCTAATAGGATGGTTGAACGCTTTCACCGACAGCTTAAAACTGCTATTATGGCCCGAGACAATCGATTAATTCGAGTACTGAAGTGCCGATTATTTTGCTTGGCATAAGAGCCGCAGTGAAGAAAGATATGAAATCTTCACCAGCTGAGATGGTCTATGGAAAAACACTCAAGCTACCCGGTGAATTTTCATCGAAAATCCTCATTCACCACTTCCTTCTGTAGAAACTAGTATTGATCAATTAAGACGTCCTATCAGTAATCTTATTCCTACTCAACCTCGTATAACTAAACAAAATATATTTATACCCAAGGCCTTAGACACTTGTGATTAGGTTTTTGTACGTTTTTGATTCCCGATACAGACTAGGCTAATACATCAGCAATATCGGTTGCCAATATTTCTAAAACATCTATTTCAGCATAGAATATGCAGACGGTGCTTTTGTGGTGGATCGATATTTGCAGTCCGACTTAAAAAATTAAAGATGGCGGAAATTACTCCAGAATTTAATACCATTTGGGTCCACGGTTCAATCCACATACACATAGATCATCACCCAATCGTGATTAATGTTTCGTCACCACCCCGGGTATCGAACCCAAGATCGTCGAATGACAGAGCAAGCACGCTACTGTCTCTGCCTCGGAAGCGACAAAATATTTGCAGTCCGACTTACTGGCAAACATCTTCACTTCGATTTCGACCTAGGATGTCTCCGATGGAGTTACGCCTCGGTCAATTCCGTATTGTAGTTCCATAACTGATCAACATCTCGGAGGAAATTGTGTACAGGAACCTGAAGGCAATGGACATAAAAAGCCACTGGACCTGACAGAATTCCTGTTCGAATATTGAAGGAGTTTTCGTTGTCCGATTTTCAGTTTCCGCTGGAGTATAAAATGCACAAGTTTAAGGCGGCTATCAACCTTTACTTGAACGACCACGAGCTGGGTGCAGGACCTCTGAAAATTACAAGGAACTAGGACAGCCTAAAAAATAAAATAATTTCTTGTGATAATTGACGACCTTCGTCAACTTTGGACTTCACAAAGTGAAATTTCTGGTGGAATTTCTGCTACTCGAACTTTTGTCACTCCCCTCGTACATAAAGCCAATAGCATTACAAATTATTATCGTTGCAATACGTAATTTTGTTGTTCGTTATGTCGGGTCCACTCCAAAATTAAATATGGGGATGTCGCAAACCAGTGTCTATTCACAAACAACTCACACCAATCGACGACACAAAAATAAAATGGAAATATTTTTGGCAATAAGTGAAATAGTTATTTATTTGAATGGATTTGATTAATATTTTGGGTGGATGTAATCATTTATTTATTTTTCCACAATTTATTGTTTTTGATTTTCCGACACACAAAACACAAATTGCCCAAAAAAAAATACAAATCAATCAGTTCTATATACATTGTTTGTGCGTACATATCTGATTTTTTTTTTTTTTTTTGGA
The DNA here is from genome assembly GCA_963932295.1 of Tipula lateralis. Lineage (NCBI taxonomy): Eukaryota > Metazoa > Arthropoda > Insecta > Diptera > Tipulidae > Tipula > Tipula lateralis. Next base: position 166,090,535 of record OZ010737.1, read on the forward strand.
AAATTATAAATTGATTCGATATCAGTGTGAATAATAAATTTTCGTGAAAATTTATAGTTCGATAAGATAACATTTGTTCGATTTGTGTATTTTGATTTGTTTTGTGTAACATTTACAATTCAAAATGGCATATATGATCTGTCTGGGTGGACATTCGATATTATTCACTATATACAATGTAACATGTATCGATAGGTACATCGCATACATACATTTGTTTATCGAAAGATTGATGATATTTACTACTGGTTCTGATTAGTATTTAGTTTTTATGGCAAAAGTTATTTTTTATCTGCCCATTTGGACGATTTATGGTTCGATAAATTGTACATAGTCCCCCCGAAGGCAAACATTTTTGTAACAAAATTCTATTTCGATATGTTACTCGAAAGGTACATTTTATAGTTATGATCCGTAGGCTAAACTACTTCATTTTTAATATTATATATTAAACTTTTTGCCAATCGTCTAGGTTTGTTTTGATTGCTAATATTACATACCACAGGGCGGTGACGATTTATTGAAAACATAGTTGTATGCAAATCCACTATATGTTGAACTGATACTTCAAGAACGTTGGAACATTATAAAAATTCGAAATCTGAAAAGAATCTGGGATAAACAAGTTAGATGTTTCAGACTAGACACTGTAACCTGGCCCCAATCGCACCAGCTACTAAAGCTATTACAGCTTTATGACAATTTTGATTGGACGGCCAAAACCGATGAAGCTGTTGATCAGAATGTATCTGATCATTCATCAACCCGCTCCCAAGAACTGAATACTTCAACGTTTTTGTTTCACTAATTGGACCGAAGAATGTTTGGAACAAAATGAGTATACATAATTTCACCTCGAAGGCTATGCCAATCAAGGAACAATTCAGAAGCAGAATGGATGATTTTATAGCGAGTATCTTTATTTGTCAATTTCTGTCGAAAATAAGCACGGAGCCGCCCTTAAATTCAAATGGAAGCGTTACGGAGCCATGTTGAGTTTTTATTACACTGAATTCAAGAGTGAAACATACACTTCATGTGGTTTCCATTCGACTTAAAATATCAAATCTAAATTACGATTGATGAGATTGGAGCCTTTATAATCAAACCTGTTCTGAAAGTTGAGTAGATTGGCCCATTGCAACATCCCTTCCCAGACGCGCACTCCCAATCACGGAATCTGTTTGTTCTTCTAATGAAGTCCAAAATATCTGGTATCCTCAAAGTCATCAATTGATCCTCAAATAAGAATTGTGAGCCAAAACAGTGCAGTTTATGGGAAGAGTATGAAGAACAGGAGTTCTTCATACTCTTACCATAAACTTCCCTTTCTGTTCGCAGTGAAATGTGTCGAATCTTCGTACGAGACATATGATTATTCAGGGAGCAGAGCCCCATGAGAATGCCCACCAAGATCCTTGACATTATTGGTTCCTGACATTAGATCACCTACGTAGTCTGATCCCTGTTGATGCAGAGTTTGTGTAGCTATAGAAATAGAGCAAATGTTGGGCCATATGTGACAGTTAATAGTTTATAAATCCGCAAATCCTCTTGGGGTTCCTTCATCCGTATTTTTTTTTTGATAATCTGTGTCTTTTGTGTTAACCCAAATTTGTCGGAACATTTTTTCAATATCAGCCGTGAAAATGATTTTATGAGTTCTGAATCTGCGATAAGTAATTGAACCAAAGTGGATTGTACAACTGGTCCCACTGCCAATTGAATTTTCAAAGAATTGCCGCGTGCGTTGTCTTGGTGGAGCCATCAAATACCACTCGCAGCTTGGTGATTGTACTGCTCTCCTTCAATACACCATGGTGGGGCAGGTAGTACTGTTCAATAGACCTAGCTCTTGATATTCGTTGAGCAACTCAGTATATCTTTGTTTAAATACAGAATCACGACGGAATCACTTTTCCAAATTGGTCATCCTTTTTATAGCTACTCTTTTGGAATTACCTAATTTCTTTTAACAAGGCTCTGCAAACCGTATTTTGGAAGTGCTTCAGACAAAATTTCTCTTCTTCACTGTAGTGGACAACATCCTTGATTGCCTTAATCTCCCAAAATTTCCTGAGTGTCAAATCAATATCAAGATGTCGATTAATTGGAACTTGTTCTTTGCCACCTTCATGAATTAACGTTCCTGCAATCACCCATCCTTACTTAGTGTTATGAGCTACAAGTTTTGACGTTCTAATGTATGATTTGCCATTGCTTATTATGTCGAAGAACAGGTCACATCTAAGCAAGACATCAATTCTTCCTTCCAAGTGGTAATGGGGATCTGCCCACCGAATCTTGCTCAAACATCGTAAGCGATTAAGCCCATTGAATACAAGCTTATACAAGGATATTTTGGGAATAATCAGGACTTTCGTAGTCACCTCGTAAGCTTCTTCGTTGAATCGAGATTTGATACGAATAGTTTCAATACTCCTGAATTTGCATCGTTTAGGCCTTGAATCAATATACGACCAGTAGTTTTCTTAACTCCTATAGCAGTTCAAAACATTCTTCCGTTATAAAAGTTGTTAGGGATCAAGTAAGGCTCTGCAATATTGCCAGTCACCATTTTGAGGTTCAATTGAATTTTGTACTAAACAGGGATGATCACAAGTCGACAATGTATGTGTACGGCGACAAATATTTTTTTGCTCGGGTGCCTGATTAGATCCTTCTGAATTACTTGCAGGTCTATTTAAATGGAATTCACCTTCGATCGTTTGGGCGGTGCAATTGGTGTGAAAAATTAACATATACCTGGATCCCCTGTCGTGTTTAAAATCCATGGACCGACCCATCTTCCATGTCAGTACTATAGGCTGACATGTTGCTATGCAATGCGCAGATGGTACTACGAAAACTCGGACCTATAGCCGTATACATAGAGTGGTATCACAACGGACTAATCACCGGTCTAAGTGTGCGAAAGCAGCCACCAAAGCCGTACGATAGGCTGTTATAGTCCCATATGTGATTTCCGGTAATAGTTACATGAAATAGTTTCCCAAAGAAGTGCTTCGTCACCATTGTGTCCGAGTGCATGTGGGCAGTTGTGTGCAGGCCCACCTCCCTCCATATTTGACAGTGCTCAGAAGGACCAAATAGATTATCTTCAGCTTGAAGGCTGTTTGCGCTGCATACCTTCGTACCCAAAGAACAAGCGTCAGAAGACTCACAGCCAACTCAAGAGCTGCAATAGGTAGAGAAGTTTATGTCGATAAAACGAAAAACGATATCGACGAGATATACAAATTTGTCAGTGAAAAAATAAAGGTTTCATGCAATGAGATGAAGGCACGATATGACATCCATGAAAATAATAGTGAATTGGAAGATCGGCAGCTAGTCTGACCTAGAAACTTACAACGGAAGAGAGATTTATTACCGAAGTTGTAACCTGGCTTGGAAGAACCATATAAGGTGATTACGAGAATCAACGAAGTTATATCCACCGAACTCAAAAGGTAATCCGGGGAAAACCAAAGATCGGTTCTCTATAGAGATGTCCAGGCTCTAAATATTGTTATTGAAGCTCCCTGCTGCTATTTTTCTGTGGGCAAGAATCGGCCCATAAATAATTACACTAAATTTGACTGTCGCAATCCACTGTTGCTTTCCAGTCTAATCCTCTCATTTCCTTGTTGTATATATATCACAAAAGGTTACATTATGTGTAATAAATTGCCCGATTAAATTAAACACCGAAACCCATTAGCATGGTATATTTAGGCCATATACTTTGTCAAAGTCATAACACACAACCGCAATAGGTTCATCTCTCTTACTTCTATTGAAATCACGTCCTATCTTAACCTGCTCTATAGTTTGTTGATTCTTAAGATAAACTTCCTTCTGCAGCGATGTTTCATCTGTTACCCGACCATGAGTAACGCACCGATCACATCGAGCTTCGTCAGTCCATTGCGAGATGTTGAATCAATAAGACTCATGTGTACATGTTCTTGATTTGGGTTCGTCATAAGACAAAGTTCATTAAAAGACAACTGCGACTTAGATTAGAATATGGAGTCGAACGACCCCGTAACAGATTGGAAAGATAAAAACGAACAAAAGGCTGTAGAAGATTAGCCCTACATAATAGTTCTTGCTCGTGTTCTCGATGAAAAATTTGTTCCCTTAATCTGACGCTAAATTGTTTTATTGCTTCACCTCACGATAGTCCTAATATAAAGGTTTGATGCAACATAAGTTTTCGCTTAGTGATTGTTGGAGTACAACACGTCAAGAGAGCAATTTCTCATATTAATAATCTATAGAAGTGCTGTATAAATAGCTCTAACCGCGTCTCAACTGAGACCCTAGAAACCTTTAATAAGTATTGGTGCACATTATATGTGGTCAGCCCAACGAATGCTATTTATGTCATCCGAGCATCTTTAGTTTCAACGGCGAGAATCGAACTCGAAACCGCGGCATGATGAGAAAGTCTGTACGAAAGCAGAATCTGCGTTTTTACCACTTTGGGTTCTGATCTAAAAGAAATCTTGTTGATAAGTGGTTGCTGTATTTAGTTGATCCATTACTAAGTGATATTGGTTGGTGGTATGCCTCAATATAATTACAAATATAGAGATCTTGTTAAAGTAACGGATTACTTATTATAGAGATCTTGTTAAAGTAAGGGATATCGTCTTAGCTTCTTTGTGACTTTATATCGAAACCTTTTTCGTTTGATGACGAATTAGAGTTTTGAATCTGATATTTTAGTCGTTATCTTGTACTTGCTTGAAATGTTGATTTTGGTGTGGTGCTGAAAGAATTTAAGTGGGACTTTGATTTTATGTTAGTCATTAAATTAGCTGTATCCCTGAACCAACCAGCCATTGCAAGTTATTCTTATATGTTGATGATGAAAGCATCTCGTGCTATTGCGGAGACGAATCTGCAAGAGACACGTGACCATTGAGCAAATTTTGTCGTTATATTAAAGTTTGAAATAAGATTTTGCATATGGTGCTTAGTGTGCCGATCACAATGCTTTGGTCAGAATGAAAAGTCAGAACGGAAATCGCGCAGTTTTTAACCAATCAAGGTAAGTTTAACTGTTAACTAAAAAAATCTTTTTTAACCGGCTTTGAACTGATGATGATGACGATTTGAACGTTCAACCAAATCATTTGCAAATATTGGCCGATTTAAGCCTTTACATTATAAGGCATTGATTTGTGGGAGGACAATCGCAGTTATCTGCAGTGAATGCCGAACCAGAGAATGTAAGCCAAATGTTTTGAACATGTGCACACAAGTGCGCTGTCACAAAAGTGATGCCAATGTAAACGACTCCGTTGAATAATTTTCTTATGAATCGTTTGTATTCAGACGGTGTAAAATGAGATTTGTCATTGATATTCTTAATTCCATCGTTGTGAGGAGCTTTATGGCACACCAGATCTATAGTCTAAATGGTCTTCATTGACAATGTAATTCGTAATGTCCTGGGTAAATTATAGTTAAGGTTCGCTGTTAGGAAATAGTTCTCGTTTAGAAGGGTGCAGACACATCGTTAAGTCACGAGTAGTGCAGTAAAACGAAACAGTGACTCAATCATAAAAATTGACACAATCTATAATATACTTTGTATTGAAGCTTCTACCGGATTTTCCTTATTCTACTGGAGCGGGTGCTAAAATAAAAAGGTATAGTTAACATATCTGAAAGAACCAGACCTAGAAACAAACATTGATGCAAACAAAATACGACGGATACGAAACACGAGTGGACACGAATACGAAATACTTACCCACTATAAAAGAAACACAAAACACTCATAATCCACAGCATTGTGGCGTTCTAAAAGTACCAAAAATAATCAATTGATGACCCTTACGTCCCTGTTTAGGAAACAACACACAACGTCAATCTTATGACACTCAACCTTCCAAAAAGACTTCATACGATCTCCTGTCTAATCTGACGGAGAAAATAACTTACTGAAGTACAGTGTGATACGGGAAAGTTATAAAAGGTGGTGATGCGTGTGGCGGGAAAAGGGCTTAATTTTTTGTGTTTAGCAATCTTGACTAGCAATCAAGACGGAAGATGAGACAAGTGGGTCAAAAATAAAGTCTAAATCGTCATATAAAATAAATAAAAGTGAAGCCAGTTTTGTAGTGAAGGAAAAATATACAGAAAGGCAAAGTCAGAGACCATACGTTGTCGAAGTGGTCTGCAAAAGAGAATACATCAAAAGTGAAACGCGAGCGATCGCAGTACTTGTTCGGCTTGTTTGGTCTTAAAAGTCGAGTAGTGGCTTAATCAAATCAACATTTGTTTCCAAATAACTAAAATCGACACAGTCTATGATATATTTTGATGATATGTTTTATGTCAGCAATTTCTGCAACATTTTGTCTATATACAATGTAATCATATACCAAATATTTTTATTTACTTTTCATTAAAACTATAAAGTTTAATATTTTTTTTTAACTGATAATTTCGAAAATATAAATTAATTTTTTAGCAGAGATATACAAGTATACGATACTCATATAAATCCTATCAAAACAACATCGGTCGTCTTCTAAAATATAAAAACTATCAAAACAGTAGATTATTTTCTATGTACAGGATATTTTTATTAAATATAAAATTCAATTAAAACTTATAGGATTTATTATTAATAATAAAATAAAATGAAAATTCTCAGGAACTGTACAAAAAAAAATTGCATTTTCAATTTGTACCACAGGAGGAGTCGACTTCGAGAAAAATAACAGATTTCACATCCGTTTTTATTTCACTTCTTCCATAAATAAAACGATTAACTGTAATAATAAATAAATCTTATTTCTTATTTTTTATTTTTTTTAAATTAATTTTTTGCTTATAACTTAGACATTCAGACGGACGCCAATATTTAAGAAAAATAAAAGCTCGTACGAAGTTTTACTTGTTTTCCGCTTCATTCAATTACTTCGGGATATCAAAAATTTTATATTCGATAAAAATAAACAAATTTAATTGTTTTATTATATAATTTGATTCGATTTTTCTAAAATTTAAAATAATCTGATTTCTAATAAATCACAGCAGCGACATTCAATTGCTCTTCCTAATAAAAATGTTTAACTTTTGTTCTATCGACATTGAGAACGAGCACTGCGGTTTCACTAAATGGCTGTTTACATCCAGGACCAAAGATTCAGCCCGAAGACGGTTACGTACGGCACAAAAAGTGCCCCATTTTTTGCTGTTCGCACGCTAGAAGAGTTGGCACAGATTTATGAAAGAAACTATCCAGAAGCGGCTACAGTAATCTGACTGAATATTTATATAGATGATACGTTGACTGGAAGTGACACTGTGGAAGGGGCAATAAAATTAAAGAATGAAATAAATAAAATATTTCAAAGTTGTGGATTCAGACTTCGTATATGTAACTAGAACATGTATCTAGACAAATTAAAACGATAAATCACAGCGGATCGAACAAACGTTAAATTTGATTGTCACGATGTATTACTTAAAGATACCCGTATAATTAAATCTAATCTTTCAATATATATACAATCATCTTGAGATAGAGCACCAACACATATAAAGAACAAAATCTTACGTAGAATTTTATACACATTTCATTTGCCAAATTACGTTTCTGCGTTTATCGTACCGAACAATTAAGGTATTTTTCGTAACTGTCAAAAAAAAAATCGTAATCCATGAATCGAAACAATCCTCATCTCGAACGAAAATAGATTACCTATATCTAAGAATAGCAGAATAGAAACAAATTAAATGAACATTCAATTAAAAATTGAATAGATCTTTAAAGGTACGATTCTTTTGTCCTTTGTCTTGATAGGTCGACACCCACATTCTGTTCGACGCAAATTTTGAAATGATTATGTTCATCTAAGACCAAGTACATACAAAAGAAAATATGTTCGAGTGGAAAAAAAAATTCTGAACATTCTTCATTCGCTCTCGTATAAATAACATATTCCTGTGTGTGATTTCTAGTAGCACAGGTGTCACGTAAGACACACACAGAAAAACATAATAAATGTGTTTTATTGTTGTAATATTTTACTTTTATGTTTTGGAATTTTTCCTCGTCTTAAAGTATTTTGCTGGTGGGTTGAAGACTTACACACAAAAAATGGCAAGGCATTAGTTTTGTCAAAGCAAACTCATTTCCGTCGAAAATTTCAAAATTAAGTTTTAATTTAATACAAATGTAGCAATGTCTTGTATACAAATTCTTAACATTCATTTATGACTGTTTAGGCAACTAAATTAAAATAATAATTTTTTATAGAAATGGATTAAATAGAAAATCCAAAATCCACCCCCACAAACCATCTGGAACTTCCACATTACACTTACCGCACTCAAATAAAATGCATACATCCAACCACATAACACTCATCGCGCTCAAAAAAAAACAAATACATCCAGCTTTACCCCCTCCAAACAAAAAGGCCATTAGCAATCATAACTAGCCCCACAAACCATCTGGAACTCCCACATTACACCCACCGCACTCAAATAAAATGCATACATCCAGTCACATGCTTTCCAAACGAAATGGACATTAGCAATCATAACTACCCCCACCAACTATCAGCAACTCCCGCATAACACTCATTGCGCCCAAACAAAATGCATTCATCCAGCTACACGCCCTCCAAACAAAACGGCCATTACCAATCATTACAATTCGAATTTCGAATTTTTCAATTTTTCAATTTTTTAAAATTTTTCAAATTTTCAAATTTCGTAATTTTTCAATTATTTCAAATTTTCATTGCAATTTTTCGATTTTTTCAAATTTTCAAATTTTGCAATTTTTCGATTTTCCATATTTTCGATTTTTTCAAATTTTCAAATTTTTTCAAATTTTCAAATTTTTTCAAATTTTGCAATTTTTCGATTTTTCAATTTTTTCAAATTTTCGGTTTTTCCATTTTTTCAAATTTTTTTTAAATTTTTTCAAATTTTCGAATTTTTTCGATTTTCAAATTTTTTTCAAGTTTTGCTATTGTTTGATTTTTCAATTTTTTCAAATTTTCGATTTTCCATTTTTTCGATTTTTTAAAATTTTGCAATTTTTCAATTTTTTCAAATTTTCAAATTTTGCAATTTTTTGATCACGCTCAAACAAAATACATACATAAAGCTACACGTCCCCCAAACAAAACCGCCATTAGCAATCATACCTACCCCCACAAACCATCTGGAACTGCCACATTACACTCACCGCACTCCCATCTGGCCATAAGCCATCATAACCCCACCAACTATCATCATAACTACACCATCACAAACCATCTGGAACTCCCACATTACACTCACCGAACTCAAATAAAATGCATACACACGCCCTCCAGCTACACGCCCTCTAAACAAAACGGGCATTGCAATTCGAATTTTTTCGAATTTTGCAATTTTTCGATTTTCCATATTATCCATTTTTTCGATTTTACATTTTTTCGATTTTTTAAAATTTTCAAATTTTTTCAAATTTTATAATTTTTCGATTTTTCAATTTTTCAAATTTTTTAAATTTTCGGTTTTTCCATTTTTTCAATTTTTTTTTAAATTTTTTCAAATTTCCGAATTTTTTCGATTGTCAAATTTTTTTCAAATTTTGCAATTTTTCGATTTTTTCAAATTTTTGATTTTCCATTTTTTCAAATTTTTCAATTTTTTCAAATTTTGCAATTTTTCGATTTTTTCAATTTTTTTCTCGATTTTCCATTTTGTTCAAATTTTAAATTTTTTAAATTTTGCAGTTTCTCGATTTTCAATTTTTTCACATTTTCAAATTTTTCTATTTTTCGATTTTTTAAATTATGCAATTTTTCAATTTTTTGTGACCATATTTTTTGTACCATCACACAATATTTCAAATTTTGCAATGACCGTCCAGGTGGCTCAGTGGTTAAAGCTGTGGCAGTTGGAGTGGGAGGTACCGGGTGCGAATCCCGATAGGGGCAGGATGCTAAAGGGACTTTTCATCATCTGATTACGACCGATGGTGTTAATGAACACATCTATGACCCCCTGTTGGAGTGCACAACTCATGGGCCGACCCATCTTCCATGTCAGAGTCGATGCGCAGATGGTTCTACGAAAATCGGACCTATAGACGTACTTCCTCGATTTGGCCGTTAAGGCGTAAAGTAGGACGTAAATAATCAAAACCGCGAAAGAGCTGGGAGAGCCTTGAACCCCAAAAAAAATAGCATTGTATACAAAAAAAAATGCAATTTTTCGTTTTTTCCAATTTTGCAATTTTTTTCGATTTTTGAAATTTTTGCAATTTTGCAATTTTTTTTAAACAGTTGCTCATTCATTACTATGCAACGCCAAAACATTTATTTAACGTAGTAGCATCATAAACAAAACTGTCCAATACTCGAGAGATAAGCAGTATCGTGACTATATGTACCATCACACATATGCATAAATGGACTTTTTATGTCAATACGTATAAAACCCATAAAAAACTTTGACTGGTGAATTCTAATTAATATTTTATTTGTTATAAATAAATTGTTACAATGTTCATCTTTGTAGCCAGCATAAATACAAATTGTATTCTATATCAGCCAACATATGTGTGTATACGATTGAAGTACTTTTGTTTTATATCAATATTTAATTAAATATAAAATTATAATTAAAAATTATTTCGTTTACCGATTTCAATATACAATGTTATCGTACACATGTATACTCGTATAAATATTACCATTTAACATATGTATTACAGATATTTCCCAACATTAATTTTGTTTTTTGCATAAAAAACTTTTTTAATAATTTTTAATGTTTCGATAGTTGGTCGATAGTAGTTATTCAGAACGTTACCGAACCAGTGTAAGTAGTACAAATTTTTGCACTTACCCGAGAATATGAACAGCTCGATCTGAGGTAGTTGTATATTCTCCGGCCTTGTTGTTTTATCAGAGCGCACCAATTGTTGTAATCTTATCAAGATGGATTCCACTTTATCTTGAAGTGTTCCCTAAAAGTATAAAACGTTCTTGTCACTCGATTACGCTGGAAATCATTTTACACCAACTGTGGACAAAAATTAAACCTTATGTAGTCACACTTTATACACACACTGGTTTACTGAAAAGTCTATCTATCAAACAGTGTTAGAGTATATATAAATAATATGTTGGCTAAAGTTTTGTGTGAAGAATTTCAATTTTGACTGCAACATTATACAACTATACACTTTCGAAAGTAGTTCTACCATTTCAAAATATGAGGGTAGTTTGCCTAGTCCATGATAAATAAAAGAAGGCATACTTGTTGTTCCCTTTATTTGAAGGTGTTTCCAATTTTTTGCATTAAGCAATAATTTTTTCCTTATTTTATGTAGTCGACAGTCTCACCATTGTCTTCTTCGGTTCCAGTTCACATGCAAGCAGTTCGTTTGTACTCAGTTACGATTAATAGTATTGCTCCACCATGTCACACAAGCTTTCAAAAGTTGTAAAACCTCCATAGCACAATTAACATACCTACTATATGTTTATCATGGTGAATGAATGACCCTCGTACATAGTTTTCATATCTTTACTAACATCGTCAAATTTATGCTTGTATAACCATATTCAACATATTTAACATATACAAGCATTATTCAAGATAAAGTTTTCAGAAATCATAACGTAAATAAAATAGTTCTGACAGCATAACAAAAATGTTTGTACCTTCTCAAAATGATATGTGGTATGTATAGATGAAGATGAATTTCTACCCGAAGAACCCTTTTAATCATCAATCGAAAGTTTTTATTTATAAAAAGTTCAACAAATCCACTCCTTATTGTGTTTCATCATTATCAAATTCACTGAGTTTTGCTTTGTCTAGCTGAGTATGTATATATTGTACGAGGTACTACGGATAAAACAAAAATTTTCCATTGTACACGAAGTTTTGAAGACATAAGCACACATAGTTCAGAATAGTCATGGTTATTTACATTAAATAAGCATCTGCTGTTCGTTTATGTACTCGTATGTACATTACTGAAGTTACATATGATGATAGCTGGAATAATAAATTATTCAAGTAACTAACTATACATCTTATCTCGCATATCTTACTCATCTGCTATACGAACTGCTTTCGATTAACTTTTCATTTCATTTATAATCTAATTTCTGGTTTAAGCTATATTATGGCAAAGTTCTCTCGTTGATGATTCGATTTTGCAGTTTTCTGTATGTTCATAGTTCTATTGTTTGAAAAAATGCTTTCCTTTTGTTTTTTGGTAAAAGCTCTCTTTATTGTAGAAGTACGTGTATCGAGTTCAAAATATAGAAGAAGATACTAATAACGAATTTCCATTGTTTTAGATTTGACTACGTATGTACAATTGAAAATTCTAAGTGGGTTGGGGGATAAACCCATATTTATTATGATTGGTAGATAGGTAAACCTACAGAGGTAATATGAATTACCGAGCGTACCTGTTTGGATGGCAGGTTAGGTTAGGTTAGAGTGGGCTTTAGTCATGCCAGTCATCATTCTACGTGAACCATCCAGTGCTTCTGGGAAAGCGCTGAGTATGCTTTACAGCATTCCTACTTAGTTATTTTATTCTACTACGCGCATGACTAGCACTATGCAACTGGAGTACTACTTCTACAGGGTGTCCGCCGGGAAGGTATACTACTTTGTTTGTTTATAACTTTTATTAAATGAAAGAGAATGGATCTTATATTGATAAATGTTTTATGTAATGTCGGCCATTATGTATGGAATACAATATCAGATTCTATCTTCAGGTCCGCCTCTGTTAGCCTCCCAAATGCGAGCCGTTTTGAGCACATTTTTCATTACATTCTGACACATTTCACGCGGTATTTCATTAATTTCATCACGAATATTTTGTTTAAGTTGCTCAAGCGTTTCTGGTTTGTTTGCATAAGCCTTGTATTTTGGATATCCCCACAAAAAGAAGTCCGGAGCAGTCAAATCAGGCGACCGTGGACAGTATTGTCGAAATTACTTCTACAGGTGTAAATGTACTACTTTCCACAACGATGTGCTACTATGCTCCGCAAATTAAATCTATACTCCTCTGAAAAAATAAACCTTCACGCAATTGCACTTTCAGGATGCTGTATAAGATAGCAGAAAATTTTCAGCAGAAAAAATGATTTTAATACTCACCACCAGGCGCACTACTACCGCTAAAGAGAATTTCTTCTGCTGTTATTTTTGTATAGCCAACAGAATTTTTCGGTAGATTTTTTAATTTTCTTCAATACAATATTATTTCAGGTTTCAAATAAAATATGTATATTATTTCCATAAAATTATAATATACTGTATAAAACATATTAATTTCATCTACAGTTTAACTACTTACTGTTAGCTATGAATGAAGCCCTTGTAATAAATATTTCAGTTTGACTTTCCAGAATCTGCATCATCTTATCTCCATACATACAACGATGAAGTTTGAGGATAATCGACCGAGTTTGAGGGCCTCCAGAATTTTTCAAAGTTTTGGCCCATACATAAAAATCAGTTTTTTCACTGTGAGCTATGGATGGACTCCCCTGTAACCAATATGCCATTATAATTTTCCAATAGCTTAGGTGACAATACATCTGAAACTGAAATATATATATAACAGGGGCTTCATTCATAGCTTATAGTAAGTAGTTAAACTGTAGATGAAATTAATATGTTTTGTACAGTATATTATAATTTTATGGAAATAATATACGTATTTCATTTGAAACCTGAAATAATATTGTATTGAAGAAAATTAAGAAATTTACAGAAAAATTCTGTTGGCTATACAAAATGACAGCAGAAGAAATTCTCTTCAGCGATAGTAGTGCCCCTGGTGGTGAGTATAAAAATCATTTTTTCTGCTTTAAATTTTCATACACAGCATACACGGAAAAAAATATTCTAGATTTATGATTAGTTACTTCTTAGTTTTAGAAAAATAAATATTAAGAACTTACTGATTAATTTTAGCGGATGGTTCCCAAATTATGTTTAAAAAGTTCTAATTAAGAACATAATTCAAATAGTAGGAACATTTGATTTTTAATTATTTTGAACTATGTTCCCAATTCAAGAAAACGATTATTGGTTTTGAAAAGTATTATTTTATTCCCATTCATCGCACTTTTAGAATAAAATTACTTAATTTGAGAATAAAGTTCTCGTGATAGAAGTTGTATACATTTCTTAAATTATTCTTGTTTTAGATTAATTCAGGTATATAATTTACTCAAAATAATCAGAGTTGTTCTTAATTTTTAAACAAAAATCTAAATTGTGGAATATCTTGGTGAATATATTTATCAATTTAACAGAAATTTAATAAGTTATGTATTTTGAGAACTGCTAACCTGAACTACTTCATTTGTGTTTATATATCAAAAATAAATCATTTAATGCTAATTTGATCTTTGTAAGCACATGGATTTGTAAGCACATAATGGATTTGTAAGCACATAATGTTAAAACATATTTAATATTAACAACGAATAAAAATTAACTCTTTAATGTTTTAATTAAATAGTCAACGATATCCACACACATACACACCCCATTTTGTGAACAAACTGATTCACTATGGGATGAACTGCATAAAGCAACGTCTAAGACATTAAATTTCATAGCCAAAGATATTAACAATACATAAAAAAATTCAAATATTTGCACTTTTAGTGAAATTATTCATATTGATTTCTAACATACGTTAAATATTTCTTTTCTACTATTTATTTTGGAACCAAAGCACTCCCAACTCTTTTGCTGTTTTTTTTAATGTCCTATCTTATGCCATACTTAAATCGAGGGCGTAAGGCTTTAGGTATGATGTACGTCAACCGTCTGCATGTTGCATTGGTCCATACCAGCCTATAGAACTGACATGGAAGATTGGTTGATCTTTGAGTACTGCACTTTAACATATCATATTTGAATGTTGAAACAATTAAATCAAACCCACTAAAAGTATAAACAAAAACATGAATTTTATATTTAAAGTAAATATTAATTTTTTAGTTCAATGTGAGTTCAGTGTACGTTCAATTTTACAGAAATAAACATAATTTTATAGAAATATCTTAGTAAACATAAATTACCAAAGCTTTACAAACAGATAGAATTGTTTGTTCTTTTAAAAAAAGTTGAATTTATAGAAAAAGTGAATGTGATTATTTCACCAAAAATTGAAAAATATTTTTTTGGCCATTTCACGTGGTTCACAATAAATACATAACAAAAACTTGTTAAGTGAAAACATTAATGTTATTAAAACTAACCTCAAGAGTTAGCCTTTATTAAAATATAAATCTTTTTTGATTTATTATTCGAATAAATTTTATATTAAAATTTTAAAAAATACAAAAATATTGAAGCACCAATTTCAGCACAAATTTTAACGTGATTTGGGCTGAAATTTGTGCTTAAATCTTTAAAATAAAAATATGGATGAGTCAATATATGGTATTCGGATAGCCAACGTGAAATGGCAACCTTATTCAGCAGCTGGAAAGTGAGTGATATGTCTTCAACCTGCATCAGTAAGTATTAATTTATATTTTACTGACAGTCGTTCCTGTTTATTATTATACATTTAAGGTTTTAAAAGTTCAAGGGTTTTATTAGTTACATTAAAATAATATTTGGTTTTTTGTAGATATGTCATTGGATATTAATTCATATAAAATCTTGACGGAAAATGTCTTTTCATGCATATTTTTCATTCCACTGATTTCAATCTTTGGCTTCAAAGGTACATTTTAGAGAAAACTTGAGGAATTGGCGACGGTCACTATAGTTCGTACTACAGGGAACAATACATTGTTTTATTTCTAATAGTTTATACAGTAATTTTCAGAAGAAGAATTACATTTGTTAAATGATTATGAATTAGATGTCAAAGTTTGCTGAAGATTTTCATAATTCGAGAACACCAACTTCATCGATAGCATCAACAAACGGTTCATCATCAGTGTGTTCCAGTTGTTTCTCTCTAATTCCATCAAGTTTTTTGGAACTAGTAAAACGTGTTTGTACGTATATTATTTATTCAATTAATCTTGTTGTTTTTCATTATAGTATACATTCTATAATGAAAGACAACAAGATAAATTTGGATGTGCTTTAGTTTTTCTGGACTAAACCTGAAACGCCATTTACTTTCACATAATAATTTTGCTCTTCCAAAACTTATTTAGGTAAACAGAACAATGAAATATGTGTTCAACATTTAGACTCCACTTGTAATTCTGGAAACACCATCAAGATCAGAAAATAATCTTAAAAATACTACTATAAATGGATTAAAAGAAAAATTGTGCAATGGTGCACTACCAGATCGATGGCCAGAAGTAAATTCTGTGGTCTTTTTGCAAAAGGACATAAGTCGTTTTTGTTCATTTTTCAGGGCGACATTATTTTGGTTTGAATCGCTTTGACAAATCTATTTTTTCCTTTATAAGGCCAATTATTGAGTAAGTTTTATTTGCTTTACTAAAAAGATATGTGGAAAATCTTTCTGTTTTTGATACTTTTTTTTAAAGTGATGCTATTTTATGACTTTAAGAAGGAAATCTTTATAAGATGAGATTTTATAACAATTTAAATATTTCCCTTTCTAATGGTTATAAAACGATAAAAAATTAATGACTTATGTAGTTTTGTACAGGGAATTCGAATATCTCAAAAAGTCGATTTGGTGACAACTCGACTTATGCCCTTTTGTAAAAGGACCACAGAATTTATTTACCAAATAAATTAATTATAAAGGAACTGAATTCAAAAATGGATATTCCTTATTTGAAGATTTATATATGGACAAAATAAAAGAAATTCTAATTTTTCGAATAAGGTATATATGTATATTTTCTTTTAGAAAACAAAAACTGTACGAGTCATTTTAATTCGTATGTAAAAGTGATTGACTCAGGATTATTTCCTTACCTTATAAAAATGTAAATTTTAATTATAAACCATTTGAATTATCAAATAAATCTATAGAATATTATTTTAAAATTAGCTATTTATAAAATTTTTGTGTTCTGAGTATCTTTGAATCAATAAAATATTGTTTATGTGAAACGGTTTTTTTTATTTAAATCTGGGAAAAAGGGTTTTTACTGAGAAAACTAATGACTCATTTTGGAATCTCAAACATCTGTAATTGGAATTATTAACACTATTTTAGAAAATATATTGTTTAAAGAAGATTATCTATCATATTATGCTCTCTGATTAAACCGGAAAATTGATGTTTTCAGAAAATTATTCCCAATTTTAGAATTTATGAAAATAATACTTTTTTTCTGCAAATCAAGTGAGTATTTTGAGATCCAAGTTCTTCTTTTGAGAATATTAAATACTGGAATACAGTATAAATAACTCAGTTCATGCACATTATGTTTCTATATTATGATTAAAACTCTATATATGAGTAAATCGTATGATTATATTTAGAGCTTAGTTCGGTATATAAGTATTTTTATGATTGAATTAGCAATATGAAATCGTGGTTTATGGAAAAATTATTTTTTATTTATAAATGTTCATTTTAAATTGAGAATATCATTCGCTAAAATCGAGAAGCGTATTCTAAAATTATGATAATTTAAGAGAAAAAAGTATTTTATTTGTCGAGTTGCGAATGAGAATTTATATCGTAAATTAGTATTTAATATTTTTAGAGCCAAATTATTGTTAAATTGGCATGGTACTTTCATGCAGTTTTTGGGGTAAATTTTGTTTTACTTAGGGGAGAGAAATATATTTCACTATTATATACTTTTTACGAAACAATATAATAAAAGTTAAATGAAATTCAATTAATGTAGTAGAGAAAATAATTGGAAATGGAAACCAAAATGTAAGTTTGGTCATCAAATCCTTACTAAAAATATTGTATAAAATAATTCCATGAAATCATTAAGAAATCAAAACTATTCAATCTGAATTCAAAACTTTTTAAGAATATTTTAATATCGAAACTCAGAACATACTTAAATGATCATTAAGAAGATGGCTTTCACTGGAAGCAGCAGTAACATCACAAATTATAGAGTAATGCACTTAACAGTGGCGGAACTTCAAAATATGGGCCCCCCGCGCTATGTAAAATAATTCCCCAATAAATTTTTTTAAATTTTTATAACAAAAACAAATTAGATATTTATTTCATATATCATATCGCAATAAATTAATACGAAAACAAAACTAAAACTTAATGGACCTTAAATATTAAAATCTTTCCTCCTTGCCTTCAGTAATGACACTTTTTATTTCCATTTTCCTAGCCGCTTTTGCTTCAATGGAAAGTATTGAAAGATCGCTTAAACGAAAAAGAACGTTCAGCTGATGCAACCGTAACAGGTAGCGTGAGAAACAATAACAATGCGGTTATCACCGGTGGAGCACTTGCAACTACAGTTGACAATTTTACTATTTTATGTTCAGCGAATTCGCGTATAGATGATATTTTTGATATTTCATCGTTCAAAATTGCCTTTACCATGACCATTTGCAGAAGAAATTCTTCTGATATATCTTCACTATACTTTCTCTGTAGTGCTTCTGCAGAATTTACGATATCACGATCCGTCATTAGCATTAATTTATTTGGATGGATGCAGGAAAATAATTGTGTCACTTCTTCCATTCCTTTAAATCTATTCTCGAGTTGGTTGATCACGACATCCATAACTTTTATAAATAGTTATATTGATACGGAACATTTCTTCGCTATTGTCAAAACGGGGATCTGTGGAAAATTCGTCGAAATGCCTCTTCACAATTTTCCTTCTTTTCTGAACAAATATAGCACTAATCTTCCATATAGTCGCTATTTCTACTGCTTCAACTTTTGCTGAATCAAACATGTTTCTATACTGTTTTAAATTTTTGCTGGCATTTTCTAGAGATGTTGAAGTGGTCATAAGATCTAAATTTTTTGTTTGCAGCAATTTTGATGGTATGTTTACTTCATTCAGTATTTTAGCCAAAATCACGCATAAAAAACAAAAAAATTCGAAAGTGCTCATATTTTTATGTATCCTTAATGTTTCTTCGCGCTCTTCACGTTTTTTAATTGTTAGCGATATCTCGGATAAAGCTTTCATTATATCGCGAACGCGGATTTTTACAGCCAATAGCGAAGTATATCGTCCTGCCCAGTGCGTTGGATTTAACCTTTTTAATGTTATTTGTGATTCTCCTGTAAATTTTGATATTTACCTATAGCTGGTGGCAGGGGGAACAGTTTCAGAAGGTAATGCCAACCGTTTATGGAAGGAGATCGTGTTGTGATTTTTACAAACAGTTGTATAACCAAATCAGCACTCGAATTAATTTCGAAGAGGATGTATTGGTAGCTATACAGTGCTTGGACCCCAAACAAAAAGCAAAGTCATTTGGACTTCTATATTTGATTTGTAAAATGCTGCAAACGAAAGAATGTATCCACAACATTGTAATTTTGTAGAATATATTTTAACTTTTGTAAATATTGAAACAATAATGGCACGAAAAAGACAAATTAGCGAAGAACTCAGGGAACTATTTGATACTGTTTCAACCCCAAAACGTTCTGATGACATAAGATAGCCGACGATAATTTTGATATGAATTTTTCCGATTGCGATGACAATGTTAATTTATATGATTCCAAAGATGAATATTTAAATGCAGACGAAGCAGAGAATGTAGAAGGACGAAGTGTTGAACGGGCAAAAGGTGACGTATGGTTTTATGCACACAGTAAAAATTTTTCTCGTAAATGGAGTCAAAATCTACCTAATGTGTCAAAATCTACCTAATACTTAGAGGAAGAGAAGGTCTAACTGCACATACCACATATTAATCAAGCCCAAATCATGCAGTTGTGGCGTTAAAAAGTTTTCAATCATATCACGATATCGCTCCCCATTCACAGTAATCGTTACATCGTTTATGTTTTCAAAGAAGTAAAGTCCAATGATTCCTCCTGACCATAAGTTTTACACCAGACTGTCACTTTTAATGGATGTAAAGGTGACTGATGAATAATTTGGGGTTTTTCCATTGCCCAGGACCGACTATTCTGTTTATTCACATATCCATTTGAATGCAAATGTGCCTCGTCACTCGTTATGATTTTTTCATGAAAATCGGGGTTGTCATGGGTGAGCTGCAACATCCTCTTGGCATATGTACGACGGTGTAAATGGTCTTGTGGAAGAAGTTCTTGTGTCAACTGAATCTTAAATAGATACAAATGCAAAATTGTGGCCAAACTTGTTCTTTGAAGATCAAGCTCATGTGCACGGCTTCGAATTGAGGTTGATGCATTGTTCAGCCGATGTTGCAGTACGTTGTGGCCCATGCTTGGGACTATCACCTATATACCCCCTTTCTTCGAAATCATTCACTACACGAGAAACGTGCAACGTTGTTTCTCCCAAAAATTTCACGTAACTTTCTTATCGTCACAGAAATCGATGATTGATTTTGATAAAATGTTTTAACGATTAAACCACGATGATTCCATAATAAATTTGCCACGAGTCTACTTCACGACTGCCAAATATGAACTGTCAAGACTAACGTTTACCAAAATCACGGCAAAACAAAGTACAAACTCTGTATCTTCTCTACATCTTCACAGCAACGGTAGTTAATATGCCAGAGGACACTTGTTTGTTCGCATATTTACCTCTATGAGACTTTTCCTTTAATGAAGCTCGATTGACCCATTGTAAAATCATGTCTTCTAGACCTACACTCTCAGTCCCGAAATCTCGTTGCTGTTCGAATGAAGAGAGTATGAAAGATAGGAGCACAAGAAGTGCTTAACATTTCCTCCCTTTTCATTTCCGCACTATTTGGAAGTTTGTATGCTTCCGAATGTTCATTTGTGCGTTTATCATAATTCAAGAAGGATTGGGATCTATGCTGATTTATTTTTTCCGAGAATTTTGAATAGGCGACAAAAGATGAGGTTTGTCTTTCTCTTCAAGGGCAGATCACCTAAATGATAGACGATATCTATCTTAAGAGATAATTACGTCATTTCTAGAGCGTGCTCAGGTACAACAAAAGTGGAAGCTGCAATTAATTTGACATAACGTATCCTTTAATATCCATGTAGCTGGGTATTCAGTAAAGTCAAACCTATAGTCGATTAAAGACAGTTACTGTCTCCAAAACAAGTTTCGATGAAAATTTAATGTAGTCAAACATCTTTAGAGCAATCTGGCAGTCGAAAACAAAGCAGATATGACGATATCTGCAGTTCATCTCCTTTGCATACAGTGTTGTGCTCAAAATTTCAACAAGTTCCACCTGAAGCAAAACTTTAAATGTACCTAGAATACCTCTTTAACATTCTCTTTGTTTCGTAAAAGACGCCTTGTTATGTTTGGACGTGTATGTTAATCCACCTTTTTTATTCCACGACACACAGAAGTGCTCTGGCACTATGGATTTACTTCAACCAGTTCATAATTTTCATTTTCACTTGGAAAATGCTACATTAGTCACAACGGATGGTGACGAAACATTATAACCGATATTTAAACGGAATAATCTTCTTGAGTAGCATTAATGAGAGTACTTTTTTATGACATAGCCATAGGGAAAAGGGATTGAGCCGTATTGTTTTACTTCTTGCCATTTGTTAACCTAGGGAGTGAATTGAAAATTAATTTCTACATCTTAAGTACCTGTGCTCTTAAGAACTCATATCCAAGTAGAGAGTTCCCGGATCTTCGTCATATACTTATGATTGGATCAAGTGTAGGCTATAAGACAGATTTCTCATATTCTTACGAATAAATCAAATGAGCTCTCACAATCTTCCGTCGAAGCATTTGATCTTTCCTACTCCTGAGTGACTCAACCAACTCCAGACAAGTAATTGCTCGGTCCTGGACTTGCCATTCGACTCGATCGAAATCATTCCTTTGTAACCTCTTTTGGAGATTTAGTATAACAAAGTCTTAGGTTTCCTTTGAAGATGGCTTCAATCTAAGGGAAAATTACACAGAAATGATTTCGTCAGACCACGATTTCTGCTTCCTCAAAATACATTTTGTTGACCAAGGGGGAGAGCAACCACCAACCCCAGTTTTTGAAAGGCTCCGACAACTTATCTACCAATCATCAGTTGTTATGATTTTATGGTTGTAGTTCAGTTTATAAAATGAATATGTGGTCATAAATCATCAAATGACAGTTTGTAACTGAAAATATTAAGCCTGTTGCTTCTTTCTCAATCTGACCATAGAAAAGTCTTTATCAGATTTTATGAACAGCCTTAACCAAACCACTATCGTGATATAAAAGGCAAGCATTAACCTGGGATCAGACTTAAGTCTTATGTTTGATGCTTTCAAACGACTAGAGACATTCAGCCGAGCAGTCCCAATAACAGTCTTCTTTTTTGAATTAATCTCAGATATGACTGCATGGTCCGAATGTTCTTTGATAAAAGAATGTGAGTGGTTTCTTACAATTTTCGTGGCCCTGGTCTTGAAATCTAGTGAATTTCCAAAGTTATTGAGTTATTATAATCAAGACGGTACGAGTTACTAATTTAACATTTTATTGAGAAGCACTAGTCCGTCGTTTTGGACAAATATACGATTAATTATCATGGCACCTAGTTTTTTTAGATTTTCCAGTTCGTTATTTATTTGATTGACGGGTTCTTATAAGTTGTTTGTCTGAACTGATACCGTTAACAGGAGAAACATTGCATATCGATCGAAATGGTACATCCCAGATGTTAAAGTTATCAATACAATCTATTCCTATGTTGATGATGTAAACAGTAGCGCCGGAAATCCTCTTTTCTCCAGTTTTCCAACATATTTTTGAAAACGTTTGGTAAGTAGTCTTCGGTATATCATAATGCATTTATCGTCTGACCCTTTTCAAGGAGAAAAGTAGACTACGATTCGTCTTGAGTAACACAAGTATGTTGCATAAAAATAATATTCAATGCTAAACGTTCTATATATAGAGAATGGTAGTCTAGAAGCGATCACTTAATTGTCTAGAGTTGGGTGAGTCACTCGGGAGTTGGTAAGATCAGGAGGGTGGATCGTGAGACATCATCACTTGAGATACTATAGTCTTCTCATTTTGAAATTTATTTATTAAAAATTTAGCATATGAGCCTCTTATTAGATATTTGCGATACAGCCATGGCATTCAAGGACAATCCATTAGTAATAATTTCTTCCGTGAATTGTGGATCTCCGTGACTTTGGACTTTAACAGAGCCACAGTAACGTCATCAGTGGAAGATGTTCGACGACCTTAGTGGGGTCGTCCTCTTCAGAAAAATGACCCAAAACTCGTTCCATATGCAATTGGGCATTCATTGATTTCTTTTTGCGATGGTAGGGGAGCTTCGTCTGGTGCATACTAAATTATTTTGCGTGTTCTCTTCTCCATTTTAACCGATCGTTCTGAATTTTTGAAAGAAGTCTCAAAAACAATTGCAAAGGATTTAAGTTTCTTAAAAAATATTTAAGAGCCGCCTACTTACCGAACTTTCAGATTTTGCATTAGTGTTAACTTTAGAGACTTAGGTAGGATTCTGGAACTTCGTTCACGAAAGACCAACGTAGGCAATGTTGTTCACTTATATAACATACTCATATCGTAGAACAGTTTGAATTGTTGTGGTTTAAAAATTCTGTAATTATTTACTAATATTTTTAGTTAATTAATTTATGATTTATGATAAATAAACAATAAATTAAATCATGATAAATAAATGAAATTAATATTTATAAGTAGTTTGTTTAGAATTTTTGATTGTTGAAAATCTAAAAGTAAATATGTAGACAAAATAATCTATATATGAATAAATTAGTCCAGTAAAATGTTAAATAATACATAAACTTGTACATACTTGTGTACATACGAAACCGAATTAACCACAAAATTATTATAGATTTAAGGAACAAAAATTTAAATTTTAATTAAATATAGAACAATAAGAAACTAATTATTTTATTAACATGATAATTAAAAATGGAGTAGATCTATCTAATATATGCATATATTTACATGTATACACATACAAGGAAAACTATATATAATCTACCTGATTTGCATATTCATATCGATATACGTGTATCTGTACACATGTTATACGTAGATAATTATGTATGTACCTATATGTGATATGAAAGATTTTACGAAAGAGTATATTAAAGTAGTAATGTGATAGTTAAAGCATTTGGGGTCCTTTAGCAGCCTGTATCATTTTGAGAATTTTACTAAATCGGTTTTGATTACAAAATCAGAAGATTGTTCTATATGTTGTCAAGCTATTAATATAGACAGCAAAATATCCTTTGAGTTCATTTTTAAGCCTGATTGGGGCAAAAGAGACATTGGATCTCCTGGAAAAGGATCTCTTTTATTCTTAATATTACTGATTCCAACCACACCACATATCATTTGTTCATGCAGGAATAAAATTTGATTGCCGGAAT
This sequence comes from Tipula lateralis, assembly GCA_963932295.1. Classification (NCBI taxonomy): domain Eukaryota; kingdom Metazoa; phylum Arthropoda; class Insecta; order Diptera; family Tipulidae; genus Tipula; species Tipula lateralis. The sequence continues at coordinate 166,115,032 of OZ010737.1, forward strand.
AAGATGCCTTATTGAGTTGTTTCGCAGAGTCTCTCGTTTGATCAAGTTATAATAGTGTCTAGAAAATCTACTTTCCGGATTTCTCATTATGAACTACACGTAAGCTGAAACGACCAACAACATCATTCCCTGCAATACGACTCTCTGATGGAAGGTGGGCAAAAAGTGATGTAGTGAGGTAGTGTTTTCACCTAACGAGCAAGTTGGAAATCAAGAAAATCTAATTAATTTTGCAGATACGTTTGAAAGCTAGCCAATCAAATACAAGTGGCGCAATGTCAAACAGACGATCAAGGACAACATCGATGTAAAAAAGGCACCCGGACATGATCTAATAAGTGGAAAAATAATGTCAAATCTACGTGATAAATATATCAAACTAATAACTTATATATTCAACACTATAATGAAAACAGGCCATAATCCAGTAATCTGGAAAACTTCAGTTATTATAATGATTCCAAAATCTGACAAAGATAAAACAAAAGTTAACTCATATCGCCCAATTAGCTTATTTCCAATTCTCTCAAAACTTTTTGAAAAAATGCTTGTGCAAAAACTTAAGCCAACTCAATTTTGAACGGGATCGGGATCATCAATTTGGATCACGGAACCGTGGTACAAGTTCACAGAATCGTATCTGAAATCAGGAACTCCCTTAAACAAAAGAAATATTGCTCAGCAGCGTTCCTAGATATAGCCCAAGCTTTCGATAAGGTATGGCTTAAAGGACTTCTACATAAAATTAAGAGCACAATTACCATATCAAGTACCGTAAAGTCTCTATTTTCGCGGATGATACTGCAATCCTAGCTGTACATCAAAATCCTACGATAGCAACAACAATTCTACAAGAACAGTTAGACAAAATCGAAAAATGACTAATAAAAACGAGAATTAAGGTCAACGCGCGTAAATCGGCGCACATTACATTCACACTCCGTAAACTCACCTGTCCGCCTGTCCCCCTAAATTACATCACTCTTCCACAACACGAAAGTGTTACATATCTTGGACTAAATTTAGATAGAAGACTCACGTGGAAAAAACACATTGAAGCTAAACGTCAACAAATCAAATTAAAATGCGTTAAACTTAATTGTTTAATTGGAAAACACTCAAAGTTAAGTCTAGACTGTAAGGTCTTGCTGTACAAAATGATACTTAAGCCCATCTGGACATATGGTGTTCAGTTGTGGGCCCCCGCGTGTGCCTCGACATAATAAAACTGGAAAGAGTGCAGTCACGAATACTTCGAACAATGGTGAACGCACCCTGGTATGTACGCAATGCAAACCTTCGACGTTATTTACTCATCAATACAGCAAAAAATACCAGTCAAAACTTGTTTGTCATCCCAAGGAATTAGCCAGCGAACTATTAGATAGGCCAAGAAATAGACGACTAAAAAAAAAAGTAAGTGGATCCTCTGGATCTAGCTAGGTAATTCAGAATTTTCCTAGTGCACATTAATATTAAAGAACATAGGTTGTCTTATTATTTGAATTTATATTAGCCTTTAAGATTTGATTACATATTGTTAGTTTCCTATGTAGGCAAGATTCAAGAATAAAAACCATAGGAACTAAAAAAAAACAACATAAAAATACCTGATCTCAAGATTTCTCAAGTACTGGGAAAGAATCTTAAATACTTGATCAATAAGTAAATTATTCTGTCTTAATTATATGCTGGACATTCTATACTGGGAAACCATTATACCCTCCTTTTCCACCAACAAATTTATTGAGCTGACCACAAAATTCATCACCACTTACTAATAACCACTTTATGTGGAATATAACCTAAGAACCACCTCTTCGATTGAAGAAACGACATAGGACGAGAATCGAGATGAAGACAACATTGTACTTAGACGATTACAATTTGTCTTCCTTAAAGTTATATCTTTACAGTTTTATTTGATATTTTGAACGTGATCTGAAAGAAAGTGGAAAAACTAAATTGGATCATGTTACTTATGGATGTAAACCGAATGCGATCATTTAAACTGATATAATAGGTTACTTTTTCCTTAATAGTAGTCATACCGAATATTAGGTTCTTAAAGACCGGTATATACACATATCATGGTCCGTAACCATATGGCATAAAGATTATTTTGTGTTCGATAGATGAATCATTGACGACGATCCCAATTATAGGAATGGTGCTCCCAGATATTTAATTCTTATTCACGGAGACTTGCTGTTTACTTACGATACACTGTCACATGACAAATTCTACGATCGCACTTATCTGATGACACCGAAGTGATTGCAACTATAATTTGGTTTTTGATAATTCAAGTTTGGATCAGAATTTTTTTTTATCGAATCTTATCTTGTAATCAATCTGACTCCATTTTGATCTCATACCAGGTCACTATATCTACGCAGTTGATTCATCACCACGACAGAGACAATCCTCTTCGACTATCGAAAGGCGATTCTCAATTTAAAGATCACTGTATCATTACGTTCGGATCACCACGCAAAACGTGACCAAGCCAGCGTAGTTCTGGTCCATTGATTTTATTAACGTTATCACAAAACACTCGTTTAAACGTGTGGCTACCTCTACTGCAAATATTTGGTTCGAGTTTGTACTGCATACTGGGCTATATTTCGTTGCTCAACAGCAAGACGAATCGTTTTTGAACTTAGTTTTCACTATACCGAGAGTTTGCTGGGTGGCAACAACAACCGAGGTCAGACAGTATATTTACATATTTATTTTCGTTGTGCTACTTCAATTATCAGACCTTCACAGGAGAATCGCATTGTTTATTCCTCTATTCTCTTGACTTGTACGGAGACTGCATACTAATTTTGTTGAACGCCGATACGATTTAACGTCTTGGACATCCCTAATATTTATCATGGGGATGGTTTAAATCAGTAGAGGCATTTGATTATCAACTGCTGTAAGTCCAGCACAGCCTTTTCTACCTGTGGCCTAATGACCAGGATTAGTTTATAGTGATAACACACGAGTGACATTGGTCCATTGATTTCTTACATTTCTATGGAATCAAAACCTTTCAGGAAGTGGCAGCATCTTGTGCTCTGACAATCAAATTCGTCTCCTTTTCCAATTAATAGAAAATGTTACGACCAACACTTTTCTTTTCAATTAAGAACCACGAGGTTCACAGCTGCCTAATTTACAATTCCAACCGTCATTCAGATACTTCACCAAAAAGGATGACTGTGAACATTATGCAATCTAAGTGCATCAATCATACTAAAACAGAGATCCGATATAAAGAATGGTGTCGAATGATTTAATATAAAGTCAATGGTTTATGAGTGACTCCATCATCCATCGATGGCTGTTATAATTAAGTATAAAGAGAGGATTAGCAGTATTATAAATTTTCAGTTCCGTTTTCTGTTCAGTACTAAATTCTAAGAATCCGCTTTGCCCGTAAAGACCAAGCTAAATATTTAAAATTGGAGGGTCAATCCCAGTAAACAGAATCTACTCTAGTAGATTAACATTATGTTCACAACTATAACTAATTTGGAGAGCAACATTGTACTTCCTAAACGCTTTGCTTCTGAAAATTCAGTAACAGATTGTTTATGATCAAGAGGCTATATATTCTACTCACAAATCTATTGGCAATTCAACCCTCGAGTGAACAGAAAATTTTTCTGTTGTTCATTATTTGACTTTCGGAAATCCGTTCTTGAAGTAGCTACCATAAACAACCTAAATATAAAGGGGTTATTCTCAATCCAATGATTGATTATTGTTTGTGGTCTGGTCGTTTTATTTAACTCGGGTTAATAGGAACGGTCTCAAATCCTTTTGCATTTTGTCACAAAATAGCTATATCAGTTGATCTTACGTTTTGACGATTCCCAGTGGCATTTAAAGATTGTGATCTACTTTTTTTTGAAAAGCTAGTCAACACCGTCATTTATGTCGGTCTGTAATGTCGGTATACCGACACACATTACAAACCGCTGCGTTTTCTACTACCTTCCGTTCATCTCAAGCTGTGTATATAGACTGATTTCGGCACCTTGCTTTAACCTGGTCAAAGATCTGAGGTTCGCTGTAGTTTTTCAAATAACCCCACAAAAGTCTGAAGGGGTCATATCTGTCCTTAGATCTCTAGAATTTTGCTAAAACCAGTAACTATCAAGACCTTTATACGTATTTGTGGGCAGACACAATGAGCCAACATCCAATGATTATCGATTTTCATCGAATGTTAAGTTTTCTATGAAGAAAAAATATGTTCGAATAATTGTGTGTGAAATGACCACTAGAGTGTGTGAAATGGGATTCGTCTATCATCAAACTGTGCTTTCAAATTAAGTTCAATTGAGCGAGTTTTTGACTGTCGCAAAGTTGATCGATTGATGCTAAGGTGCTGAGATCGTCGATAAAATGACACTTTTGGAACCTATTCAACGCTCTATCTCTCTTTATCTCTAACTCTCTCTGTCTCTGAATGCTTCAATAAGTTCATTCTTCATCGTTCGACCAAAGTTCGACACCAAACCATAGAGAAAGAAGAATAAAGACGTAATTTTCTTATTAAAAATATGCAAGAAAAAATCAAAGCACATATTTTAGATAAAAATTTGTTGCCAGTTAAAGAGATGGTTATACACTATTTAATGCCTCACTCTATCCTTTGGTTATCCTATTATCAAATAATTAAATCAACGGAAAGTGTAAACTATTCAATACATCATTTACTATTTCAGTCTAACATGTTTATTTTACAACTCATCGTCTTCTTTTATTTATGTATACGATCTCATCAACGCAAGTGTATTTTTATTTTGGTTTGTTCATTATTATTTACATAAGTTACAGATGAAAAGGAACAAAATATTATATTAACACTGATCGTGCATTTTTCCCAACACACAGACAAATGATAGAAAGGTACAGTAGATAGACTAGACATGTGTACAACGAGATAACAAAATAGGCAATACTTTATCATCGATTTTGCAACATACGAAATGTGGTTATGTGTGTGTATTGTTTATACGCAAGTGAAATGAAGAAATATAAAAGGTTAATGACCATTTGAATCGAAAAACCAAAATTTCTTCGAAGCGTATGCCGAAAAAAATTGTATGGTCATATAATACAATTTTTACAAATGAATGTGTTATATTTAGAAATAGGAATAAAATTTGGAATATATATATATATATATATATATATATATATATATATATATATATATATATATATATATATATATATATATATATATATATATATATATTTATTTTTTTGTTTGTTTTGTTTTTTACGGCTTTTACAGGTCATTGTTGGCCCGTACCGTGTCACCAATCTGACTCCATCGGTTTCGATCAAGAGCCAGCTCTTCATATTGTTGCAAGCAACCAGAAGATGCCAGATCGCTCTCTACGCCGTGAAGCCATCATCACCGACAGCGACCTCTTCGCCTACCGAAAGGCGACTCTCCCTTCAAAGATCGCTGTATCATTCAGTTCGGATCAGCACGCAGAACGTGACAGAGCCAGCAACTCGCTGTCCTTTGATTTCATGAACGATATGAGGAATTTGCATTAAACTCGTGGTTGAAACGAACTCGATATGTGCCATCGTCGTCGCGTTCTGGGCCATATATCACACACATTCTTCTCTCGAATGTTAATTATTTTTTTGCGGGCACAATATCCCACATAGTATGATATAGCATTTGATTTAATAATATCACTGGTATTTAAAATAATTTTATCATATTCATCGATAATTTCTGCAAATGGCTCCACCGATGCTAAGCTAGATCGATATTCGTCTTGGAAAGAATTCCAATCTACGTCCATCGTCGTTTCGTCATCGGGCTTACAGTTTGCATATTCGCTATAAAATAAATTTTTTGTGACAATAATATTAGCGAAATGCGTTCCGATTTCATGACTAGTAGGCATATAGTTGAAACCACCTTTACCTCGCAACTTTGAAAAAAAAATTTCAAGCCCATCTTGATTTGTTTTGCCAGGCAAAATATAATCAAATCCATGCTCACTGGTTAAATAATCAATTAAATTTAAATGGGAGTTTATGGTTATTTGAAATCCACTAGTAAATTTAAAATAATTAGCGTGCTTTGATTGAATTTTAAGACTTTTTAAAGATTCTATACTAGATTGTAAATATCTATATGTTATACCATTCTTTCGTAGTGGCTTTTTGTACGGTGCACTTGAAGATAAATTGTGACAATTTAAACAGTCAAAAATATTATTAAATGTTTCAACCAATTTGGCTGTTGCTAAAGCATTGTCGAGGTTTGAACCAAAAATTTCGGGACAATTTTTCACTGCAGTTTTTATTGTGCAACTAGTAGTATTGCTAAGCAACTGTGCTGCCAAGCTCACATTCATCCTTTGGAAATTATTTGGATTTAAATGAGTTCTTGTTATTTTTGGTAAAATTTTGCACGTCTGAACCTCATCGTAATTTAAAAGTTTTATAATAACATTTATATCTGCTACTCCGTAGTCCTCATGAGAAATTTGATTGTTTGTTAAGGCGTTTCGTGCCGATTTTAGTAGGTGTGGTGGGTCGAATTGTACAAAAATTTTTGTGTCGTCCATACAAAAATATGGTTTAAACGAATCGATCCCTAATAATTTATATGCTACAACATTAATTGCACCTTGATCGCAAGTTAATAACACAACTTTTAAATTCAATTGTTCTTGACACAGTTTTATATTATTTTTAATTAATTCTGTTAATTTTGACGCAGAAAAAGAATTATTGATAACAACATAATTTATTACGTATTTCCAATTTCCAATTAGCGATCTCACCATGAAAAATAGCGCTGACGTAGCTAATTCATTTTTTCTTTCTGATCCATCATCATAGAATCCTTCAATTCTGTCCAACAATACGTTTACGGTTAAATCCCGTTTAATAGCAATTTCTTCAAAACTTGACACACAAAATTGCGAATTTGGTGGTAAATTTTGGTGACAAACTTGATAAGACACAAAAGCCTCGTTCAATCCTGGAGGAAAAAATTTTATTGGAGACTACTTATATATGGACGATACTGACGGCAATTTTAACTGTAAATTATTTCTTAAATATTTGTATGTTGATGCTGATCTGTAATACAAGCACTGAGCAAATGTTTGGTCGCTCTTGTTATAGTAAAAATTTCCTTTTAAAAGTAACTTGCATACATTTTTGGTATTATTATTTACTGGCAGTTCGTCAATTGTATTTTCTATAGATGTGTTTTTTTTCAGGTTGTATTTCGATCTCAAAATTTTGAAATTTCTAACTGATTTTTGATACCTCAATTTTAAAAGTTTTAGCTGTTTTTGACTTTTTTCAAATTTTTTTTTATAAATTTCAATTTGTTTTGATTTTCTTAAGCACATTTCACACTGTATAGTATTTTGAACACTATTGCAATGATAACAGTTTATGTCATTAATTAATTTCAAAAACTCAACTTCATCGTTTGGTTTATCACATTGTGTACCAACTGAAATCATTTTTGTCTCTCTAATACTTACAATAGGATGAACTGCATTATTTGTTAAATTCCCGGAATCAACGCAAATAGTATTGAATTGAACAGAGTCTGAACTAGTTAAATGCGCGAAATCATCTTGCGGCTTTAAAATATTTATACTAGGAATAGCATTTCGAGTTAGTTGTTCGACACCAAGAAATTTAGGTAGAAAATGTTTTTCACAAATGTAATTATATTTAGTTTTTAAATCTTCTTCTTTTATGTGTATCGCATTCAACCAGTCAGATCTCCTTGAAGGATTAATGGGTAGTTTACAAAATCTCAAACAACATTGCGCAGATTTTGCTTTGCAACTATCAACCAAACATGTTACACGCATTTTTATACCGATTTGGCTAACTATAATTGGATAAAAACAATTAATCACATTACAAGTATAACACATCTTAAAAAATTTTTAACAAAGAATAGTGGCGTGAACACAAAAACTTATAATGCACATATAAATAATATATGGCTTATAGGCCAAAACCGGTCCTTTCTTCGTCTTCAAAGACGCCTTTCGAACCTAATTAAGATTAGTGTGATCCCTTGTAGGTAGTTAGCCCACAATTTCATTTTATGTCATTCGGATGCATGTTTATTTCGTCAACGGCGGGAATCTAACTAGAAACCCATATTGAGAAACTATCTACCATGTTAGATTCAACCAGCAAAAATTAATATTGTGCAAAAACTTCATAGAGTTAATTACAAATTTTCGTGTACACTAATTGTACAGTTGATACAATAAACTTATTTAAACAAACTTACTTGTTGCCATATTCTCACCAATGCGTTCGTCAGTCATGTTAGACATGACTAATTGCTTCTCTTAAAATGTAATCAGTTTTAGCTTAATACAATTTTTTAATTATTATTTATCATTAACAGACATCTACCTAGTTTATCAAATAATTACTATAACAGACTGAAAAATTATGTATAGGATAATTTTCTATCCATTAGAAAATAACGGGACCATACAATTTTTTTCGGCATACGCTTCGAAGAAATTTTGGTTTTTCGATTCAAATGGTCATTAACCTTTTATATTTCTTCATTTCACTTGCGTATAAACAATACACACACATAACCACATTTCGTATGTTGCAAAATCGATGATAAAGTATTGCCTATTTTGTTATCTCGTTGTACACATGTCTAGTCTATCTACTGTACCTTTCTATCATTTGTCTGTGTGTTGGGAAAAATGCACGATCAGTGTTAATATAATATTTTGTTCCTTTTCATCTGTAACTTATGTAAATAATAATGAACAAACCAAAATAAAAATACACTTGCGTTGATGAGATCGTATACATAAATAAAAGAAGACGATGAGTTGTAAAATAAACATGTTAGACTGAAATAGTAAATGATGTATTGAATAGTTTACACTTTCCGTTGATTTAATTATTTGATAATAGGATAACCAAAGGATAGAGTGAGGCATTAAATAGTGTATAACCATCTCTTTAACTGGCAACAAATTTTTATCTAAAATATGTGCTTTGATTTTTTCTTGCATATTTTTAATGAGAAAATTACGTCTCTATTCTTCTTTCTCTATGACCAAACGACGAAGAGTGTTGTCAGATGGTTCAGAAGAAGCTAACACACAACTGAACGTTCACGCAAGTAAAACTTTACCAAAAGCCACATCACATACATTTTAGCTTAGTACTTTATCTTAATAAAATTCCTGGAGGACTAACCTTAGAGTAGAATTAACCGAAGCAGTCTCTAGCATGAGTTGATATATATATATATATATATATATATATATATATATATATATATATATATATATATATATATATATATATATATATATAAATATTGTTACGTTTTCCCCTAGTAGGGATTCAAACCAATCCTCGGTTAGATCACTGGATTGTGAATAATTAAAATCAGTTTCTTGTTTCTCACTATAACTTTTATTAATAATCACCACAATTCACTATTACAGTACTTTTATTTAACTTTTACTTTTACTATTTCACTATTTCACTTTTTATCACTTTTCTCGATTTTAATTTATCGCTGTTCTAATCAGACTGAAGCTCTACGCTTTCTGTTCGCGTACTTATACTCATTTTGCCCGCTACTCGGTCATAGTAGAATTTTCCATTTATTTATTATTTCGCCTGTATACTGTGATTTCCAATTACGAGCATTTAGTACTTCTATTCAATCAAAGATGTCATCCGCGTCCGTAACAACAACAATATATATATATATATATATATATATATATATATATATATATATATATATATATATATATATATATATATATTTACCAAAAGCAAGATGTTAGTTTGGGAAAAGGCTAGTTTAATGCTATGCTAGAGACAGCTTCGGTTGATTCTCTTCTAAGGATGATGTCCCCAAGGAATTTTATTAAGATATATATATATATATATATATATATATATATATATATATATATATATATATATATATATATATATATATATATATATATATATATTCCATTAGATTATCCAGACTATATTGTAAAATGAGTATTTAGCCTGCGGTTGGGTTACCTGTTAACTTAGTTTGATATATATGTATGTTCAAGTTATTGAATCCTCCAATACGCCTATATACTGTTGGTGTACAATCATTGAATTCAAATACCATTATATCAATAGTATGTACTAGTACCACACACATGCTCCACATACGATAAACATTCAATTTATTTTTTAAGTATTTGAATAAACAAAATTAATGTAATTTGATTGGAATCGTACATATACGTATGATTTATGCTGTGCAAATATTTACATATTTTCGGTAAACATTTTTATTCCCAAAACATAACGTAACGTTAATTTCATGATGATTTATAATATACACATATTGATGTGTAATAAGGCTATGGGTATGATTCGAGTTTCTCATCCCCGTCGAAATGTATACGAGCGCACCCGCAACAACCGAATTAATTTTAATTGGGAATGTCGCAATTTTGGTTTCGATTATGTAAGCTACACAATACCCGGGTTTGAAACTCGCTGCACCGCACCAGAAGAGATCGTTGAAATTTTGATGGAACATCATAAAATTTATAACATTTTCTACATAATTTATTCTCTCGATAATATTATAAAATCATTACGGGAAGAATTGTGTGAGTATACATACGTACATCGTTTGCGATTCGAGTGTATTATAAAGGGTTTTCCAATAAGCGATTTCATTTTGAATAGCCTGCATAAAGATATATATATATACATATATATATATATATATATATATATATATATATATATATATATATATATATATATATATATATATATATATATATATATATATATTGCATAAAGTATTAGGTTTAAGGCTTTTAAGGTTCAGTAAACTCAATAACATAAGCCAGTAGATCACCATTAACGACGTATCTTCGCTATTGGGTTTTTCAAATGATCCGAATTTTCATCGAAAAATCATCTTTAGTGATAGGGCCCATTCACCTAGGAGGCTCTATTAATAAGCAGAATTGTGGCATTTGGGGCTAAGAAAATCTAGGAAAGCCTCTCCATTTTCAACTTGCTACTGTCTAAGGCGGTTTTTCGGTTGAATATGTTCTCGATTTGACACACTAACATCTTCATTTCGTGTGAGTTTAAAAAAAATCAACGATCGCAAGTGAGCCAATGTAGCTTCAAATCCCATATTTCGTATTTATCTCATACGAATCAAAGAATCCAAGTTTTCGCTTTTACAGTGGCTTTCTTTGTGTCAGAGTGAGTCCTTATTGATGTCACAAGCATATTTTGTTGCTATTTTTCGTGCCAAGGGGTGTCTGTTTGAGTCACGAATTCCTTCCTCTAGATCACTAATGTGTACCTCTGTTTACTCTTTTTAATCACTGGAACTACGCCATCAACCTTTCCTGTAATCGCCTTTCTAAGAGCCTGGCTTTAGTTGTTGCCATCTTTATCGACAATCTCCTGTCTCTTTAATATCGACACCTGATTTCATATAGTATCCATAGCAGATTGGCATACGATTGCCCTTCCGTCTTTACTATAACCATCTTGTATCTGTTCTCCTTTTTCCTTTATGCCCATTATCCTCAATATAATGGTTCTCTAGCTTATTCTCTAGTCGTTCTCTAGCTTATTCTCTAATCTATCAGTATTGGATTAATCACCTTTTTTATAAGTCCAGGGCCTTTATGGACTGCCGCACTCTTATGGGAAATATGCTTCCTATAAGATGTCGAAACTGAGGAAGATCATCTTATGGAGATCACGCTCGTTCCGTTTACACCTCGTGTGGAGTTTCTCATTTTCTTGCCACTTCAATGCTGAAGAATCGTATCGGCGTTTTACATTAGTGATACTTCTCTCGCGTTAAAGCATTGTTCTATCAGTTTAGGCAAAACTTGATTGCTTGGACAGTGTGGTTATTTTAAAATTCTCCATACTAAGTTTTTGAATCGCTACTACACTCGCCGTCATCGCCAAATAAATCCTGCTTTGTATTTTGAGTGTCTCAATTTCATACCTTATGCTGTCTGAGAAGCATCACTCTCACTTTGTTCATTTTGATTATTGGTTCCATATTCTCTCCCACTTAATAGCACGATAAATACAGTCATCTTCGAGTATTTCTTTTTTTTTTTTTATTTTTTTATTATATTATTGAAACTAGTCTGTCCAGACTAACCATCAATTTACATCTGAATTCTTACAAACTAAAATATTATGTGGTCACTGTTGATCCAGCGATGCACAGTGCCTGTTCGTTGGTAGGTAGCTGCTCACATACTAACGAGCTCGAAGGGTTTGGTTCTTTTAAGTCTCCTAACCAAATGTTCATTATCCAGTAGCCGAGAGGCTTCCGCATTGACATGTTCCATTAGTCTTGATTCATGCTTCGATGCAAATCGTTTTATTTCGAGTTTTATATCTGGAATCTCCAAATCACGATGCAAATCACTATTACGAATGTACCAGGGTACATTGACTATACTCCGAAGTACCTTATTCTGGAAGTTTTGTATAAGTTTAATGTTATAATAGTATTTTTAGTACAGCCCCAAAGCTCAATGCCATATAGCCAGATCGGCTTAAGAACCTGATTGTAAATCAGTATTTTGTTGCATATGCTTAATTTTGACCTTCGCCCAATTAGCCAGTACAATTGTCTATATTTAAGATCAAGCTCTTTTCTTTTCTTCTTCACATGCTCTTTCAATTTAAGTTTAACATCCAGAGTCATACCCAAGTATTTAGCAGTGCTTTAACCAATGATTTATTCGTAAAGTTGACATGGGCAGATTTTAATTCATTAAGTTTGATTTTCCATCGCTTGGTCCACTGGCGAATTTCATCACTTGCACATTGAAGTTTATTCGCCGCTTCTTCCACAGTTTGCTCTGTTGATAGTATCGCGGTGTCGTCAGCACACGTTGCTATGCTTACGTGGTCGGGCTGTGGTATATCACTTGTATATAGTAGGTAAAGGACTGGACCTAGAACGCTGCCTTGTGGAACACCTGCCCTTATCTCTCTCAGTTCAGAATACTCATCTTCTTGTCTTACTCTAAAAAGCCTTTCAGATAAATATGATCTCAAAAGATCAATATATGGCCCCGGAAGCATAGCATTAAGTTTATGTATTAAACCCTCGTGCCATACCTTATCGAAAGCTGCTGCCACATCCAGAAATAAGGTCGAACAAATTTGTTTTTCTTCTAACGCCTTTTCTATAATGTCTGTTATTCTGTGAACCTGATCAATTGTAGAATGTTTGCATCTAAACCCAAATTGGTGACCCGGTATTAGGTCTCTACTTTCTATTATTGGCTTCATTCTCTTCAAGAGTAGTCTCTTCATTAGCTTTGAAATGATAGGGAGCAGTGATATCGGATGATACGATTTAGCTTCATTAGGGGGTTTACCTGGTTTCGGTAACATAATAATTTACGCAACTTTCCAGGCTGAAGGAACATGTCCTAATCTAATAACAGCATTAAACAAGTAAGTTAGTTTAGCGATAGCTTTCTTTGGTAGTTGCTTTAAAATTTCTCCGGTTATAATATAATATCATATCCAGGTGCCTTTGCTGACTTCAGATTGAATTGTATTTCACTGGTAACTTCTTTTTGGGTTGTTAGAGGAATTCCACCCTCATAATTGCTGCTTTCATTTTCGATTATAATATCCGATTCAATCTCATTCGGTTTGATTATGATAGAAAGGCATTATGATAGAAAGGCTATATTGTAAAACCGGAACATATTCGATCTGACACGACACTTTTGCCCAAAAGGCATATATTGTTGATTTAGCTGAAGAAACCATTGGATTCATATGAGATACGAAATTTGAGGCTCAATTGGTTCAAATTTTTATATGCTTGGGATAAAAGTTCGGGATAACTTTTTACACGTCCTTAAAGATGAGATTCGTGACGTTATCGAGGACATAAAGCCAGAAATTTTTCGAATTGGTCATGAAAATTCTTATTTTTAAATATCATAATGAAACCTCTTATTCGAAAACCCTTTATTATTACATCCAGCATAATTTTTATACTCAATTTTCCCATTTACATTTCACATTTTTACCCAGTTTCGAAATGACAATTTGATCACTTGAACAAGAGAAAAAAACTGAAATTTGTTTAACACGACAACGCATAAAAAAAATAGAAATGAAAATTTAAATAAAATAAAGAAAAATGTTTAGATAAAAAAAACTCAACGAAATAAATAAAGATGAATATAAAAATAATCAAATTTTATGGAAGAAAGCAACAACTAAACACGCGGCACAGTACTCGCGTATAAGGAGCTACACAGCATACAGTATAAAACAAATTTTAGGTTATTTTTCACGATTTTTCTTTTTTTCTTTTATTTACTGCTCATGAATTCATATTTGTACATCTTCATCTCAAAAAAAAAAAAAAACACATTCCACTCAGTTTTGTATTTGATTATGGTTGGTTATGTGTTTTTATTTTTCATCTCAAGTGATTACGCGTGAAAGACTTGAATTTTTATTTTTTATGATGCGAGATATCTGAGGCGAAGGAGGTAAAATATAGCAACACAGTGATAAATTAGAATATGAAATTCATATTTTTGTGAAGATGAACATGATGATGAATAAAATGAGATTTTTTTCTGGTATCCCTTCCGTTTGTTATTTGGAAAATGATGCGAGGTTCTAATATGTACATACATATAAAAGACAAATCTCTGGAAATTATTGTATTTTACTTGTTGAATATGTTCGTTACATATTTTATATGGTTTTTGTATATTCTTCTATACAGCTGGCTCAATTATAGCGAGTTACAAGTTTTGAAAGCTGTTGCTATATCGGGTTGATAAGTCACAACGTATCGATTATATTCCAAAGGTATCAGAGGGCCATTGTTTATTCAAAACATGAGCATGGAGTCGATGGCCTACTAAAGGAGGAAAGCTGATATGAAGAAGACGATTAAATGTACTTCAAACTTTGGTCAAACTTTGTGTCACAGAATTCAAATCTACAGCATCAAGTACAGCATCTGTATATAAAAAAAGAAGCTGGTTTGATGCATTAAAGATAAAATTTGATGGAAATCTGAAATGAGGTAGGCTGGTGGGTTGACATTTAAAAATTTTAGTGGATGTTCAAGGCCATCTATCCACTGTTTGCCGAAAATAGAATTTTATCGTTTGATGTTTAGTTTTTAGATAGGGATGAGTGTAAGGGAGGGTAACCCTCATTCGAATAGAGATATATCAAAGCTCGATAGTGGATGATCAAAGAACACCTACTACTCAAAGCCCCACCCACACCCGATTGAAACACAATACCTTCCAGAGTTGTAAATGAAACTCATAAATAACTCGTAAAATGCTACTACTGGTAATGCCATGATATTTCCGTTTTGTTTCTCAACTGCATTCAACCGGAAGTAGATGAAATAGCCCTGAAGACCATCTCGCTAGCTTCAGCAATATAAAGCCAGTGTACTAATTCCGATTTTGAACTCTTTATTTTTCAAATGGTATGATTCAGGACTACCACTATTTTGATGGGTTGGCCCACAATTTGCATTTGTGACAGTTCAGAGCAGATAAGGCTATAAAGATATATTCTCATGAACGATGTCTGCTATTTTTAAGAAGCGTTGAGTTTCAACGGGACTTTAAAGTAACTTTTGTTTAGAAGTTTTTGAGATTGATTTATCCTTGACTTTGTCGAACAGCCATAATCCTTTGCCTTTTTAGTGATTTTAGCTTTATCGAGGGCCTTCTTATGTATACTCCCTGACCTAATTTCTGAAAAACTTTCAGAATTCTAAAATTGCATGTGTGATTCTGATGAAGGGAATTACAATGTAAAAGGTATTAGGTGGCTTAATTAGTACTGACCAAAACTGAACTCCATTTCGCGTTACACAACGAACATTCGACACAATAGTCGTCTCAAACACTTGTCATGAACAATTATCGTTATCGTAACAGCTCGATCTTAACGTAGACACACATTATTGATATTCTTGCCTTGATGCAGAAATATTTTAACATTCTGTGCAAATCCATATTAATTGGAAGATTTCTCGCAATGAGCTAATAATTTACATTATGTAATGATTTTTATTAATATTTATTTTTAAAAAACATAAAGTGGCCGCACTCATTACAAACAATAACATAGTATATCCATGTTTATCTAGCACTGTTCTAGTGTAACTCTATTTGCCTTACTATGTGTCAAATCGATCTTCTATATCATATAATCATCAAATGTGAACTTCAACGAAGTAATAGAGCCTAGATCACATCCATTATCGAATTCATGGCTGCTCAGTAAATTCTGCAGCTGCAGTTTTTAGAAGCTTATTTTGGCTCGCAGTTATCTTCAAAGAAATCTTGGAACTGATGAAAAAAGTGGAATAGAGTAAATAGAATTATCATTCAAATCTTTGGAAATGTAAACGATATCACTCAGACACTTGTACCTCCTGCATGATTCGAAATTTATATTGACGGGAAGTATTTCCTAAAACAAAAAAAATATTTAGGAAAATTTTTAGGATATACTTCACGTATGTGCGTAAGAATGTGAAGTTTTTCCTAATCCTATAATAATTAAATACGAATGTGTTCGTGTAAATAATATTTAAAATCCATATTAAACGATATGTTTCGTTTAATATGGATTTTAAATATTATGTAATAATTTATTTCAGTATAGAATTATGGTAAATTTAATTGTCCCAAGATTCCTCGTGTACATTTTGTATAAGTCAAGATCTATGCTCTATAGAAAAGTAATTTAAATGTTTTAAAACATATAGTTTTAGGCACTTAGGAAAATTAAGGAAATCGTTCTAGTTACTGTACAGAATTTGTTGAAGTCGGCTTTTTCGAATTTTCCTGTTAATCTTAAACGATGGACATTCTGAGGAAAAACATCATTTTGAGAGGAACCATATGTTAAGAAATATAATTAATACATTTTAGTATTCAAATACTCGTATAAGTAAATATTTTCCTAACTTGGGATGTATGTCAGTAAATATATACAGTATCGAATTACATTATGCCGTGTTTTCGTCTATTCCTTTGGGGATTCTGATAGAGTGGCAGTGACAAATTGCAATTATGCGACTCTCTATCTCACCATCGTTCTTTAGCTATCATACCCACAAATGAATTTTAATACAGCATGTGGTCCTTAATTTATCTCGATTCATAACTCGAGCTTTTCAGTAGCGACTATACAAGTATACGAAGGTATAGTTCGACTTCGATCTTCCTGTATGACGTACAGCGGCTAGAATCCATTCAGAAGAAGTTCCGAATTTCCATTTGAGACAAAACTCGGTCAATTCCTAAACGATTATGATGGGACTAGTCATGTCGGATAGAAGGTGAAATTTAAAATGGTTTTTCAAAACAGCTCTAGAATATGACCACCTGAAATTGAACTCGACCATTTCTTAATCGATTATAATAGAAGTGGGTATGTTGGATGGAAATTGGAGTATAAAATGATATTTGAAAAAGTTCTGGAAAAACGCCATCTGGGACGGAACTCGGCCATTTCCTAACCGATTTTGATAGAATTGAATATGTTTGATGGAAATGAGATTGGAAAATGTTTTTTGGGCAAAGTTCTGAAAAATGGCCACCTGGGACAGAATTCGAATATTTTTTAGCCGATTATGATGGAATTGAGTATGTTGGATGGAAATAGGATTTAATAAAATGATTTTTGGAAGAAGTTCCAGAGTTTGGCCACTTGAGACGAAACTCGGCTATTTCTTAACCGATTATAATAGAATTGTATATGTTAGATGAAAATGGGTTTCCAAAATGATTTTTGGAAGAAGTTCTGGTATATGATCACATGGGACGGAGCTTGATTATTTCTCAACCGATTTTGATGGATTTTGTATGTTGGATGGAAAAATGGTTTTTGGAAGAAGTTCTGAAATATGGTCACCTGGGATAGAACTCGGTCATTTACTAACCGATTATGATAGGATTGGGTATGGATGGAAATGGTATTATAAAATGAGTTTTGAAATAAGTTTTGCAATATGATCAACTATAGGACGGAGCTCGACCATTTCCTTATCCATAAAATAAATAAATAAATATAAAAATAAGAACATTAGCAAGTTCGCGTTGCATATATTTTGATGATTCATGAATTTTAATACAATGTTACGTAGCTCTACGTTTTTGGTTTTGATTTCTAATTTGAGATCTGCTGCCTTTTATATTATTCGTTGTTAAAGATCTTGAAACAAGGCCTCGCCAACTAGTTCGATTGAATTTAATTATTACGATGATATCGCTGTTACCAAGAAGTGGCTTTAACTCATAATTCGAACAAATCCGATAATAGTTTTCCGCAACTTAAATTTAAACAAAAATGAAACGAATGATCTTCATTTTAAGCGTAGATAAGATTTTACAATCATAATAGTTCAGGGTTCAGTTCTCGTTTTGAAAGCCTGCGCAGGTGTTAAAAGTTTTTTATAATGTGCGAGCTGCTTATACGACGGCGACTGATGTTTAGGTAACCTTTATTTTATGATAATTTACGCTAATGTTAGTCCATAACTTAAGTAGACCTGTCGGCAGAAATATTGAATTCTTCATAGCCAAGTAATTATTTAGTTTGGAATGCACCGCTAGAGATTTGATTGATGTTTAACAAATAAAAACAAATGGAGGGGTGTATTGTTGTGGCCAACACCCGACTTTCTTTTACAAATGTATCTCGAAAACACCACACTTCATTGTGTTATGATAAAACTGTCTTTTATAATCAAAAACCATTTACAACCATTGCTACAAATTTAATTATTATTGTTAAAACTAGAAAATCTCCTACGGAAGCTGCAACTGATGTTTACCACATTTCGTATATATCTCGCATCGTATAGAAAAGCTTAAGTATGAAGTTTTATTCCAAAGAGAGCTTTGGTTATAAAACTGCAAAAATTAAGCAAACTAAAGTTTTGATACTCAAAACTCATGTCATTTTCGTAAAATTCAAAATATGATCTAAACCAAATTGTTTTGAAATTTAATATACAAACTTTTAGTTTCTAATAGTTTTCTGGTAAATGCTATATACTTTTCAAAATATTTGCAAAAATGGAAAACCTGCTAGGAAAACTGCAGCTTCCAGTAAACCGATCTCCGACAAAATTCACTAGGGTCTTCTTATTTACAAACATAGCTTAAATACAAAGTTTTATCCCGATCGATCAAATCGTATGTGCTGTAGAGAGCCCACTAAATTTAGTTTCAAATAATTACTATACAAAAAATGGAGCGGTGTATTGTTGTGGCCAACACCCGACTTTCTTTTACGAATGTATTTCAAAACCACCCCACTTCATTTTTAACACACGAAAACATCACACATCATTGACTTTTGGTAAAACTGTCATGTATAATCCAAAAAACTTTATCACACCGACCAAACGGCAC
Organism: Tipula lateralis; assembly: GCA_963932295.1. Taxonomy (NCBI): domain Eukaryota; kingdom Metazoa; phylum Arthropoda; class Insecta; order Diptera; family Tipulidae; genus Tipula; species Tipula lateralis. Next base: position 166,134,558 of record OZ010737.1, read on the forward strand.
AGTGGTTGAAGCTTCGGCGTTTTAATCAAGTCAAGACTCAAGAGGTACCGGTTTCAAATCCTGTTAAGGGTCAAATATAATGGCAAAATATAATTTGCACCACCCGATTACGATCGGGGATCAAAATAAACACAATTATGATCCCCTGTCTGTGTGCAGAATTCAAGGAACGACCCCTCTTCCATGTCAATACCATAGACTGGCATGAAGCACTACAGATGGTTCTATATAACCATAAGTATTCGATTTGACTACTGCAAAACGTTGCAAGTCAACAGCGAACTGCTTAAGAGTTGGGCGTGCGTCGGTTCCAGGAAAGATTGCAAAGATTGTAAACAAACAAACATTTTTCACGGTTAACCTTCAGAAATTCAAAAATTTAATTATTAATGCAAAAACGTCAATACATATACGTATAGTTTATTTTCTCATAATATGCATAATATATTTTTGTTGAAAAACAGTTTTTGACAAAAAACGTCATTACCGGTTAAATTCGTTAGCATAGGTCTAGACCTACTCAAAAATGTTTGTCGCTATAGTTCCCGTCGTTTAGTATAATCGGAAAACTCGGAAAAACCAATTTTTTTAAATACTTGTTCTTTGTTAAAATATTATTTTTCCGTTATCTTTATAAATTGTTGATAATTTGATAATTTTTCCAATGGACAGTTGTCAAAAATTTTCCAATGGGATAACAAATACCCGTTTTTATGTAGTTTTGGAATTTGTTTTGTATTACGTATTTTCAAATACATATATACATTTTTATTAATATACATTTTTATTATTGTTTTTGATTTTAGGAATAACTTTTTTTTTTAGGAAATACTTCACAACCGTAAATTTATGGGTATTGGATCTTCTATACGGATATTGTACTCTTGTTATGTGCAGTATCTTTTAGTTCATAGAAGATTAAACAATTATTTCACAACTCGTAGTTTGAATACTATCTGTCAAATGACATATTTTCAGTGACCGAAATGATTCCATTAACGCTTGTCCAGTATTGGAAAAAAATTGTATGGTTATGTGTACACGTAAAATTATCGTATATGCAAAAAATTCTATATGGGATGATTTATAAGCCACTGCACCCAACACGAGTCTATCCAAAAGGTATCATACGGTCAATTTTTTTCAAAAATAAGCATGGAATCGATCGTCTACTAGGATACGAGTGGTATTTCGTGTCAACAAATGCGATTGAGGTTTTGAAAAATGCCATTATAGTGCCAGTATAACTAAAGCAAAAATTTATAGTATGAATGAAATTTGTTTTGTTTTGTTTGACTAGGACAGAGGTACCTCTTTGCTAAAATTTACTGGACGCTTTTCCATGTGCACTAAGTATTCGATTTAGACAAAGGGGGACTTCTATATCTTTCATCACTATGTGGTTTTATAGCATGTGTCCTATATCTCCTTTATAATCATATCGGGTTTTCCTAATGGCTGGTTAGTATAGTTTCTGTGGAAAACCCTAAGGTTAATGCATCTGCAGTTGGTACTTATCATAATTACGACGGATAATAAACAGTTTTAAGTCTTATAAATTATTTTCAGCTAACAAACTTAACATCGTCTCTATTTCAATTTTTGGAAAGGCAGAAGATATCATTCAAACATCGTTGATAGACTTACTCGGAAGTGACAGCTTACAGGGTGGTTTTTTTATCAACAGATTTTTTTGTATTGAGTGGAGTTTTACCCTATATCGCTTATGCGATTTATGTTGAAATTGCAGTGTTTTGTAAATACCAAGGGCCACAAGCCAAAAAATTTCAGAGTATCGATGAAGTCAGTTAGTCATGTCTCTCTTGGGAAAATAAAAACATTTCCATTTGCAGTTTAAGCCATGTTGAATGTTTTGGTGTTACAAGATAACTTCTTTTTTGGATTAAACGATAGCGAAAGCTTACTGGTTGAGGTGTATACTGTAATATATGTTATGGTTTTTACGAACAGTTACTAGGGTTACTTTAAAAAGCTTAGTTTAAGTTATCAGTTATTTCTTAATTCGCGAGAAAGCTATGAGATCATTCAATGATAGAAGCTTCTAGCTTCTAGAAGCTTCTGCTACTCACTTCAGCGGTTATGTCATAAAATTGTTAGGCTCGAGCCACTGCTTCATGTGTAAGCATGTCGACAGCATTGGAGTGTCCTAACATGATTAAACGAAAGCACTCCACTTGATTTCTACCGCCTCTCGTCTTGTATGAAGCATAATAAAATGTCTCACATCTCGTTTTCTAAATTATTTAGCAAATCTCAGAGAGAATAGCGTTAAGAATATAGAACGTTTAATCAGAACACAGGATGGCTGTAATATGGAGACTATATAGGCAACTATTAAAGGTATACATATCTCCTGAACCAAAGATGAACCAACAGATCCAGCAGAATTTTGGGGGTGGTGAGTATCCGATCTCGTCTTGATGTTTTAAATTTTGAGAGTAATATTTTATGTTTACTACCCTGACTGCCAATTGCCAATCTTTTAAAGTGGCAATTCAATTTTGAGGTTATTTTCATCTTCTGTATTTATTCTGAATTCCATTGTTCCGAGTTTTTCCCGAGCAGCCAAAACATTTTTCGACATTTGATATTAAGTTCATCTTTTTTCCTTTTAACGTGCTCTTTCTGAATCTGCCGACCGTTAATGATTAGAGGTTTGTAGCTGATTTTTAGATTAGTAAAATTCACATACGTGGATTTCGATTCATTGAGCCCGTACGCCACATTTTAGTCCATTTTATGATTTTGTCACATTCTTATTGAAGTTTCCTTGTAGATTCCTCGATAGTGTCTCCTACTGAGAGAACTGCAGTATCAGCTGCAAATGTTGCAACGGTAACTTCGTTAAATTGAGGTTAATCTCTGATACTACAGCAAACCCTTTTTTCTCTCTAATGTATTCTCAATGACATCTGTAAGCCTATGAACCTGCTCTATTGTTGAGTGCTTTTCTCTGAAACCAAACTGATGATCTGGGCTAAGGTGTTTTTGTTCGATGCTTTTTTTTTATTCTTTTGAGCAACAGACTCTCAAACAATTTCGTTATTGTTGGTAAAAGTAAAATTGGCCGGTAAGATTTCCTATCATTTGGTGGTGTGCCAGGTTTCGGAATCATTACTACTTCTGCTACTTTCCACAGCATTGGTACATATTTTTTCCTGAGTATCGCATTGACTATATATGCAATAATTTACGGGTGCCTTTTTCAGACAGTTCCTTCATTATTTGTCCTGTTATCAGATTGTAACCAGGAGCTGTATTTGCTTTTAAGTTTTTAATTTCAATTTTTAGTTCTTTCAATATTACAGGGCTGATATCTTCGAAGTCAGATGTTCTATGCGTATCAGTAGTGTTTTCGTAACTGGTCTGACGACTTAGAAGTTGAAATGTTTCTTCAAGATGTTCAGCAAATAGGTAAGTCTTGTCTTTCGCACTTCTAGCCCATTTCCCATTGTTTGTTTTGATTGGAGGGATCTGCGTTTTTGGTTGTTTCAACCCTTTTGTTGCTTTCCAGAGGGAATAATGGGTATCTTTAGTTGAAGCTACAGAATAAAGGTATTTTCCAATTGTTTCATTTTTCACTGCTTTTATAAGTGCCTTAAGTTTGATGCATAAGTTTTTTAAGGTGGTTTCTTATTGCGGCGCAATATTGAAATGTTTTTCTATATTAACAAAAAAACATCGGGCAGGACAGAAAATCTATAAAGTAGACATAATGCCAGATTCGACAAACATCCCAGCTTATTTAATCTAATTCTGAACTTTTGAATGAAGATTAAAGTGGCAAGTAATTCGTGTCCTCCCATGCACAGCTCGTGTTAACACTAAGATATGATTGTATATGAGCGGCTGCTCATCCACTGAAAGCTGTTCATTTAAAATAGTCCACGTTTCTAACTGAAGGTATGGACGTGCCATATATGATCGCCATAGTATCGGCATTGAAATATTCCATTGTCGATGTTTAACCTAGTAATCTAGTTTTTGAAAAGCTTTTCAGTATTTATTTATTTATTTATATATAAATAAGTCTACAAATACGACTTGACATTAAAAATGACGTTATAGTCAGACATATAAAATAATAATAAAAATCAGGAAGAAGCAAAGTGTTGCTTCAATCTTCGTTTTAAGGTATCCTTGCTAGAAGTAAAATCGAACAGGTGATTTATGTGATTAAAGCTTTTGCACATCATGTTAATCGGTTCGTTAGAACCATAGTTGGTTCTATGGACATCAACTTGCAAGAACTCATTTCTTCTTAGATGTCTACTGGGTACTTTAATTTGTAAATTTTCCAGTATTGATTGTGCGTCAATGTGGCCTAATAAAATATTACCAACAAACGAACACTTTAAAAGCTCACGTCTATTTTCCAGAGTTGCTATGTTGTTTGTTTTGCAGCCATCCAGATATGGTGGTAAACGTTGCAGGTTTTCATGGTATGGTAATTCGTAATCATACTCCCAACCGCTTTTCCAAGTTAAGTGACGGATAAACTTTTTCTGAATACCCTCAAGTTTACTGATGTTTGTATCATAAAATGGACACCAAACAGTAACAGCATATTCCAGTTGCGAACGTACGTATGCGAAATACAGAATCTTAATTGTCTCCAGGTCATAAATGTCTCCCGTCCATCGTTTAATAAAACCCCACATAGAATTCGATTTAGCAACACTTTGTTCTATATGTTTGTTACTGCTCATATTTTCCACGAAAATAACACCGAGGTCTTTGATCTCTGATACTCGCTTTAGTGCCATATTGTTTACTTCGTAATGTTTTAAAACTGGATTTAATTTCCGGTGGAATGATAAAGTCTTACACTTATTGATGTTCAGACTAAGAAGATTTGACTCACACCATATCGCTAAATTGTCAATGTCCTCTTGAAGTTTCTCGGCATCGCTTAAGTTCTCGACAGTTCTATATATGTTGAGGTCATCAGCAAACATTAAAATTTTAGAGTGTAGAATGACTTCAGTTATTGCGTCGATGAAAATGGTAAAAATCCAAGGACCAAGATGAGAACCTTGTGGAAAACCCGATTTAGCTTGAACTGGCTTGGACCTGCTGTTAGCAATGTCGATGTATTGGATGCGGTTGCTTAAGTAAGATTTAAACCAAGCCACATAGTTGTTTGAGAATCCAAATGAGTATAAACGTTCTAGTGCTTTACAATGGCTAATGGAGTCGAACGCCTTGGCAAAGTCTGTGTACACCACGTCAACTTGCTTGTGGCTTTCAATAACTTTGATTGTGCTGCTGGTAAATTCAATAAGGTTTGTAGATGTTGATCTCTTAGGCATGAACCCATGTTGGTACGGTGAAACATGTCGAGGCACCACTTCTTTGAAGGAATTACATATTACTAGTTCAAATAATTTGGGTATAGATGAAATCGACGTTATACCTCTATAACATGATACATCACTTCTATCCCCAGTTTTAAATAACGGGGTTATTCTGGTTATTTTCCATTTATTAGGAAACTGTCCTAATCTCAGCGACTGATTGAACAGCATGCAAAGAGGTAGTTCCAAACTGGTGTATTCTTTCAAAAAAGAAGCTGGTATTTGGTCAGGACCGCAACCATCGCCGAATGTTTTTAGAGCCTTGTTTATATCTTCTATTGTAATATGTGGTATTTCAATGGACAGGTTCCCTACACTAGCATGGTGGAGATTTTCGTATTTATTAACGTCTTCTGGTCTAAATACAGATTGAAAAAACTCAGCGAACATGTTGGATATGACTTGCGCGTCCGATGATTTCCCTTCTTTGAATGTCATATATGCAGGCAAACCGTTGATTTCACGTTTTGTCTTAAAAAAGCTCCAAAAGTGCTTTGGATCATTTTTAATTTTGTCTTTAATACAAGTTAAAATAGTATATTATGCTTCACATATTTAAAGCATAATATAATTAAATAAGGGCGCTCTATCAGTGTTAATATATCAATAAAACAGAATTATTCTCCTCGCTACAACAATAACAGCAGACAAACTCCTTCTAAAAGACAGTCTACCTCCTCGTGGTGAATATTCTAGTTACTGCACTTAAATATTGTCAGCTCTCAAAATACCATTCTACAATCTACTATTGTGCTTTGATACAGCATATACCACTACTCGTGCAACATTCAATTTTCATCCCACTCAACCACCGACATTCCATTACAAACAAACTTTTTTCATAAATAATGTGGAGTTAAATACATTCAAAGAACACTTCCTTATATTGATTTCAATTAGACAAATTATGAAAACACAAGTCTGGGAACTATTTTCGTTCGAAACTACACCAACAAATGCACAGTTTTAAGTTCTCGTATACTATTTGATTTAAGATTTTTAAATTAACTTTTGAAAGTTTGCCAAGAACTTCTTAAAAAAATATTAAGAACTAATAACTAAGACAAAAAAAATTATTTTTCCTTTAATTTAAAAACAAAACTTATAGTTTTTAATTTATTTATAGTGATTACATTTTTAGACGGTAATTTCTTAAAATTATTCAGACACAAACTATATACGAGAATATTGTTGTTCTTGCATTGTGTGTACATAACTACCTCATACCATGTCCGTAAATGTGTAGTTGTGCCAGGTCTTTATAAAAATATATATTTTTTATAATTCCCGGATTGTCAGAGTCCTTTAAAACGAAAATGCAAAGTACTTGAATAACAAAATAATTACTCCCAGATGAATCTCTTAAATCTCAAACATTTTTGTTTCTTAAATTTATACATCGAATAATTTGTTTAATTGAAAAAAATAAGTAAACAAAAAAATTGTTTAATTATGCTTTTTGCATACTTGAATTTAATTGTATATTTTTTAATTTAATTGTATACTTCGTTATTTAATCAGTTTTTTTAAGATTATAATTTAGCGTAATAAACGGGAAGAGCTATTTCGGAATCACTGAATTCAGCTTACAATTATTTTTGACCACATACTCGTATAGCCCTGTGGGTGTCATCCATGTTTCGTAAATATTTCGAACAAAACATAAGACCCTAGAGTACCACCACAGTAGCCAGAGCTTGTCGTAGGGGACGACTAAATCTGGTTGTATCGCTACACTGACGCCCCGCATCCGTAAAAAAAACCACAAATGTTAAAAATGTCAACAAACAAAAAAAATTGGATACAGACAAAGCAATAATGACACCCACCTAAAAACCTAGAAACGAGATTAAGGATCGGCATGTGGAACGTGTAGTCACTTCAAAAACCTGGCGCGTTGCACGGCCTTATCACATACATGAAGGAGTGTGGCTTGAACTCGTAGCGCTCCAAGAAACTCGATGTCCTAAACATGGAGATCATATGTCCCAAGACTATACGTTGATACATAGTGGAGATGACATCGGAAATCTCCCACTTGGATTCCTCATTGGGTCACAGGTAAAAAATGCTGTACTAGATTTTCAGGCAGCCGATAATTGAATGTGTAAGCTTCACTTGCACATGAGACTAGCCTACCTGTCAATGGTCTGTGTTCATGCGCCAACTGATGTAAGCCAACCGCAAGATAAAGACTCATTTTACAATAATTTGGGTAATCTGGTGGGCTCTATACCGGACCACGATATAAGATTGGTGACATTAATGCTAGAGAATACTTACAGAAGCTATTTTCAGTCACATGATGAAGAGATAACTATGATTGCCGATGTAGTGACGAATTATTTACCATAGTATAAAAAGCTGGCTCGTGACTGAAACGGATGGTGTCCATAAACTGTTGACACCGGCTAAAGAACTTACCAGGGTATAGGGAGACTTAGGCTGAGAATAATGAGTGGTTTAAGTTTGAAAGCTTAATTTTAAATCAGTTAAAGTTCTCTTACCCTGGTTAGTTCTTTAACTTCATCGTTATTGTAATTCTGTACTTTTTCGAACTAAAATTGGCGCTTCGACTCGTATTCCAGCTACCAGTTGTATCAAAAAGTTGAAATTAGAGATCATCACATAAACGCCGCATAAAAACCATAGACAAAGGAGGAATTTTACAAATAACAAAATGCTCGTTTTGACGAAATACAAGAAATCAAACGGATTATACCAAAGATGGCGCGAGCCGAAAAATGAAATATTACCTCCAGAAAATCTTATCCAAATTAAAATCATCTGGGAAGAATTCATCTTTACCGATACAAAGAAGATAGATGCATACTTTATTAAATTCGTTACATAAATATTGTAAGGAATGAAAGTCGTTCGAGACGTTCTACGCTTACTATATCAGCACCACTTAAAAGAGAAAGAAAGGAGTATCAAATTTCCTGGTAAATGATGATGATCATCTGTCTGCAAGCAAGTCTTCCCACCACACCAGCCAACAACAACATGGCTATGATGGTATACTGTAACCACTATAATTCACCATACTTCACTGCGTTTATTACTGGTGTATTGGGGCAACATAGTCAAAATTATTACATAAAATATTGAGGAAGCCTTCCGTGCAATGTGATATTAGGATAGCGACTTGGACAAACATGGCAAACATAGAATCGAATATGGTAAACATTTTCATATATTTGCTTACATTAACAGCCAAACTTTAGCTTTATGACCAGCTATAAAATCGGTCTAAGTTCGCCTGTAATTGTAGATAATCGAATTCGATTGCGAGAGAGAATTTAACAGTGAGGTCATCGGGAATAAAATGGCAATTCTAACTATCCAATCAGCTTTTAAGAAAATATCATTATTTTGCATCACAACAAAAGCCTTTTGCAGAGTCTGTAAGCAACGTTGCTGCCTGGAGGTTAGACTATTAAATAAATTATCATTAACTTACCGCAATAGAATCCGGTGGTGTGCAGTAGCAATATGAATCCATTAGCGCATAATAAAACAATCCTTAACATCTTAATTTCGCAGTGATCAGGGCAAGGCTCGCAGTACAAGTTTTGTTAAAAGGAGGAAGTAATCGAGAGCTTCCTGTTCAGTAAATATTTAAATGCAACAGTATACCGAAGGTATAACAGGAGACTCAGTAGCAATCGAAATAAATAAACTGATGCAAAACAATTCTTGAACATAATACTGCAAATGGAGTTCCGGTATAAACACATTCAGACTAGATGGTAACTATTTCTCGATTTGCACTATACATAATTAAAATAGAGAACCCAGTTAAGAGTCGGAAAATCATTCTACACTCCAACCACTGTTGGGCGTGTAAAATACACGATGTAAACAGTTTTTTACATGTAAAACCATGTAATTAATTTTTACATTTTATATGTAAAAAACGTAGAAAATGATTAATGTAAAAAAAAATTGACGCGCCATCTCTTATTAAATCTAATTGTTCCTAAAGAACCATCTGTTAAAAAATCTTTTAACTATTTTCCAATAGAATTTGTCCTGTGAGTGAGGGCCATCTATGTTTCGTAAATATCTCAAACGAAACATGTAACCCATAGAATACCGCCACAGTATCCAGAGCTTGTTGTAGGAGGCGACTAAATCTGGTTGACGATCCGCATCCGTAAAAAAAGTGAAAATGTTAAAAATGTCAACAAAAATAAAAAATCGGATACTACCGAAACCACAAAATAAGGCACCCCCGCTTAAGTACTCGGAAACGAGATTATGGATCGGTACTTGGAACGTGCAGTCATTAAGAAAACCTGACGCGTTTGATGGCCTTATCACATGTATGAAAGAGAATCGGCTGGAACTCGTAGCGCTCCAAGAAACTCGATGGCCTAAAAGTGGAGACCATGTGTCCCAAGGCTATACATTGCTACATAGTGGAGATGACATCGAAAACCTTGGAGTTGGATTTCTCATTGCCACAGGTAAAAAATGCAACCCGAAGCCAAATTGACCATGTGTTATAGATTTCCAAAGAGCGTTGTCCATTATCTGGTCACTGCAAAGCTACGATGGATATTTTCATACAAGTCATGGAGGGCAGGGTAATATATATACACGATTCTTCTGTGAAGGTCTGATAAATGAAGAAACGTAACGAAAATATCTTGCCAGCAATATCATTATGCGATCTCATTACCAATCTGAAGAAGAGAACAGTGTCTGCGAATTATTGCAAATCTCGGTATTCGATGCTGCTCAACAGATTCTCGGTACAGTAAAAACTACGCCCACAAATTATTGGTTTGATGAGGAGTGTCGTCTTGCTGTTGAGCAACGAAATATAGAAATCAATGAAGCGCAGACTCGATTTGCAATAGCTAGAAGAAATAAAGAATTCCTTGCTAGGAGAACAGCTTAACGCATTTGTAGACAGAAGAAGCGCGAATGGTGGAATGCTAAGTTCTTAAGCGTACAACAACTCAGCAATACGCGCCGTAGAGAACGATCGGGCTTCTTTTGGTTGCTTGCAACAGCATGAAGAGCTGGCTTGTGATCGAAGCCAATAATAGCCTGTAAACCTGATGTGTTCATTCTTTGCTTTTTATTATACGGCACCAGATTCTGATACTTATGTTTCCTAAACGTCTTTTAGCTTCTGATGTTATTTCAGTAGGAGACTAAAAGAAAAAGTAATACTAGTTTAGAACATCTGAATTGCAATTGGAAAAATTTCATAAGTTTGGATATATATATATATATATATATATATATATATATATATATATATATATATATATATATATATATATATATATATACATATATATATATATATATATACATATATATATATATATATATATATATATATATATATATATATATATATATATATATATATATTATATATATATATATATATATATATATATATATATATATATATATATATATATATATATATATATATATATATATATATATATATATATATATATATATTAAGACAAAAAGACGACTTACTCGAAAGGCCGACGTACACAAAAAGTCGACCTTAACAAAAACACCGACATGGTCTAGGGACCGACCAACATGGATAAGACACCGAAGTCATGAATTATGGCAAACCTATATCTTTCGTTTCTGTAGAACGTATTTTTACTGATAGGGCTCTCCTCTTAAAATTACAACAAACTCTGACGATTTGGCTGGCTTCCTTCCTAACCCTTACTTTTCGTTCTTATATTTATATTTGTCTTAAGGATTAGTTTTTGACCAGGTTATTTTAAGGGATTGGTTTTCACTACATCGAGAGTTTGTTGGGCGCCAACTACTATCGAAATTTTCAATACTAATAAATTTTCAACATTATACGTATGTGGTCGAAAGATTTATTTTGTCGACGGGCTTGATTCGAACAACTCGTGATGCAATTTCGGTAAAAAAATTTCGGTTGCGGCCGCAATTTGGTCCTCAAACTCTGACTCATTCAATTCTGGTGTTATCAAATAGGATTTTATGTTTTTTTTTGTTTTTTGTTTTTATCTCTACAATATGTTTCGGGGCTCGGGTTCGAGACACTTCCAACTGTTTCGCGGTTTGCTTATTTACGTCTTTACCTTACGCCATTATAGCCAAATTTACGTAAAACCAAATGCACATTGCATAGCTCCATGTCAGCCTATAGTAATGACATGGAAGATGGGTTGGCCTATGAATTCTGCGCTCCAAAGGGGGTAATAGATGTGTTCATTCACACCACCGATCGTAATCGTATGGTGAAAAATCCCTTTGCCATCCCGCCCCTATCGGGATTCGAACCCGGTACCTCCCGCTCCAACTCCCGCAGCTTTAATCACTGCGCCACCTGGGCTATGATTTTATGTTATAAATGAAAAGTATTTCCTGGTGTGTGAATATCTGAAACAGTGATGTATTCAGCCACAATTCATTGAAACAGTTTATATTTTGCTAAAAGTTCTCGTATCACTGAACTATATTTCGAATTAATATCCTTTAGCAGTAAGTTTCTTGGATCGTAGTTTCATTTCCTGAATTTTTAGTTCCGACACTCGACTTTAGTTCGAACAACTCCTGAGATGCGATGTACCCGGTTGATTTAAGAAATTGATTTATTATATTGCCCCAAGTTTGGGTTGATGTACTACTAAAAAGTTCCTTGGGGACAGATCGTTCAGAGCTTTGATTTTTGTTGGTGGTATCACACCACAGTCACCTCCTACGACAAGCTCTGTAGATGTATTCGGTGGATAATATATTTTTTGAAAATAAAATCAAAAACTTTGAACTTTGGGCCTTAAAATAAAATAGAACATTGGTCCTTGTCAGACTTTTGTTCTTTGTTTATGTCAACCATGCCAAGTCTTCTGAGTATAATATTTTCATATCTGTCTGTTGTTCATGTCGGCTTGTTTTCATGTCGGTATTTATCTGCCGGCCCTATTTTATGTCGTACTTTCAAGTCTTGATGTTTTCAATGTTCTTACTCTTGCGACATCATCACTACCACGAAGATCGTATAGAGACAGCGTTGCAGACTTTGAAGTTATGAGTTGTACCTGCCAATATTGAACTTCTGTTGGATTGAAAAAAGATAGTCCCAACCTTGAAGTTAGATCTCAAACTAGGTAAAATGGTCATTTTTGTTCACACTTGTTGTTTAACTAACCGATTTTGTCCAAGATCTATAATTTTTTTGAAGTATTTACAAATCTGATTTCCATAGTCGACCACCTATCTGTATAACAAAATTTAGCTGGTAGCAATTTTTTGACACGTTCAGCTGCATGCAACATAACTTGAGTGGTTGATGATATTTATTGTCTTGTACTGTACAAATGCAACCATTCACTATTTTAATCTGTGAGCTACTCGACAAACCTCTAACCTACAGGACATGTTACTGTGTTTCGATTTTTGTTTAATGTCATGTATCTTAACCGTTGGAAGTGATTGATTTTCAATGTACCAAAGTTTTATGATATTTTTGAGCCACATTATAATAATCTTATTAATTTAACAACCATATAAGGATGCAAGCCAACCCAGCCTACTCATATACTTTCGGTGGAGTATTGTTCGTTTGAATTAACTCTTTTTTCCTTCATCTGCTGCACTCGAAACTTCTAAAGGAAAATGAGTTGCCTTCTAATTTCCAAACAATCTTAAGTGAGCAAGTCATCTACATTTATAGAAATTATTTTTGATTACTAAGCCTTGATTTTTCACGACATAAAATCAATTGATAATTAAGTTAACACCGCTAACCAAACACTGAACTCCCGTTCAGAATATGACTATGCACTGCTATACATAGGAAATGACTCGACCTGCAGTTGGATTTGTCAAGGCCACGAGAAAAAAAGCTCTATTGAACTTCCAAACAATAAATACTCAAATGTTCGTAAGCTTCACGTACTTTATTTCTCCACAAAAGCCAATCGACTGTTTAATGGTTTTAAAAGAGCGAGTTTAGGTTATCCAAGAAAGAAGATCCTTATTGGATCACAATCAAATAAAAGGAAGGGAGGGCAGACTAATATACAATGCAACTGTCCTGTGCTCCAGCATTTTGAGATCAAAAAGTAATTAATGAAAGCTTAGTCGTCATCATACTTTCAGTATATTGATTGGTTAGCCGAAATATGTACTGGTTGTTCCTATTAGGAGACAAACGAATTTGTAAACGTAAAATGTGTCAGTGGTGGAAGGTCGAAGTCTAAGAGTTCAAAAGTTTTCTTATAATTTAATTCTAAGGACACTACAAGCTTTTGGATTGCAACACTTCTTAAAATTTTGGTTAGCTTCCATTCGGCACCTTATATCAATATCGATGCGATACCACTAGACTTAGCGCAGACCCAAAGAATACCAGTGAGGAATTCATTTTCAAAACTGCCTAGTCGCAGCCAAATGATTTAATTAGCTGAATGTCATTAGAGCAAAATCTTTTTAAAACTGATTTTGGATTATATAATTCCATCTTATAGTTTACTACACCTAGAATGTGAATGATATAGTCTTGCAGACGGTGGAATATAAATTTTTAACATGGGACAAACTTAAATTACCAGCTACCTAAGGGCTTAAATAATTATTTTGCTGCAGTTTCCTTACGTTTGACAATTTCGGGTCGGGAGATATAAAAGAGTGTATTGATGTCGGAAATGTTTAATCAAATATTAACACGTTTAATTTGTTTTGGGACATTGTTTAACCATTTCGTGATCATACAAATCATAGCAAGGTTTTTATTTATTCTGCCACATACATCGCAAAAAATTACACAGAATCGACTGGCTCTTCAAAATTTGTGACTTTTAATTGGTGATAAACTGCCGATACATTTTTTGATCTCTTAAACATATGTCCCATGATTGCTGAGACGTTGATGGGCCTCGGTTTCATGTGAAATTATATTGAGTTGGCCTAAAAAAATAAGCTGACTAGTTAATATTTGATTTTTTTGGTAGTCAAACAACTGTTGGGATTTTACATGTAAAAAAACGTTTTTTACATTTTTTATGCAAATAATGTGAAAAAAGTGTAAATTACATAAAACGTAAATTACATGTAAGAAACGAGGACAACATCATTCACAGTGCTATCTATTTTAAAATGTCAAAAATTTACCAACAATCAGTTAGTTTCCGAGTCCACGATATAGGTTGGAAAGCGTTTTTAACCACCTTCCCCCGAGCCAATCAAAATGATTTTTAACAAAATTAACCTGCTTATAATTTTAATCTAAATCAGAAATTATTGTGACATTCAGTATGTAGTCGAAAAAATTGTTCACAGTTCATTATTTCACAGATTGTTCATAAAATAGTAAGAAGATTTTTTAACAGATGGTGTTTTAGCTACAATCAAATTTAATAAGAGATGGCGCGTCCGTTTTTTTACATAAAATCGTTTTTACGTTTTTTACATATAGAATGTAGAATATAGCCTATGTAAACAAGACATTTGTTACATGTAAAAAATCGTGTAAATTACATAATTTACACGCCCAACAGTAATTCAAACGAGTAAACTACTTCATTGACGTAATCTTTACGTAAAGTTCCTCTCATAAAAGGCTGTCGCTCTTAATTTATTAATGTGCAATTCAGTCATTGCGTGCCGCTTTTTTACGAGCTCGATTGTATTACATAAACACCTAGAAATCGTAAAATTAAGAACATAAAATTAATTATATAAAATTATAATTGTCTGAAGTGCTGTTTTAATTTGAAGTTAAACGTTAACTGTCCTTTAGACAGTCCAAACTCGAATAGGTATTCATCATCGGTAAAGGGTTGGTTCATTTTCACCCTTATTAGTACGTAGTTTTTCAAGTTATAACAACTTATACTGACGAAAATTTCTACTGATCACGTTTAACTTAATGCTCTGAAGAATAAACGTAGGTATACATGGCCCAAATGTATATTTCCCAAAAAGCTTGCCTGCGACTTACCAAAGTTGCAATATTATATGCTGTACAGCGTACGGTGTAAGGTGGTAAGAGGGTCAGATTCTCATGCAATGGTAAATTGTAGTTCTAGTTCCAGTTGGTTTTGTTTTCATAATATAGGGTAAGACTTGCTTTTATACACCATCAATTCTATTAATGTGGTCAGCGTTATGAGGTCACCAAACTGCTACTACACATTTAAGCTGAGATCTTATGTATGCAAAGTATAGTGCAAAAAGTGCATTTTGGTCTTTAATCGCAGTGGCCCAGCGACGAAGAAAGCCAAACATGGCTTTCGTAATACTATAATCGATGTGTATGTAGGATGAAATATCACTGACAAATGTCACACCTAGATCTTTGATTGTGTTGACGCGTTCAGTAAATGCCCCATTGATATTATAATTGGCAATTATTGGACACATTACCTTGCATTTTTGAATATTGAATTAACTGGTTCACTGCACACCAGGAACAAATCTTGTCAATATCTTCTTGAAGCTTGTAAGAGTCACTTACATCGTTAATTGATCGGAATAAATATAAGGAAGAGATAGAGACCAATATTTGAACCCTGGGGGACTCCAGATTTTGCTGAAATAGGATTGGACTTTTCACCAGCTATTTTGAGAAATAGGTATCTTTCCGTTAAGTAATATTGAAACATTGATGAAAAATCAAACTTGTCAATTTTAATCAGTATCTGGCGATGTTGAATGGAGTCAAAAGATTTACAGTCAGTGTATATGATGTCAATTTACTGATGAAAATCGGTGTAATTCTCAAAATTTTCTATTTACCAGAGAAATTTCTGGTTTGGAATGACTAATTAAAGATAAATTTTAAAGGCTTGCAAACTACATCAGCCAATAATTTAATGATGGATGGAGGGATAGAATCAAGTCCACAACCACCTCCTAGTGATTTAATTTCAGTTAGTATCTCTTCTTCAGAAAAAGTTTGGGTATGTATTGCACAATTAGTGTAGCTGGGAGGATGATTATTACAATGTGAATGATCAGGACTGTTAATTGTTTGAAAAAATGATGAGAACAAGTTTGCTATTTCTTTCAGTTCTGATGCACATGATCTATGTGTGGCCGGATATCCTTTAGTTCTCCTCATGCCACTGAAAAAATTCCAGAAATATTTGGGATCACTTTTAATATTATTTTGAACTTTGATTATGTATTTCTTGAACCAATTATCAAAGTACGCATTTTTTCCCAGTCACTCAGGCTCAATTGGATCATTGTAACATCCCTTCCCATGCGTACACTATCAGTCCCGAAATCTGTTTGTTCTTCTAATGAAGTCCAAGATATCCGGTATCTTCAAGGTCGTTAATTGGTCCTCTCATTGGAATTGTGAGCAGAAAAAGTGTAGTCTATGGGAAGGGTATGAAGAACAGGATCACAAAAAGTGCTTAACAGTTTCTTCCTTCCCATGCACACACTGTTCGCAGAAAGAGGTGTTTCAAATTTTCATTCGAAACATATGACTACTCAGGGAGCAGTGGCCCGTGAGAATGTCCAGCAAGATCCTAAAACTGCGTCTATCATTATTTAAAAAATACTGGGATCTTTGCTCGTTTACTGAACCAAAGAAGATTTTGGATAAACGACAAGAGATGAGATTATCCCATCTGTTTTGGTGCAGATCTCCAAAGTGATAGTCAATTTCTTGTTTAAGAGATAGTGACGTCACTCCTAGAGCGGGCTAAGGTCCCACAAAGGTGGATGTCACACCGAATCGGGCTAATTTATCGGCATAGAACGCACAGTACGCATAGAATTGTTCCTTAGTTTATCTTCGTCTGAATAGGTGCGTCTCATTTTTTTATACGCATGGTCTTTTCTATTCTTCAGATTGATTTATTTACCATCGTACCATGGCTGATGGATGATCAGGAGATCAGAAATTTATTGTTACAAGAAGCTGGCTCGTAATTGTAACCAATGATGATGATGTTTCTTGAGACAATACGGCCCAGACGATACTACTGCAGACATTATTGTCCACAGCTAATTTATTTTATATAAAAAGCTTTAGTATAAGCTTTTAATGGTACATTACAATTGATGCACATGCTGTCCAAAATCTTGGATGGTTTAATAAAGAACAAAAATTGATCATACGATTACACATTATATATTGAACATCGTCCATTGGCAAAAACCTCATAAATTTTATTCACACATACTCGTACTTGATCCAAATGTTGATCCCATATCCATACATAAATATATTCAAAATGAAGTCGAACATACGTTCAACAATGGCAGAAGGGAAAAAAAATAAATTTAAAAAAAAAACTTCGAACTATCATCATACATCACTTGTGTAGTGAATGGAATAAAATAAATTTATTTCAACTCGAATAGATTTAAAAAGCATTACCACTGCTAAGCTGCTCTCAATTCCAAAAATGGATATGTAATTTTGATTAAATCAAATTTTTATTTTATTTCATTCAGCTCAATGTCTTACAATATGCTCTCATTGTGTCTAGAAATTTATTCATCAGGAAATTAAAATGTTTATACGAGTATATAAGACATTCTCATATTCGATTATATGTACTACACATTGGAGAGATGGTACAAAGCAATTTTAAATATGCAATTAAATTCAATGTAACTCCCCGATATTATCTGTGTATATGTTATGTAGTTAACTGAAAGAATTTTCTGTTGTGTATAGTACAAACTTAACAGTTCCAACAAATACGGTAACAAAAAATCTTATATGAAGCTTTTTATACTCTAGATGTAGCTCGACGTTATACTTAACTGTTAACGTTAATGGTGCGATATTAAGAAAATTATTCAAGAATTCTTCATTTTTATATTCTTCGTAAATGTATAGTCGAGATATGAAATCGTGTATATAGAGAACAGCTAATGATAATGTCAACACGTGAATAAAAGCACCTACAAACTCGCGATGATGAACAATGGATGTGAATACATGAGATTTTTAGTTTGGTTGCTATGTAGCAATGTCAAAACTATAAAGCAGCATAAAATTTGTATTAAGCGTTATCCGTCGATGGTGATGTGATTAGAACCTACCGAAGCATTAACTGTCAAACAAAAGCAATTATACTGCTTTCAATGTTTGACGTTTAATAACAGTATGACAAATCACCATGAATAGGATGACATTTGGTTTCAAAAGGATACTTAGTACCATCATACGACTGGCGATTACTTGAATTCGAGAAAAAGCTCGTAATGTCTTGAGATTTGGCACCCCTCTATTATTTTCTCTGGCATACGGTTAGCAGTGTTATATAATGTGGCCCACAATTCCTTTATATCGACAGTAAATAAACGCACTCCTTTCTTGCTTAAACTGAAGTGTTATTTAAATATTAAAGATGTCGGTTATCGAGAGCGTCTTACAGTGAAAAATTGCTTCAACCTTCATGTATAAAGAATACCTATACTGTCAACATATCTTGTTCATAAAAATGACACAGTTCCTGCAGCTATCTCAACCAAAAGGTAATGCAGTATGTATACTGTGAAAAACACAACACCGAATAAGTCGATAGAATGAGTTGCTCCATTCTCATTGTATGTGGCGTATGAACCCTTTTGAGATTTTGGATATAGTTGGAGCATTATGAGAAGAAATCATAATTTTAAGTTGTACTAGGTAGATTTAACCCTTTTTAAACAGTCTTTTTAGCCAATGCTCAAATGTTTTGGTTTCGGATTGGAACTTTCTACAAGCTTTGCAGATTTTAATAAATTAAAATTTAAACCTTTCAACCAACGTCGCTTGACACTGACCAAAAATAAAGTTTTAGAACAAAATCTTCTTTCTACCATCTCAAAAGTTTTTGGATCGGTATATGGTTCATCGGTTTTGGCTCAATATGATTTCACATGAAAATGATGTCGACCATCATGATGCATAGTTTTTTTTATAGTCCGTTCCCGTTACAGTTTTCTTGAAAAAGTCATAAAGCTCGAAAACTGTAATTGAAGCTTTAAGATATTTTACAGTTAAAATTCGTAAAGTGTTCCTTTGCCATTATTGTTGAGTGTCCAATATTTCTACTGATCCATCGCAAACAGTATTAATGGCATTTTAGTCATAAATTATTTAGTGACTATTTTAATCGACAGAAAATGATACATCGCCTCCAAATCCTATGTAGGTGTCATCTTTAAGTACCCAATTATGAGTATACAGAATAGTAATTGCAACGTCTTCATCATTCTCTTGTTGTTTGTTATATATTAACAGCCTGCTACAATATTTTTGAATACCTAAAAAACTAAAAATAACCGACCAAACTGCACAGTAGGGGCCCGATAGTGGCAACCCATCTTCCATGTCCGACTGGCATGGAGATATGCAATGTGCAGATGGTCCTATACGTAAATCGGACCTATGCCGTACGTCCTCGATTTGGCTGTTTTGCCTCGATAGCGTAAAATAGGATGTAAATAAGCAAGCTGAGAATGAGTTGGTAGAGCCTTGAGCCCAAAACAGTTTGGAAAGATAAAAACAGACAGAAAAAAATCTAAAGTAACCTTAATCATCTTTTTAAAAATATTGACTTCCGGAGAAATCATCCAAGAAACTTTATAAATAAAAATTCAGCATCTTAAATATTATAGCTGTTAACTAGTTTTATGTTACCTTCGGTCACAGGTAACTCATATCGGGGATAACAACAGCAAAATAACATCAAAAGCATCTTACTCACTATCATTACCATCCTATTCGTGTTGTAATAAGGAGGGAACGCATCCATCTTCTATAATGGGTCGATTCTCCCAGCTTTTCAGTTCTGACACCAATCCATCATATTCCTGTGATGTAATAAAGAGAAAACCCATCCATCTTATATAATGAGTCGATTCTCCCAGCATTGGGGTCTGCCATTCTCCAGTTAAATGAGACGTTTTCGAATTTCTCCTGTTGTGTACATGTCTCAAATTTTGAGTAAAGAAGATGAGACAGTGTGACCTTTTTTTCCACTTTAAGGATAAAGATTATAGTTGTTTTTTTCATTGAAAAATATATTTAAGCTTTAAATCAGTGGCGTAACTACAAATGTTTGGCCTCCCCGCAAAACTTAATGAAGGCCCTTAGACTATCCTCCCTCCACCTTGCATATCTTTCCCTTCAGAGTAATAAAAAATGTTCATCAAAAATTAATTTATTATTATTTTCAATTTAGAAAAAGATCGTTCCACTGTTGCGACTGTTACAGGTAACGTAAGAAACAATAATAAACATGTCATTACTTAAACATGAAATACTGGAAGCTATTAGGTATAGGTATGCATTAAAAACCGTTTTTTTTAAATTTGAGCCTTTATTGTGGAAAAATGTTATAAGATTTTTTATCCAAAGTATTGCCCATCGCTACCCACAACTTTTTCCCATCTTTCTGGTAATTTATGGATTCCATCTCAGAAAAACTGCGACGGCTTCACGGTCAAAAACGAATCGAGCCAATTTTCGATACCTTGAAGTGAAGCGTATTCATTGTAGGGCATTCTACATGAATCGAAATAGGTGGTAGTCGGAAGGAGCAAGGTCTGGGCTATAACGCGGGTGACTCAAATCTGATCGCATACGTGAGAGCCGCTCTGCCTGAATTTTCTGCTTTAACCGAACCAATTTTTGACGATAGAGTTGGGGATTGATGGCTTGGCCACTTGGTAACAGCTCATAGTGGATCTCACCATATGCACAGCATAACCTTGGCCTCGTGAATATTCGGCTTCAGTGTCGATGGGCTTGCCTCGTCTTTCTTGAGATACGCTTTTTTGCGCTTGAGATTTTCGTAATGGATTAATTTTTCATTGCCAGTGACCATTCGATGCAAAAACAACATATTTTTGTGGCTCTCGAGCAGCATTTCAAACATGCAAAATCTTTCCATATACGTCTCTTGGCTTTAACTCGTATGTCACCCAATTTCCCATCTTTTTTGGATGAAATTGTTGCTTGATCAACTTCCAATGATTCTGCAATTTCTTCTTGCGTTTAACATGAATCTTGATCGAGTAATGCCTCCAATTCTTCAGCTTTAAACTTTTTCGGCTGACCAGGGTGCTCTTTGTCCTTAATGTCAAAATCACTACTTTTGAAGTGATTAAACCGCACAAAGCACTGTGTTTTTGGAAGAGCATGCTCACTATACAAATCCACGAGCAAACGATGACTTTCAGCTGCAGTTTTGTTTTCGAAGCAGTGACTCAAGAAAACTTCCCGCAAATGCTGTTTTTTCGTAAATTTGATGAATGATCATGGATGTCCACAATCAATACAAAAATACCAAATAACTAATACAAAAATATAACAAAGACCACGGGACCTCGTTCCAGCGGGCCCTCTATCGTTGCGGGCCCCCCTGCAGCGCGGGGTTTGCGCCCTTGTAGCTACGCCACTGCTTTAAATATCCTTTGGAGACTTTTAAACAAGTACGAATAATTTCTGAAAATTTCATTCGGTCTAGTTCAAATGATTAATATGAAATAAAGCTTTTTAAGCGAGACGGTTTCTTGCTGAATCCCCACTTGCGGTTGTTCTCGCCATTCGGTTTGATTAAATAAATTGGATATATCACGTAAGGTTTGCATGCTCTCCACTAAAACGCAGTTAATTAACTTTGGACAGCACCCTTTTTGATGCTCACATACCCTATTGTTTTAAGTATACCCCATAGAGGACGTTCTTTCCGTTCAAGACCGGCTGAAATATTACACAGAAAATAGGAAGAGTTCAATTCAAACCACTTAATAAGGAACCTCGTAGGCATTTATTATCACTGATCGTTTTCTCGCTCTATTCTGTTTCTCACTGCCCATATAACTTTATATATAATCCAAGAGCAACAAATTAAGAAACGAAATAAAATAATCTTAATTTAAGAACGGAATGATCCTACCATATATGTAACTTTGTACTAAAATAGTAATCAAGGAAACAGAACCACTTTAGAGAAAATCGAAATGACCCAGAACATACCTTTTCAATTTTGAAATAAAACGTTTTCGATTTGGAGACTTCGATTTGGAAAATTTGGAGACTGAACTTTCAGATTTTTGATAAGAACTTACATGTAAAGTCAAATCGCATGTCACCACCCAGGTGACGCAGTGGTTAAAGCTGCGGCAGATGGAGCGGGAGGTACCGGGTTCAAATCCCGAAAGGGGCAGGATGCAAAAGTGATTTTTCATCACTTGATTACGATCGGTGGTGTGAATGACCCTATTTTGGAGTGCAGAATCCATGGGCCAACCCATCTTCCATTTCAGTACTATATGCTGGAATGGAGCTATGCAATGTGCAGATGGTAGTGTAAATCGGACCTATAGCCGTACGTCCTCGATTTGGCTGCCAAGCGTAAGGTAAGGACGTAAATAAGCGAACTGCGAAAGAGTTGGGAGTGCCTTGAGCCCCAAAACAGATTGCATAGTAATAAAATAAAAAAATAAAAATCGCATGTCTATCCAGTTGATCGGGACTTATTGGTATTCAAAGTTTCCGCCATTAGACAAAAGATAAGGCAACCATTGAGTTGTGATTAAAATTAGCCGCTGTAAAATTATATTCTTAGGTTGGACATCTATCAACAATATTTCCTTTGAACATGCCAAATAAGCGCCATTTGTGAAAGCTTTCGATACACTTCTTTTATTTGAAAAATCTGTACCTGAGACGGCTGCGAGTCCCATGGTGAGGCTCCCTTAAGAAAAGTTGTCGAGAATGGTTTGAGACGTATTTGAAAACGTTGACGTTGATGTTCAAAAAAAGAACTCAAATCATTATAGGAATGATTCCATAGCAAGGTATAATTAAGTTTCATACTAGCTACAGCCAAGAGATATTATTTATTTATAAATTAGTCTACAAGTACGACTTGACGTACACATAAAACAGTCAGACACATAAAACAGTCAGACACATAAAACAGTTATAAATAATAATTGAAATCAGAAAGAAGTGTAGCTTCAACGTACGGCTCAAGGAAGTAAACTAAGTAACAGTTGATTTATTTGATTAAAGCTTTACACATCATGTTAATCGGTTCGTTAGAAACAAAATTCTATGTGCATAAACTTGCAAGAACTCATTTCTTCTTAGATGTCTACTGGGTACTTTAATTTGTAAATTTTCCAGTATTGACGGTGCGTTATTATGACCCAATAAAATGTAAGCGACGAACGAGTACTTTAAAAGCTCCTGTCTATTTTGCAGAGCTGGTATGTTGTATATTTTACAACCAACCAGACATCGTGGTAATCGCTGCAGGTTTTTATGGTGTTCACACTCTCAACCGCATTTCCAAGTTCAATCTTGCTTTTCCCCAGTTCATAAATATCTCCCGTCCATTGTTTAATAAAACCCCACGTTATATTAGATCTAGCAATACAATGTTCTATATATCTTATGTTATTGCTCATATTTTTCCACGACAATGACACTTGTTGTATAGTGCCATATAGTTTATTTCGTAATATTTCAAAACTGAATTCAATTTTCGGTGAAATGATAAAGTCTTGCACTTATTGATGTTCAGACTAAGAAGATTTGACTCTCACCAATTCGCCTAGTTGTCAATATCCTCTTCGAGTTTCTCGGCACGTTCTCGACAGTTCTATATACTTATAAATCGTCAGCAAACATTTCAACTTTTGAATGTAGAATTACTTCAGTGATTGCGTCAACTATACTAATAAAAATCCTAGGGCCATCATGGAAATATTGTGAAAAACCCGATGTAGCTTGAATCGAATTGAACCTACTGTTTTAAGAATCGATGTATTGGTTGCTCTCACTTAAGTTAGATTTAAACCACGCAACAAAGTTAACCATGAAACCCAAATGAGGATAACCGTTCTAGTGCCTTAATATGGCTAAAGGGCTCAAACGCATTGGCAAACTCAGTATATACAGCAAGTCAACTTGCTTATGACTTTCTATTATTTTAATTGTGCTGCTGGAGAATTCAATAATTGTAATCCATGTCTTTGTAATCCAAACTTTTTTGAAGAAAAAAATTTGAATTAAGATGAGATTGGCATTATACCTCTATAACCTGGTACATTACTTACATTCCCAGTATTGAATAGTTTGGTGAGGCCACCAGTTCTTCCCTTTTTCAGGAAAGTGTCCCAATCTCAGCGACTGATTTAACAGCAGGCAAACAGGTATAGTTCCAAACTGGTGTAATATTTCAAAAACAAAACCGGTATTTGGTCAGGATTGCAACCATCAAAGAATGTTTTCAAAGCCTTGTTTAGATCTTATTTTGTGATATGTGACTCTTCAATAGACTACTAGTGATCAGAATTGGAACCACTACGAAAACTCATGTTGAATGACTATATTTCTGGGTTTCTACCGAACGCAATTGATGAGATTGTATAGAGCACTCGAGCCACAAGAAAATAATTCTGCTTCTAACACTCAATTAGGAGGTTTACTTGGATCTGCCAGAGTCATCAGACATTGTCTGATTATACTGTTTATTTAGATTAACGGTCTGTTTCAGCAGCACCTCACAGCATATGATTTGGTTTCTTAAAGATGGTAACTTATTTGTGTACCTAAACCATACACAATCTCAATATGCGAATATGTCTTTCCTTAAAAAGTTTGAGATGGGTTTAGACAAGCGATAAATTTCGAGATCAGATATACACAACTCTCACTTTATGAATGTATTATTTGTTTAGAAAATTGGAACAGCATTACGGAAAAGTATCTCGAAAATGGGGAAAAATATAATTACAAACATATAATAAATAAATAGACTGAGCATAGCTAATTGAAGATTTCCATTTAACTATATAACGCAAATCGAGTTAGACACATAATATATCGACATTTTCTAGTATACATATTCAATTTAAATTTTTAATTTTCCGTTCTATTGAATTTTTCCAATTACCTTTTTCCCCCAATATACATATATATACATATATAATGTTGGATATACACAACACACCGGTACAGTATTATGTATAAAATTTGTAAGTTCTAGAAAAATCGAATAATAGATCCGGTATGAACCATAGTAATAAATAGCCTTGGGTACAGTTTTCACTCTATACTCGTACAGTTTTGCCAATCATTCCCAAATTTGATAATATTTCGAATTAAACCACTTGATTACCTTAACAATTTTCTTATCGGTTTATTTTATGCTTCTGTCGACACCTAAAATCATAAGCATGTACATTTATATTCTCACGTATTCATGTTCTATGTACAGAATAAATCCATATACAGAGATTTTATGATAAATGTAAGAAGTTTTTTAGATTCATTTTTTTTATCGATTAGTGTCAAACGATTTTGACAACATGACACATCTTTATTGTATGGATGGCATAATAATGTTTCGAGACAAATCGAATTCATGTACACCCAGACGCTATATTATAGTTGGTGCAGTATATTATAGCTTAATAAAGGAACCAAACATATAGGGTTACAAAATAATACAGTTAAAGCCCGAAATCGGCGAATTTACCTACATGTGAAGGTGAAGCGAAGTGTACCGAAATCCATTAATAGATTCTATATAATCCATTCCTACGTGCGGCAAGCAGTGCGACATGTTTGCTTATGTTATATGTTATATATATATATATATATATATATATATATATATATATATATATATATATATATATATATATATATATATATATATATATATATATATATATATATATATATGTATATATATTTATATATATATATATATATATATATATATATATATATATATATATATATATATATATATGTATATATATATATATATATATATATATATATATATATATATATATAGAAATAAATATCGACGGATGTAGCTGAGAGTTTCAATTCCCGCCGGTGACCAAAAATTAACATGCAACCGGATGACATAAAAACGCGTTTGTGTGTAAAAACATTCGTTGGGCTGAAAACCTACAATGTGCACCAATCATTAAAAACTGGTTCGTAAGGCCTCGCGGTAAGGGCTGTGAGACACGGTAAGGGCTGTTTACGGCCTCTAAGCCATATATCTATATATATATATATATATATATATATATATATATATATATATATATATATATATATATATATATATATATATATATATATATATATATATATATATATATATATATATATATATATATATATATATATATATAATATATATATATATATATATATATATATATATATATATATATATATATATATATATATATATATAAATGTATATATATATATATATATATATATATATATATATATATATATATATATATATTTATATATATATATATATATATATATATATATATATATATATATATATATATATAAATGTATATATATATATATATATATATATATATATATATATATATATATATATATATATATATTTATATATAAATATATATATATATATATATATATATATATTTATATATAAATATATATATATATATATATATATATATATATATATATATATATATATATATATATATATATCTTCATATTGTTGCAAGCAAAGCAGAAGATGCCAGATCACTCTCTACGCCGTGAAACAATCGTCGCCGAAAGCGACCTCTTCGCCGACTGAAAGGCGGTTCTGCCTTCAAAGATCGCTGTATCATTCGATTCGGATCAGCACGCAGAACGTGACCGAGCCAGCGTACTCACTCTCCTTTGATTTCATGCACGATATTAGGAATTTGCATTAAACTGAATTGAATTTAAGTTGAAACGAACTCGGTATGTGCCATCATCGTCGAGTTTTGGGCCATATATCACACGCATGATTCTTCTCTCGAATGTTAGAAGCCATCTTTCGTACTCATCCGTCAAGGTCCAACTCTTACATCCATACATGACAACGGGTCTGATCAACACTCTGTACAGTTTCAGCTTATCCGCTCTTTGCAAGATATTTTGATTTCAGCAGTGGACGTAGAGGATACAAAGCCCGATTGCCAGCGGCAAGGCGAACTTTGATATCCTCTCCCACACTATTATCGTGAGTAATGAGAGATCCAAGATACTTGAATCTCATCACTCCTTCAAACGTGTGATTTCCACTACCGAAATCAATTGCGTCTTGGTCTCGAAAACCAGAGATCAGATATTTGATTTTGTACTCATTGATTTTGAGACCAACGGAAGCTGAAAACTGTTCCAGTGGATCAAGTATCTCTTTCACTCCGTTGCCATTTAATCCAATCACACAGATATCATCTGCATAAGCAAGAAGCTGATTGGATTGTCGGAATAAGATGTTGTCCTGTGGTGTTTCAGTTTTACGAATGATGTATTCCAACATGAGATTAAAAAGTATCGGGGACAGCGCTTCTCGATAGCCTGTTTTCAACTTTAACACAGCATTGTGACTGCGTTACTGTCATTTTACACAGATGTACATATTTTTTCGGTATTCCTAAATATTCAAGCACATACCATAATCTCTCTCGATTGATCGAGTCATAGGCTTGCTTGAAATCTAGGAATACCTGGTGTACATCGCAAGATGTTTCATAGTACTTGGAAAGAATCATCCGTAGCGAAAAAACTTGATCAGTGACTGACCGATTTGGACGGAATCCTCTTTGGTAGTCAACCACAATTTCCTCTGCTAGAGGAGTAATTCTTCCCAAGATAATGTATAACAGTAACTTTTATGCTGTGCAAAGGAGAGCTATACCGCGATAATTCTCACACTTCAGGTGATCACTCTTCTTGAAAATTGGGCATAACGCGGCCACTTTCCATTCTTCGGGCATAACTTCATTTCGCCATACCAATCGAACAAGGTCGAAAAGACAGTTCCACAAAGTTAGCCCTCCAAATATCAAGAACTCTGAATTAATGCAATCAACCCCTGGTGAACGATTTTTCTTTAGTCTCTGCATGGCCATCCTCATAGGATGGATCCTCAATGAACATCTCTGCGGTCTGTATTTGAGGATATTCAAATACAGCTTGTGATACATGTGGAACATTAAGTAGATCAGAAAAATGTTCACGCCATGTATCGAGTACCGCATCGACGTTAACACAGAGGATCCCATCCTGGTCTCGAAAGACAGTTGACCGAGATCTTAAGGTATGGTGCAATTCGGTGATTCCTTTAAAGAAACCACGCGAATTGTGCTCATTGCTGAATTGTTGTACTCTTAAGACCTTAGCCTTCCACCATTCTCGCTTCTTCAGTCTACAAATGCGTTTAGCTGTCCTCCTAGCAAGTACTGCCTTGTTTTTCCTTGCAATTGTAAACCGAGTCTGTGCTTCATTGTGGGCTATATTGCGTTGCTCAACAGCAAGACGACACTCCTCAACAGCAAGACGACCAATCATTTTTGGGCTTAGTTTTCACTATACCGAGAGTGTGCTGGGCAGCATCGACAACCGAGATTTTCAATACTTCCCAGACACTGTTCACATCATCAGATTGGTAATTGGATCGCAAAATGCTATTACTGACAAGATCTTGATATTTTCGTTGCGTTTCTTCATTTATCAGACCTTCACAGGAGAATCGCGTTGTATATTCTCCTGTCCTCCCTGACTTATGTATGAAAATTTCCATCGTAGCTTTGCAGCAACCATAAAATGGTCACTGCCAACGAATTTTGTTGACGACCGATACTATCTCACGTCTTGGACAACCCGAGCCCGGTCTTTTGAAATCAACACATGGTCAATTTGGCTTTGGGGTGTTTTACGTGGATGTGACCATGTTTCCAAATGGATGTTTTTATGGGGAAAGAATGTACTTGCCACTTTGAGATCATGAGCGATCGCAAAGTACATCATTCTTTCCCCATTTTCGGTCGCAGTTTCGTGTCGGGAGTACGGACCTATTTTATTACATAAGTCGGTCTGATTTCTGCCAGCTCTAACATTAAAGTCACCAATCACCAATCTGATATCGTGCTCAGGTATAGAGCCCATCAGATTATCCAAATTATTGTAAAATGAGTCTTTATCTTGTGGTTGGCTTACATTAGTGGGCGCATGTACACAAACAATTGACAGGTTGGCTAATTTCATGTGCAAACGAAGCTTACACATTCGATTATCGACTGCTTGAAAGTCCAAGACAGCCTTTTTTATCTGTGGTCCAATGAGAAATCCAAATCCAAGATTTCCGTGATCATGTCCACTGTGTAGCAACGTATAGCCTTGGGACACATGGTCTCCACTTTTACGCCATCGAGATTCTTGGAGTGCTACGAGTTCCAACCGATACTCCTTCATACATGTGAAAAGGCCGGCCAATGCGCCAGGTTTTCTTAATGACTGCACGTTCCACGTGCTGATCTCAATCTCGTATCCGGGTACTTACGCAGGGGGTCATTCTTGTTTTGGCGGTATCCGATTTTTTTTTCTTGTTGACACTTTTAACAGTGATTGTTTTTTACGGATGCGGGTCGTCAGCCCAGCGATCCAACCAGATTTAGTCGTCTCCTACGACAAGCTCTGGATACTGTGGTGATATTCTTTGGGTCTCATGTTTCGTTCGAAATATTTACGAAACATGGCTGCCCCCAACCACTGGACTAACCGTTCATATATTTATATATATATATATATATATATATATATATATATATATATATATATATATATATATATATATATATATATATATATATATATATATATATATATATATATATATATATATATATATATATATTCTTAACACAAAGACTACCGTGCCGAGATCATAAGGTATGGTACAATCCGGTGACTCATTTACAGAAACCACGCTCATTGCTGAGTTTTTGTACTCTGAAGGGATTAGCCTTCCACTATTCGCTCTTCTTCTGTCGACAAATTCGTTTAGCTGTCCTCTTAGCAAGAACCACTTTATTCCTTCTTTCGATGGTTAATTGGGTAATTTCGTTGTTCAACCGCAAGGTGACACTCCTCATCAAACCAATCATTTTTATGCTTAGTTTTCACTACACCGAGAATAAGACCTACATGGTTATATTTACAAGGCGTAAAAACACTGCAACTTTGTCAGTACAACCACTTTTTGGCTGTAAGGTTCCTAGCTCAGCCTACGTCAAACACTTTGCTATTTTTCAGGATAATAAACTTTTTTGAAAGTATCATCTGGATTTTAAATACAAAAAGCTATTTTTTTTTGGTTAAGGCCATTCTTCGGGATTATCCCCCAAAATGCTTTATTTTATCTACACATCACCAGTTCTTCCAATGCTAACTTATGCATCTGTTGTTTGTTGGCCATTGCTCAGTGTAAAATCTTCTATTGGTAAACTGAACTGTTTGCAAAACAACGCTTGTTGGGTTTTAACTGAAGCCATGTCTTCAACTCAGCTATGAAGCTAATTGTCTCACTATCCCAGTTGCAATCCTTCATTTTCGGTACAGTTTGTTTGGCTGCCTTTTGACTGATAAATATTGGGTGTAAAATGATTTGGACACTACCTTAACCCATAGTTCAATTCTTAATGAATTTAAACTAGCTATGTAAGAACTCGAAACAGTTATTGATATGCTTCTGCTTGTTTTGTATGTCCACAAATCATTTGAGGTGTTTTAACCATCCGGTAATATGTATAGTTCCCACCAGATTTTCTCATTTTCAGATGGTTCTGTCTCCGAGCAGGATGCTGGCTTTGGTTCATACTGTCCATCGCATTGTCTGCGAATGTAAGGCAGTCTGGGGACTGTACTAATCAAGTGAAATTAATTGCGATTACTTACTGCGTGATTTCAGCTTTTATTCTCGTTTCCGACGACAAAGAACTATATTTTGTATGGATAGTAAAACTGTCCTTAATAATTTAACAAGCCTCTTAACAAGCGCTCTCTAGCTACAAGCTGATAGAAATTCCTGAAACTCCTTGGTTGTAACACCAAGGAAACGATCATGTGGGTTTTTGCTCAACGTGACATTGAGGGCAATGAAATTGCAGAATGTTTGGCTAGAATTGATTTGGCTGAAGTTTGGCTGAATCGCCTATATTTTGTAGGTTAGGTTAGGTTAGGTTGAGTGGCTGCTACAGCACACTTAGACCGGCAACGGTCCTAGATATATTTTGTAAGTCCTGAAACAGCTTCGTCTCTCCCTGTTCATATAGTAAACAATTGAATTTTAACCGACCCTATCAAATCTAAAGATGACTTGGTCAGTTACCCCTACTCAGAGGTTTTAACCCGAAGCTCACCAATTACGTTCTTTCATTGAAAAAAGACGACTTGAGAATATTATTCTCTATCCTTACTGGCCAATACCCTTTCAAAAGTCACATTCACATTGAGCTCGCACTTCTTTAGCAGTTGTCCAACTTTTGACCGTATGAGATCTGTACGCTTTAATGAAATCCAAGGTTTGAACGATGGGCCGTTTGTGGCATTGAGTGCGACACCTTTAAGGATTCTAACCAACTTTATTAATAATAATAACAACGAGAATGTGGTATGCTGACCATAAGATATTGATATTTTTGTATCGTTTCTTCATGTATCAGAACCTATATTATCACATAAGTCGAACTGTGATGTGCCAGCTATAACATTAAAGTAACCAATCGCCAATCTGAGATCATGCTCATAGGTTTGAGCGCATCAAATTATCCAAATTATTATAAAATGAGTTTATCCTATGGGGTTGACCTACAACAGTGGACCCACGTACACAGACAACTGACATATTGGCTAATCTCATGCCCAAACATAGCTTATAAAGTCAACTATCACTGTGTAGAATATATAGCATTGAGACACATAGTCTCCACTTTAAGGCCATTGTGCGTTTCTTAGAGAGTTATGAGTTCCAGACGACCATCTTTCTATACGAGAAGGCTATCCTATACTCCAGCTTGTTTTAGTGACTCAGTTCCACGTGCCGATTAAAAATATCGTGTCCGGATACTAAAGCGGAGATTCATTTTTTTTAGTGGTATCCCATTTTGTTTGCATTTATAACTTTTGAATTTGTTTACGGATGTGGGTGGCCAGTGTAGCGATCCAACCAGATTTAGTCACCTCCTACGGCAAAATCTGGGTAACTTACTGTGATGGTATCAAATGGGTCTACCGTTTCGTTCGAAATATTTAAAAACATGGATGCTCTCAGCCACAGGGTTCACTATGTATACTCGTATATATATCATTATATATATATATATATATATATATATATATATATATATATATATATATATAAATATATATATATATATATATATATATATATATATATATATATATATAAATTTCGTTTGTCCTCATCGTTTGTCACGATTTTAGTTTAGATGCAATCTGTATATGTACAGTATATAGATTGTCATCTTACTTTCCTGAATCAATAAAAAATATTCTTACTATAATCTCACGATATTTTCGGTATTTTATGTCAAGATTTTATTTCCAGATATTGGAACGAACCATACCCATTGGTGTTAGTTATATCGTATGCAAAGTATAAATTCCAACTGAAAAAATATTTTCGTTGGCTTATTATTGTGTGCTTCTTCTCAACATAACATACGTATATATAGCACACACATCCCAACTCATATACGAGTGCTCAAGTATAAATGAGATGAATAACAAAAAAAAAAAAAAATGATGAAAACATTTTCATTTGAGATTTTATTTTTTTGTCTGAAAAGAAAAACGTAAAGCACAACAACAAAAATATAATTTATTTTTATTGCCAAAAAGATTTTGATAGCTTTTAGAGATCGTATCAAGTTTTTAACAAAATGTCATTCCTTTTTCCCTTTTTAATTTTGGTTATCTTTAAATAAAGTGTTTCATTTGACAGAAATAATATGTAAAATGCTGAGTAAGATGTATCTTAATTTAGAGAATCAAGAATGAATTGGTTCAAGTTTTAATTTTATTTAACAATATGGTCATATAATGCTGATTGCAAGACCAAACCTAATATATAAAAGAATATCAAGTCTCTTCTAGAATATACCAGCTAGGCAACCTACAAATTAACAGGTGCACTACAGACAACACTATATAACAGACAACACTACATAGGTTAGGTTAGGTTTGGTTGAGTGGCTGCTACAGCACACTTAAACCGGCGACGCACCGTTGTGATACCACAGGATCTTACTTTCTTATTACCCTTATGAGAACCGATTTGAGCTACTTATGTAGCGTGATAAGTCTCGCAACTTACAGTTTTCGAGATCAGAGAGGCAGTCTATTAAGAATTTACCCAAATATTCATGTCTGTTGTGTGCCAAAGCCTGGCTTTGAGCATAGGAGGTGGACTACCGTATCTTCATGCTCCTCGTCCATAATTTCTACGAAAGTCATTAGCTACTAGATCTAGCATCTTCACGTGTTATCCAAATAGGCAGTGTCCCGTAAGTATCCCCACGATCGTTTTTCGTTCACGTCTTCATAGGAAAATTATTGTCTTGGAGCGTTTTAAAGGGCGTTGCTTTGTCACACTACATCCAGCTTTCATTCGCTGAGGCTACCGCCTCCTCTTTAAGCACAGTCTTGAATGCCTTAATTGGTCTCCACAACTTTGGACCTTTTTGGTAGCAGTTGGTGAGTTGTACCATGCCTTGCTAGTTCCTTATGTCGTCCAAGTGGCTGGAGACCCAAACTATCTGAATGTTGAAATACTCACTCATCTCATTTCGAGATAAGTGGCAACCCAACACCACTCTAGACGTCAGAGAAACAGTCGAGCGACTTGATTGCCGCCTGACTGTCCATATAGATTGCGATATCAGTCGAGGATACCACATTATGTCTCAACCAATTCAAGACCGACCGCTTCAATCGCTATCAAGATGATATTAATAGCAAATCGAATTAAAAAAAAATGTAGCGGTCGTTAATCGGATGGATTCGCAAGGAATTAATCTTTAAAACACTTAGAAAAACTTATTCGGGTGGTTGTTATGGGAGCTATGTACAGCACACTCTCTACAGCATACCAGATGCTTACATATCCTGAAACATGCCATCTAATGTCTATCCAACGATTCAACCAAATTTAGTACCTTCCTACGGCAAGTTCTAGTTACTGAGAGTATACTCTTTAACTAATGCCCACCCACTTGGAAGTTTTTCTGTACCATTTCTGGCGTTGTCACATCATTTGCTATTTCAATAATTTATTGTTGTAAAGAGGAAGGAAATTATTTTCTGAATATCAATCAGTCAACCTCGAAATGTGTTTTTGTCGTTTCCATACATGGCGCATTTGACGGCCTTATCACAGGTACAAGAATGAATTCCAAGCAATAATTGAATGTGTAAACTCCGCTTGAGGATGAGACACACTCATCCTCAACTACATCCATATGCATATGATATCTACACTAATGATTCAAGTGGCAAAGGTGTGAAAGAGATAGTGGATCTACTGGATTATTTACCAATATTCAGCTTCCTTAGGTTCCAAAATCAAAACTAAATATCTGATCTTTGGTTTTAGAGACAAAGACGCAACTGATTTTAGTAGGGGTATCATATCGAGAAACCAAGTGAGAGCGAAAATGCTGGCTTTGTATCGTTCTTCGTGCTGATCTTCGAAGCGATTACCCACTTTCGAAAGGACAAAGAATTTCGCCACGGTGCAGTGAACAAACCGGCAACTTCTGACTGTTTATTACTTTTTGGACCGATTGCTTCTGATAGAATCCTATAGCCCAAGATTATTGCACTAGTACGGATAAGAAGTAGCGGGTGTAAAAGTCGTATACAATTATTATTAATAATATTGTTAGAGCTTTCTAACTCTTTCTCTCTATCTCTTTTTTTTAACGTTCGTGAAATGAATCAGGCAGAAATCTAAAATCATCATGTTATAATCGAAGTATGGTAGATTTAGGATTTTTAAAGAGACCCATCAGATTTGTAGAGATATAAAGGGGCACTGAAATTAAGTCAGTTTGGCAGTCTGTGTCGATCCATATTCTATAATCGCCTAAGGAATAGAGAACCAACAGAGTAAAACCCATTTTGATGTCTGCTGTGCTGTATACACAACTTTCTTTCATTTGACGTCGTAAGCGAGTTTGGACAGCATGTACTGGATAGTCTACTAAGTCAAATAAATGGGAAGGGTTCGGATGTGAATCTCTAAATCCCTTATTTGGTTACTTATTGTGGGAGCTATGTACAGCACCATCGACATCACTCACAGGTTAGGGAAAGTCATTCTAGTATATTAACCATATGAGGATTGCGAGATTGAGGATCGGCACGTGGAACGTGCAGTCACTTCAAAAACCTGGCGCGTTTGACGGCCTTATCACATGTATGAAAGAGTATCAGTGGAGATGATCTCGGAAATCTTGGAGTTGGATTTCTCATTGGGCCACAGGTAAAAAAGATTGTACTGGACTGTCAAGCAGTCAATAATCGAATGTGTAAGCTTCGCTTGCACATGAGATTAGCCAACCTGTCAATTGTCTGTGTACATGCGCCCACTGATGTAAGCCAATCCCAAGATAAAGACTCATTTTACAAAAAAATTGGATAATCTGATGGGCTCTATACCCGAGCACGATGTCAGATTGGTGATTGTACACTTTAATGCTAGAGCTGGCAGAAATCAGACCGACTTATATAATAACATAGGTCCGTACTCCCGACACGAAACTGCGACCGAAAATGGGGAAAGAATGATGTACTTTGCGATCGCTCATGATCTCAAAGTGGCAAGTACATTCTTTCCCCATAAAAACATCCATTTGGAAACATGGACACATCCACGTAAAACTTCCCGAAGCCAAATTGACCATGTGTTGATTTCAAAAGACCGGGCTCGGGTTGTCCAAGACGTGAGATCGTATCGGTCGTCAACCAAATTCGTAGGCAGTGACCATTTTATGGTTGCTGCAAAGCAACGATGGAAATTTTCGTACAAGTCAGGGAGAACAGGAGAATATACAACGAGATACTCCTGTGAAGGTCTGATAAATGAAGAAATGCAACGAAAATATCAAGATCTTGTCAGCAATAGCATTATGCGATCCAATTACGAATCTGATGATGTGAACAGTGTCTGGGAAGTATTGAAAACCTCGGTTGTCGATGCTGCCCAGCACACTCTTGGTATAGTGAAAACTAAGCCCAAAAATGATTGGTTTGATGAGGAGTGTCGTCTTGCTGTTGAGCAACGAAATATAGCCCACAATAAAGCGCAGACTCGGTTTACAATTGCAAGAAAAAACAAAGCAGTCCTTGCCAGGAGGACAGCTAAACGCATTTGTAGACAAGCAATGAGCACAATTGGCACAATGAGCAGACACTAAAGAAAAATCGTTCACCAGGAGTTGATTGCATTAATTCAGAGCTCTTGATATTCGGAGGGCTAACTTTGTGGAACTGTCTTTTCGACCTTGTTCGATTGGTATGGCGAAATGAAGTTATATCTGATGAATGGAAAGTGGTCACGTTATGCCCAATATTCAAGAAGGGTGATCGCCTTAAGTGCGAGAATTATCGCGGTATAACTCTCCTTTGCACAGCATATAAGTTACTATCATATATCATCTTGGGAAGAATTACTCCTCTGGCGGAGGAAATTGTCGGTGAATACCAAGAAGGATTCCGTCCAAATCGGTCAGTCACTGATCAAGTTTTTTCGCTACGGATGATTCTTTCCAAGTACTACGAAACAACTCGCGATGTACACCAGGTATTCCTAGATTTCAAGCAAGCCTATGACTCGATCAATCGAGAAAGGCTATGGTATGCGCTTGAATATTTAGGAATACCGAAAAAATAAGTACATCTTTTACGATGTATGTATATTATCGTATGTTAATGCTCACATCAATAAACTCCATATTAATTTATTAGATTTATTAAAGTTCGGTGATTTATATTATCAGACAAATTCTAGTGACTCCATATTTTCGATCTTTATTACGATGTAAATTAATTATTGAAATTAAAACCAACTATTATTCATTATGTTTAACTATATATATTTTTTATATAAAATATTCACTATTTATAATTAATTATTTTATATTTTGTCATATTTTTTATCGAAGTTAATTGAATAACGGAACAGAAAAAACTTATTACAAAATCAATGAAAAACTAACGAACATTGTTTTTCAAAGTTAACTTGAATTATATAAAAAAACTATTTACATGAGTTGTATACTCAACTATTCATTTAAGGTGCCAGAAATTTAGATAATCAATCACAAATAAATTTAAGAGCGAGGTGTGAAGAAGCACCAAAATACCATGCGACACCACAAATACTCCCCTCCCAGAGAGATCGAAGATCTATCGACCAAGTATCAATCTGGTAGAGCCCTGGATACACGACCTGACCTTGTAATATTTGTCGTTTTCTGTGACAAGTCGAATCGAACCCGTTTGCGAACTTTCGGCTCTTCATTAAAAAATTTAGGTCCGTCGGCTGAAATAATATGTTCTGATTCGTGAGTCGGTACAAGAAGGCCAGTCTGTACAGTTGTAGTGTCCGTATTCTGTGATTGATTGTCAGAGTAGCATGGTTTAAGTCTGTCAATGGAAATTTTCGTATGCCGTCCGTTTAGGTCTAAAGTGTAAAATTTATCTGTACGGTCGATAACTAAAAACGGTCCAGTGTATGGTGGTTGTAAGGATTTGCGTACGGCATCCGTTCGTAAAAAAACATGCGAGCTAGTCAGAAGATCGTTACTGATGAAAATTTTATCCGAAGTATGTCGAGAAGCTGGTACAGGTCGAATTTCATCAAAGTGTCGTCTTAAATTAGTAATAAAGTCAGATTGTAAAATTTGATCGTTCGTAGCGTCTAAAAATGTTCCAGGAACTCGAGTCGTACATCCGTAAACCAGTTCAGCTGGAGTAGCTTTTAGTTCGTCACTGTAAGTCGTTCGTAATCCTAGTAAGATTGAGGGAAGAACACTAGTCCAATCAGATCGGTTGTAGCACATAATGGCAGATTTGATGACACGATGCCATCTTTCAATCATGCCGTTACATTTAGGATTGTAACTAGTTGTTTTCCTTCGTTCAAAACCGAGTAAGTTAGCCAGTTCGTGAAATAGTTGTCATTCGAATTGCATGCCTTGGTCCGTAACAATGGACTCTGGCACACCAAAGCGAGCTATCCAATGCGAATAGACAACAAAAGCAACAGTTGCAGCAGTTATATCAGCCACTGGAATCGCCTCGGGCCAGCGTGTGTATCTATCAATCAATGTAACGCAATACCGCTGATTATCAGAAACAGGCAACGGACCAATGATATCAAGGTGAATAATCGAAAAGCGTTGAGAAGTTAATTTGTAAGTACCAAGCGGAGATTTTGTATGACGAGAAACTTTAGCCTTTTGGCAAGCTACACAACTTTGAGCCATCTTCTGCACGTCTTTTTTGATTGACGGCCAGATTACATTCTGAGACAAAAGTTTGATTGAAGCTTTGACGCCAGGATGAGACAGATTATGAAAAGCATCGAAAACTTGTTTTCGGAAATTTAAGGGTATGAATGGCCTAGGTGTGTTACAAGAAGTATCGCAATAAATTAGTTGTTTCGAATTGAAGGAAACGGGAAATTTCTCAAATTTGATAACAGAGTTACTCCTTAAAAGTTCTTGAAGTTCCTCATCATTGGTTTGAGCATCTGCGATGATAGCATAATCAATGCTTTCAGGGATAGAAATTTGATTAATGCGTGAAAGTGTATCTGTGACTACGTTGTCCAGACCAGAAATGTGTTGAATATCGGTCGTGAATTGACCAATGAAATCTAAGTGTCGAAATTGACGAGGAGATGCTTTTTCCAGTTTCTGATTAAAAGCGTAGATGAGTGGTTTATGATCGGTATAGAGCGTAAAAATACGACCCTCAAGAAGATGTCGAAAATGTTTTATACCCGAATAAGCCGCGAGAAGTTCACGATCATAAGCACTATATCTTTTTTGCGTATCATTGAGACGTACCGAAAAGAAACCGAGTGGTTTCCAAGTATCCGAAACAAGCTGCTGAACTACTGCTCCGATCGCAGTATCGGAAGCGTCAACCATGATGGCCAGAGGAGCTGATGATAATGGATGACAGAGTAAAGTCGCGTCCGTAAGTTTCGTTTTACAATTTTCAAATGCTTCAGTAGCCGCAACTGACCATTTAATTGGAACTTGACTGTTCTTAGTATACCCTTTCAGGTAGTCATTCAACAATTCCTGGTCAGCAGCAGCACCAGGAATGAAGCGGCGATAAAAGTTTATCATGCCTAAAAATCGTTTCAGTTGTTTAACAGTCAGTGGTCGTTCGAAATTTTTGATGACTTGAACCCGTTCATGTGACGGTAATAAACCTTGTCCAGTTACCAAATGGCCTAAAAAGATAATTTTCGTTTTTGCAAAAACACATTTGTTAACATTAATAACTAGTCCGTATTCCTCTAATTTTGTAAAAGTCAATTTATTATGTTCGAGATGTTCGTCATAATTTCGAGAGGCAATGAGCACATCGTCCAAATAAACAAAGCAGAAATCCAGACTGCGTAGTGCTGCATGCATAATCCTTTGGAACGACTGTGCTGCATTCCTCAGGCCGAAAGTCATTCTGCAAAATTCAAAAAGTCCAAAAGGTGTCGAAATTGCTGTCTTCGGAATGTCTGCCGGTTCAATGGGAATTTGATGGTAGGCCTGGACAAGATCTATTGTTGTAAATATAGTGCAACCCTCGAGTCGTTGCGTAAAATCTTGAATGTGTGGAATTGGGTACCTGTCCGGAATTGTGACTTTATTAAGCGCACGAAAGTCTCCACAAGGTCTCCACTCTCCATTCTTTTTAGGGACCATATGCAATGGACTTGACCAAGGGCTGCTACTAGGTCGACAAATCCCGAGTTTCATCATTTTTTCGAATTCTGTCTTCGCGATAATGAATTTGTCTGGTGCTAATCGTCGTGGTCTGCATGCAACCGGTGGTCCGTTCGTTTCTATTTTATGAGTCACGTCATGTTTTAAAGAATCAATGTTTATGTTACCATGAATGACTGTTGAAAATTTTGAAACAACGTTGAAAACTCCTGGATCCATTGCTGACCTGTCGATCCTAGATACAGTAGTTTGGTCATAGCTGGAAGTAGTACCGGTTGTATACAACGAGGTTAGCGGATCAAAAAGTCTTTGCTTCTGTATATCAACCAGCAGACCAGTTTTACACAAAAAATCCGCGCCGATAATAGGCATCGACACGTCAGCAACAATAAACTCCCAGGTGAATTCGCGGCGCAGTCCAATGTCTAGTCTTAAAAATTTTGTACCGTAAGCGTCAACTGAAGAACCGTTCGCAGCAAACAACTTGAAGGATGGATCGACCCTTGGGTTCCAAACAAAACGGGCTGGCAATACAGAGACATCTGCGCCTGTGTCTATTAAAAAATGTGTCTGAAGAAAAATTTCGAAAATTAAAAGGCGGTTAGTTTTAGTAATGTCATTACACCCCGCCACTTGTGAATGACAATTTAGTTTTTTGGAACATTGCTATCGGATAACTTGTTTGAACTAAATTTACAATTTGGCTTGCATTTTAAAGTTTTTGTGCCGAAATGATGATGATAGAAGCAAATAAAATTATTTTCGGCTGAAGGATTGTCATAAAATGTATTTCTATGATTTGGAGAATTGTTTCGAGAGTAGTTATTTTTTGAATTCGACCTAGAATGATTAGGACTTCGTGAATTTGAAACAGACCGAGATCTATAATTTTGATTTACAATTTCCGCAATTTCCGATAGCAATGTTCTTTTAAATTCCGAAAGCTTTTGGTCAATGGTAAAATTTGAATTCGGAGTAGAACTGCAGGAAGCAGAAGTCTCTATAGCATCAACTCGCGAGTGATTCATTGTTTCATGCACATTGTCAGCCCGTTCTGCAAGGACCGACAGTGAGACGTCATTTTCAAATGGTGTGAGCACCATTTGAACGGTCTGGGGCAACCTCTTCATCCAAAGTTGACGAAGGGTCGCTTCGTTGAAGTTGTTCCCAGCATTCAACTTCATGGCACTCAACAGTTGAGACGGCTTCCTGACTCCAAGAGCCAAACCATGCATCAAGTAGTTCAACTTGGTCTTTTCCGACTCGCCCAGAACTCGAATTACCTCCGCTTTAAAAGAAGTATAAGGGGTATTTCTCCTAGGACCGGTTATCAAATATGCGAATGTGTCATGCAATCGTGCGTCCAAAGCACCAACCGCATGAGCATACCTGGTCGCTTCTACCGTAATCTCTGCCACTGTGAACTGCTGCTCGAGTATCTCAAACCACACACTAGGATTCTGTGTATATAAAGGTTGGGGTGGTTTGAAGGCCACTCGAGCAACAAATCCAGTATTGGCAGAGACATTAGCATTTATCCTCGACTCAGAAGGAGGAGGATTGATATTCATGTGTGCCGCAGCCTTGGCAACAGCATCGTTAATTAGGCTAGCAAGCTGAGTGGCTGTCAGAGACATACTAGTTTCCTCAACTGCATTGCTACCTGATGCTGATGACGGGTCTGCAGCACTGGAGGACGCATTGGTACCTGGCGGGTCGTTCACACCATGAACAACACGCCGAAACAAAAACGAAAAAATCAGAAATAAAAACGAAAATACGAACAAAATCAACGCGAAAGACATTTCAAAAAATTAAAACAATAAATAATTTTTAAAACAACAAAAAGGAAAAAAAATTAATTTATCGGCACCGTTAATTAAATAGTTGAGTACTTACAATTTTTCTTTTTGAAGAACGTTGCAGAAATCCTTTGTATCTTGCAGAAATCCTTTGTATCCTCTGAACGTTGGAATATCTGTGCCGCCCGCTGCCTCGAACGTTGGAAGATGTTGTGTTTACTTTGTCTAGTCAATTGGAAAAACCAAAAACGGCGTCCGTTGTCCAAATGTGGAATATTTAGCCGGATGTTTTGAAAAATCCAGGTACAAGTAAGATGAATCCTATTGTGGTGATTGTTTGACGAAATTGTAGAAATGATGAAAATTTATAAGTACAACAGATATAGTTGCGCAGTGTGAGCCTCAGATCACGTCGGGGTTACCAATTTTACGATGTATGTATATTATCGTATGTTAATGCTCACATCAATAAACTCCATATTAATTTATTAGATTTATTAAAGTTCGGTGATTTATATTATCAGACAAATTCTAGTGACTCCATATTTTCGATCTTTATTACGATGTAAATTAATTATTGAAATTAAAACCAACTATTATTCATTATGTTTAACTATATATATTTTTTATATAAAATATTCACTATTTATAATTAATTATTTTATATTTTGTCATATTTTTTATCGAAGTTAATTGAATAACGGAACAGAAAAAACTTATTACAAAATCAATGAAAAACTAACGAACATTGTTTTTCAAAGTTAACTTGAATTATATAAAAAAACTATTTACATGAGTTGTATACTCAACTATTCATTTAAGGTGCCAGAAATTTAGATAATCAATCACAAATAAATTTAAGAGCGAGGTGTGAAGAAGCACCAACATACCATGCAACACCACACATCTGTGTAAAACGACAGTAACGCAATCACAATGCTGTGTTAAAGTTGAGAGCAGGCTATCGAGAATTTTTGCAATCACTACTGGTGTTCGACAAGGAGATGCGCTGTCCCCGATACATTTTAATCTCATGTTGAGAT
Source organism: Tipula lateralis (assembly GCA_963932295.1). Classification (NCBI taxonomy): domain Eukaryota; kingdom Metazoa; phylum Arthropoda; class Insecta; order Diptera; family Tipulidae; genus Tipula; species Tipula lateralis. Next base: position 166,177,608 of record OZ010737.1, read on the forward strand.
ACATCCTTTGTAAAAGTGAAACACCTCAGGATAATATCTTATTCCGACAATCCAATCAACTTCTCTCATATGAAGATGTGATATCTGTGTGATTGGATTAATGGCAACGGACTACGGAGTGAAAGAGATATACTTGATCCACTGAAACAGAATACAGCGTCCGTTGGTCATAAAATCAATGAGTCCAAAACAAAATTCAAGTATCCGGGATCTCTCATCACTCACGATAATAGCGTGGGAGAGAATATCAAGTTTCGGCTTGCCGCTGGCAATCGGGCTTAAAATATCTTGCAAATGCAGATAAGCTGAAACTGTACAGAGTGTTGATCAGACCCGTTGTTATGTACGGATATGAGAGTTGAACCTTGACGGATGAGTACGAAAGATGGCTTCTAGCATTCGAGAGAAGAATCATGCGCGTGATATATGGCTCAAAACGCGACGTTGATGGCACATACCGAGATCGTTTCAACCACGAGATCAGGAGTTTAATGCAAATTCCTGATTTCGTGCTTGAAATCAAAGGACAGCGATGGATTGATCAAAGGATTGCTGATCCAAACCGAATGACACAGCGATTCGGTAGGCGAAGAGGTCGCTCTTCTGGTTGCTTGCAACAATATAAAGAGCTGGCTCGTGATCGAAACCGATGGAGTCAGATTGTTGACACGGTACGGGCCAATAATGGCCTGTAAAAGCCGTAAAAAAAATATATTAGGCATACTTTAAAAAGTCTTGGGTATAAACCCAATAATATATACGGCTGACAAAGACTTTATCACTGTCCTATAATCTAGTTGATGGCAAACTATTCATCTCTTAAGGAAAAAAAGGTAATTACTTCTTCTTTCGCATAAATAAACCGGAAAGAGTTTAGAGCTAGGTATTCGGACTGCGCAGTTTTCTTGTGCCATCACTCCGGACTGGATGAGAAAAAGGAACTTATGTACAGGAAGTGTCAACCTGTCCTTAGTATTTTGTCCAAAGATTTCACAACTTTGGATCACAGAACCTTTATTTCAAGAACAAATTATTTTCTATTTATTGATATTAATTAGATAATCAAATTGATTTTATTTACGACAGATGCATACACCTGTTCTACTACAAGTACCACTTTTGTACGCTTTCTGTAATTTAACGCATTGGACTGTGCAAATCGCATTACTGATGCTGTAACTAGCACTTAATGGATTACACGTAGCCCGTTTCGTTCGAACTTTATATTCTTCGGGTGTTGGAAAAACCGGGTCAATTATTGGATCAAATGGGTAGATTACATCTTGAGTCGTAAATATTAAATCATCAACCCCAGGTACATCTGCATTTACAACCGATAACACAATCACTGTTATACAGAGGAATAACTTTGCTCCAAACATTTTACGTTTTTCAAGACACTTAATAAGATGACGATTGAATACTACAGACTGATAGAAATTGATGCTGTATTTATAACGAAAATTTTCCACTTTTGTTTGTTTAAATAATGCAACTGTGTAAATTTCTTACAAGATCGCTAATATTATTTGAAAAATGTTACTGTTTATTGCCAAATATTATTTTAAGTGAATGTGGAGACTATATCCAATATATTTCATCTATACATATATCTGAAACAATGATATCAGATGGTAAACGCAGATCGTAACACATTCTTTCCCCACATGACATGAGACATATATGTATATTTATTTTTCGAGTTACGTGATAATGTACCGCTACTACAAGATTAATTCTCGAATAACATCGCATATGGAGAGTGACTGTATTGTGGAGACCTAAACCAAGACCTGTGTGATAAAATGTCCCATTGAACTTAAAACCAACAACAGGTGTCCTAATAATAGGAGATCTTTCAGAAAATTATAAAACTAGAGCCTTCAATAAGATCACTGGGGAACTCCATTCGTGATACACACTAGACATAATTAGCAGAGAAGGGATTCTGAAGGCGCTAAGAGACTTCATGCCTTATAAAGCAACTTGTAGAACAACTCAAAGATTCTTTTTCCTTGGTTAATAACACTGCCCCCTTTTCTTCAAGGTTATGCTCGAAAACTATTCGAGGTCCTAATAAACGTATTGTAAGCAGATGTTGCCCTCCATTCGTTGGAGCGACGATAGAAAATGACTTATAGGTCGAAGGAATGTAGCTTAATGGCATGCCTGGACATTAATGGTCGTAGATGTAATCATTGAAGGATTGGCTCTTAGAGAGGTAGACAACATATAATTACTCCAAGCTGAAGGGCTCCACGATAAGAAGAAACATAATTAGAAAAACACCATAAGGTGGCGGATAATATCCATATTCTGGAATATAGTAACTAATAGACATAGGAAAGACGCTTATGCAAACGATGTAATGTTGTTAGCCTCAGAAAAGTATCTGGAAACACCCAACGATGTAATGCACAACGCTTTTTGATCTATTAAGAAATGGTCTTATGGAATAAACCTATATCAAAACCGAACTTGTCACCTTACATAGGCATACCTAGTTACTTTATTTGTTTGGCACTACACATAGCTCTTACTGATAAGGTGAAATTTCAAGGCACTTGCCGGATAGTAAACTTAGTTGGTAGCCAAATATCTTGGAAAGAGGGAACAAGTCCTTATAATTTTGCACTCGTGTAAAAGCTCCGATAAGAAGAAATAGTACTGGACATGCAAAGGGCTTACACTATCATAGTGAGGTTTATACTAGAATATGGAATTTACTTGTGGTGACTATAGCTTATGATAGGGAGCATACAAAGGTAAAGGTAATATACTTGAGTTCACCGATGACTTGAGACTTTGACTCAAGCTTTGGGAGTTCCCTCTTCTACTTGTAGACTTCAACAAGCAAAAGGAGACCAAAATCACGCGATGCCTGTTTGTTGAGTTGATTAACAAAATTATCTGGTTCTTTGATCACTTAATTTTTTTGGAGAACTGTTATCCATACGAACTAGCTAAAAATGGTTAAATTTTTAAAGACGATCGTTAAATAAGCACGTGTAGTGCGGCCATAACAGGAGTGATGGGATCATTATGCGATGTCATTTGACAACGGTTATAGGAATGTTTTTGGAACACTATCCTCTGGAGGATTATTCGAGGTCACTAGATCTAGTATCTAATGACTTTTAAAAGTAAATCATTATAAGGACTCCTAAATTTATAGTTTATGCTAGCCTCTGGTTTTGACAAGGAAACTGGAATGAACCACTATAAAGTAAACGGATTAAAGTACACCCTTTATACTTCAATGTGACGATGGAAAAATCACTTATGTCGAAGGACCTTGGTGGCACGCCTGGACTAACCTATATATGGATTAATCAATCATATTATTGAAAGAATTATTGTAAACTCCGAGCTATGAAGGTAGTTAGAGAAACACCACAAGGTCGTGGATAGAAGATGTCTCGTATGCAGACGATGTAGTGTTATTTACCTCAGGAAAGCATCCTTAAATAACGAAGGATGTAATGCATAAGATTGTTTTAATTATTAAGAAATGATCCAGCACGAGTGGTTTTTGAAGCAAACCCAATGCTCGCCGTTGACCAAAAATCAACATGCACCGGATGACATAAAAATCGATTGTGACTCAGTTGAGTTGCGGCAAGGGCCGGCTGTGGCCTCTAAGCCATAGACTATTAAATCTATAGTTGATGCTTAAGCCAAACATTGCCGTAATTGTCTTAAATAGGAAAAATAAACCAGAAATAGTATAGAGCTGGAGTTATGGGCAGTTTACTTTGAGCAATCACAATGAAGATTCGGAACAAAGCAAATTGAAAGCTTTGTTCAGAATGAAAAGAAGGAACAAAGTGCACTTCCTGTCGATATGTCTTTAAACAGATTTCGAAAAAGAAAAAATATTTTATTTTATAATCAAACTGATTTTATTTAAGACAGTTGCAAACACCTTCTTTATCACAAACACCAGATCTGAATCCCTTCTGTAGTGCTAGTTAGCCCGTTTTCTTCGCATATGAATTCCATCTTCTGCAGTTATTGGAAAAGTTGTTGGGTCAACTGGGTAGATTATATCTTGAGTCGTAATTTTTAAACCATCAAAAATAGATATATCTGCATTTACAACAGATATTACAATCACTATTACACACAGAAATAACTTTGCTCCCAACATTTTACGTTATAAGATGACGATTGACTACTAATACCTCAAGTAGAAATTGATGCAGTTTTTATAGCGAAACTCTTGTTTGCTTAAATGATGCAACTGTGCAAATTTCTTATAAGATCTCTTATATTATTTGAAATATTTGACTGTTTATTGCCAAATATTTTTTTAAGTAAATACCAGTTGAACAAAATAATTGTTACACATTCAACAGTGCAATAAATGTAACGCTTTAACTGTCTTATCACTAGCACGTAACTACATCATTTCCCTAACTCCTTCAAGAAACTCGAACATCTGAACATTTGGTATGAAATTGATTTTTAAGCCAAAAATTACAAAGCACAAAATGATGTTTTATCTCGACATCATTTTATGGATTTTCAAATATTTTTATCAATATAGCCACGAGCCTGTACTGTGGAAACTTGAACTAAGACTTGAGATAGATTCCAAGAGTCTACCGTGTGGTAAAATCAATGAGCAAGATAAAACCAATAACTGGCGGTCCTCATAACTGGGGATTTTTCAGAAAGTTAAAAGGATAGCCTTCAATAAGAGCACTGGGGTAAACATAGAGACATACAAAAACGAGTTAGGGACATCACCCATCGACAACCAGCTGATTCAGGCTTCCAACCCCACAAAAAATCAGCTATATAAAACAACTCAGTCTAAAACTGCTACATATAGGTACTTAAGAAATGAAGAGAAGTCAGAATGATCTTCATTCCGAAAACAGTGTACATGGGTACCTTAAAAAATTAAAACCAATGTCCTTCAATGCCTTCATTTCTTCAAGGTATGCTCAAACTTAACATGCGAATTGTAAGAACATTTTGCCCTCCATACTTTGAAGTGACAAAACAAAATTCACTTAAGTCGAAGGAATATATACAGGGTGTCTGCTGGGAAAGTATACTACTTTGTTTTTTCGCCATTTTGGTAAACGTTAGTCTTGTCAGTTCATATTTGACAGTCGTGAAGTAGACACGTGGCAAATGTATTATGGAAAAATATTCGATAAACCAACGTCTTTTAATCGTTAAAACATTTTATCAAAATTAATCATCGATTACTGTGACGATGAGAAAGTTACGTGACATTTTTGGGAGAAACAAAGGGCCAACAAAACGCACTATTTATCATTGTAGTGCATGATTTCGAAGAAAGAGGGTCTGTAGGTGATAGGCCCAAGCATGGGCCACAACGTTCTGCAAGATTGGCTCAAAACATTACTGCTGCTCAAGAAAGTGTTCAAAATAATCCATCAACCTCAGTTCGACGCCGTGCTCAGGAGCTTGGTCTTCAAATAACAAGTTTGGCCACAATTTGCACAAGGATTTGCATTTGTTTCCATTTAAGATTCAGTTGACACAAGAGCTTCTTCCACAAGACCATTTACGCCGCCGTACATATGCCAATAGGATGTTACAGCTCGCCCATGACAACCCCAATTTTCATGAAAAAATCATAATGAGTGACGAGGCACATTTTCATTTGAATGGAAAACCCTCAAATTATTCATCAGTCACCTTTACATCCATTAAAAGTGACAGTCTGGTGTGTACTTTGGTCAAGAGGAATCATTGGATCTTACTTCTCTGAAAATGAAAACGTCGTAACGGTAACTGTGAATGGGGAGCGATATCGTGATAAGATTGAAAACTTTTTAACGCCACAACTGCATGCTTTGGGCTTCATTAACATGTGGTATCAACAAGACGGTGCCACATCACATACAGACAGGATTACAATGGAATTACTGCGAGACCTCTTTTCACAACAAGTAATTTCAACAAATGGTCATGTTGATTGGCCTCCACGATCGCCTGATTTGACTGCTCCGGACTTCTTTTTGTGGGGATATCTGAAAAGCAAGGCTTATACGAACAAATCAGAAACGCTTGAGATCCAGATTCGTGATGAAATTAATGAAATAATACGGATAATATAAATAATAAACGATAATAAATACGGATTTTGCCTTGAATGGCAAGATACTATAGTTGAAAGTGAAATTTATAGGAACTATAGTCGCTAGTAAGCTTATTTGGAAGCCGAAAAATATGAACGTGTGCAAGAGCTCGTTTGACTAGAACTTGAAAGTTTTTTTTTATATTTTATACTATGCCATCTGTTTTGGCGCTCACGGCTCTCCCAGCTCTTTCGCGGTTCGCTTATTAACATCCTACTTTACGCTTTGATGGCCAAATCGAGGACGTATGGCTATAGGTCCGATTTTTGTATAACCATCTGCGCATTGAATAGTTCCATGCCAGCCTAAAGTACTTATATGGAAGATGGGTCGGCACATGAGTTCTGCACTCCAACAGGGGATCATAGATGCGTTCGTTAACACCACCGATCGTAATCGTAAGGTGAAAAATCCCTTTTGCATCTTGCCCCTATCGGGGTTCGAACCCGGTACCTCCCGATCCAACTGCCACAGCTTTAACCTTTGAGCCACCTGTGTGGTAAGTTGAAAGTTATGTCTCTCCTTCTTGACAGCCCAAGGACAATTAAGTCAATGGAAAGAACTTCACTTATGTTTAAGAAGGCATTGAGTTTCCAAGCATCTTTTACCGGGGTATGAATGTGAATTTTAACATCCTTATAGTAAAAATGATTCAACTCTTCAAGGTTGGCGCTTAAGAAGAATCTTGTGGCCTTAATTCGATTGTTCATAGATCTCCAAACCATACAAACTAGCCAAAAATGGTTCAGAGTGCTGAGGCCTTGAATGCTGACATCTTGGTTGATAAACACATTAACGTGCAGTATGGTCGAAAGAAAACTTAGTGCTATCACTATTACAGTTTATGACATCCTCCAATTTTGACAAAAAAACTGAAATGATCCACGGTTTCTTACTCTAACAAAATATCATAGAGTAGTATTCATTCCACATGACTGATATGAACCGAAAATTATGAATGTGTGAAACAGCTTGTTTGGTTCGAGCTTAAAAGTTATGTCTCACCTTCTTGACATCCCAATGACAATTAAGTCAATGGAAATAATTTCAATGTCTAAGAAGGCATTGGAATACTTCTAGGAACCACACTTAGTTTTGGCTTTACTTCACTCCGATATAATGACCGAAGCTTTGTAAGGACTTCTTCAGTTTATGCTAGCCTCTAGTTTTGACAAGGAAACTGGAATAACCCACGATTTTTGTACTCCAACAAAAAGTCATATAGTAGTCTTCATTTCACATGACTGATAAACCACTTTTCGTCACATCCCCTATCGGAGTTTATTTAAGGCTACACATGACCTTCTTCTCTATATCTAAACAAAAATCAATCATTATAATCTTAATATGAGATCTCAATGACACTTAAACAATATATACTTCTATATTATATTTAAATAACAAAATCTTAAAACATTCTTTCGGAAATTAAATGTCCAGAAATCGAGAGAGAGAAAAAAAACACAATTTTGGGGTCTCGATAAAATCTTTTCAATTTCGAAAAATCAAAAATAAAAGAAAACATATTTGGAAATATGAATCCAACACATTTTGGATTTCCTTATTAGTACACCAAGTATGTATATTATGTAATACACAGAACCGAAAGATATTATTGATTTTGGTTCCTTATACACTAATACGAAGAAATCATGAATACAAATTGAAAGACATAATTTCTTAAGATGAGTTTTTGGTATAGAAGAGTTTTATTTTCGTATACCGTTGTTGTTGTTGCTATATTATTTTAAACTATAGCATATTTTATGTGTTGAATGATTCTAACATGTGATAAAAATACGCATATATATGATATGATATTCCATTGAGATAATCCGAAATTCAGTATAAATTTGTATTTTATAAAATTCACCCTTTTTTTCCGGAGGATGCTGTGTCCCGTATATATTTACTCGTTTATGGTAAAAATGTACGCAGGATGTGTTATATGTATGTTGGTTTGGACGGTTTGTTTTTTTTTGTATATTACAAATTAGGTTAAGTTTGTATATTAAATTCGTTTGTGGGTTCTGCAATTGATAACAACTCATTTGGAACTGGCAAGAGGTATATAGATAAAACTAATTGTCTAATTTAAAAAAAGACGTTCTCCAAAATGGATGTGCCATTAACCGAAAAAAGTGATATCCTTTGTTCGTTAGCCTTTCGTATAGAAGCACTGTGCATGACAATATTTTACATAACTATTATCATAATTCGGTTCAAAATGGCCTGCAATAAGGTTGAAAGGTAGCAAACACTCGTCGTGGGTTGAAGCTCCAATTCGATTCTTACCGTTGATCATCATTTACTATGAAGCACCAGATGACATAGGTATGGTTTGAAAAACGATTTAATCTTATACAGGGTGGGCAGAAACAGCGTCAAAAATATGCTAACCGTCCAGTGCCTCACAAAACCACAATTTACCGTTTACATGCGAATTTTCAACAGTACGGTACGACACCAGACAGATCTTGTTCTGGAAGACAACGGACGTCTCGTAACGCTAAAAATGTGGCTCTGGTACGTGATAATATTGCAGAGTCTCCAGAAACATCAATTCGAAGACGTGGTTTCCAGTTAAACATTTCTGATATGAAAATGTTTCCGTACAAAATTCAATTAGTCCAAAAATTGCTTCCGAGTACTCCTGATCCACAAATTGATTACAGTAATGCAATCCTAGGCTGTCTGGTGAAATCGAAGACTTTTCTAAATTGATAATGAGCGATGAAGCCCTTTTTCATCTAAGTGGCCACGCCAATAAACTCAATTAATTCATCAAACATCATTGCATCCACTTCAAACCACTGCATGGTGTAGTATTCTTGCTGGAAACATCATAGGTCTCTATTTTTTTGAAAATGACCAAGATGTTGAGGTTACTGTTCCTGCCGAACGGGACCAAGACATGATTCGAAATTTTCTTGTGTCTGCGAAATGGAAGAGCAAGGACTAGAGCACATATGGTTTCAGCAAGATGGGGCCGCAGTACACACAGCCCGTTCAACAATTCAATTATCAAATGTGGTTTTTCCACAAAATGGCGATTAAGCATGGCCAGCCAGATCTCCGAATTTAACAGCACCAGACTTTTTCTTATGGGGTTTTTTAAAATCATAAGTTTATGTGAATAAGCCCCAACCGATTCAACATCTTAAAGACAATATTCGTCACGAAATTGAAGAAATTCGGCCTGAGATGTTGCAGGATGTCATGAAAAATGCCTAAAAAAGAGCCGAAATTGATCGCGGTCACCATTTAGCCGATATAATTTTCCAATCATAACGAACCAAAATGTAAAGACCAAATAAAATTTTACTGAAAACCAAAGAGTCTTATTTGAACAAAGTAATAGGCAATCAAAATGGTAGCGGAACTTTTGCCCAACCCTGTGCAATGTGAATTTAATTCATTAAGTTTTATTTTCCATCCTTTGGTCCACTGGCGAATTTCATCACTTGCACATTGAAGTTTATTCGCCGCCATTGTTTGCCTTGTTGCTAGTATAGTGGTGTCGTTAACAAACGTTGCTATGCTTAGGTATTCAGACACTGTAGTATATCACTTGTATATAGTAGGTATAGGGCTGGGCCCAGAACGCTGCATTGAGGGACTCCTGCCTTACCTCTCTCTCAGTCTAGAATACTCATCTTCTTGTCTTACTCTAAAAAGCCTTTCAGATAAATATGATTTCAACATATGGTTCCGGAAGTATAACATTTAGTTTATGTATTAAACCCTCGAGCCATAGCTTTTCGAAAGCTGCTGCCACATCCAGAAATAAGGTCGAACACATTTGTTTACCTTCTAACGAATTTTGTATAATATGTGTAATTCTGTGAACCTGTTGAACTCATTTGTTGAATGATTGCATCTTACTCCAAATTGGTGATCCGGTATTAGGTTTTCTACCTTCTATTATTGCCTTCATTCTCCTCAAGAGTAGTCTCTCCATACAGAAGGAATATGCCGTAATTCTTTGGTAGCTGCTTAAGAATTTTTCCCGTTAAACGTCATACCCAGAACCCTTTGCTGACTTCAGATTGAATTTTATTTCCCTATAGTAACTTCTTTCTGAGTTAGAGTAATTCTACCACCATAATTATTGCCTACATTTTCGATTATAATATCCGATTCGGTTTGATAATATCAGCTAGATGATTAGCAAATACTTCAGGTTTTGATTATTTATCCCTAGCTCACGAGCCATCACTTCGCCTAATAGGAGGGCGTAATTGGAGTTTTTGTTGCCTTCCATAGTGAGTAGTTCGTATTTTCATTAGTGATCAATTTTCCAAGATACAAACAAAACGCCTTATCATTTAGCTTCTGAATTTCGCTGTTGTGATTTGTTATTTAGAATCGTCTTGTCGGTAGAAATGAAGCCCTAATTGACCGTAGTCGTTGAGAAAATTTCGGGAAACGTGGACGAAAAATTTCGCGTCGGACAGCAAATATAACTACTGTAGCTGAAGGAGAGTGTCAAAATCCGAGCACTTCAGACCACCGTCGTTATGATGAGTTTAATCGAAAGAACGCGGTATGAACGCTTACAAAGTTCAATTGTTTTCAGAATCGGAAGCAGTTCATAAACCATTCAATTTTAAGAAGAAAATGTCCAGGTTATTTGGCTTAATTGTCTTAATTATTGACATTTTTCTGCACAAGTTGCTCGACTTAGGATTATCTATAGTGTAAAAGATGAAACTAATTATTTTTCTGTGTTGTTACCCTAAGATGAAGATGTTAGGTGGAGTAGAATCAAGAAATATTCATTCGAACAATCTGAAAATGTTGCGTCCATAATAACACGATTCTGATGATATATACAGTCTTAAAGAAAATCTACCTCAGATTAACACCGCAGCTAGAATCTTTAAGAACATCGTAGGATTGGAAAATTGTGGTTGTCGCGGTACTCTAATTTATCTAACCGTTCATGTTATAGTACTTATTTGTACCAACGTAATAACCACGTATATGGAAACGGGCTAAAAGCGACTTGCACAAATTTGTGATTTCGGATAATTTTTCTATTTTGGGAAAAAAATCGAATATGCCAGAATTCTCTTACAACAGTGGAGGTCTCAGGTCTTAACATTTTGTTCATTTTTGTTTATAGTGAGGCGCAAGTGTTTTTTCCTCTGCAGAAAAAAGCTAAGTGATGTTCATCGATTTAAGTGAGGTTAACTAGTTTCTTAATTGCTAATAGTTTTTGCACGAAACTTTGAAACAGTTTTCGATCGACTTCTATCTGTATAGAGCCACAGCTAAAACTTCAGTAGGCTAATTAATCAAGTAGGCTATTAAAGCACAGTTCGTTCCATATAGTTGCAAATCTAATCTTGGGTGTAGAAAGGGTTAGCAATATTTCTGTTAATACTCTACATTTGACTGTTAGAATTCATCAACTCCTACATTTCTACTCTAGAGCGTTTAGAAGATTTACTATAAGATACAGTTCCACAGTTTAGCTTTCGTTGGTATTGTTATGATGATCATGTTAGTCCATATCAGTTAGAAGTACAGCTAAACCTCGCTTAACGAAAGAGTTTGGTTCCTGAAAATGTTTGTTAAGCTAGGATTCGTTAATCGAGGTATCAGACTATATGATTTTATATAAGAAATTATATATTAGTTTGGTTCCTGTCTTGTGTTTTCTCGATATTGTCAAACATTTGTTTATAACACATCATATTCTTTTAGATTTAGTAAATCACAATTCTACCGCTTTGTTCATTTTTATCGTTATCTCTAATAACCTCATATGTTCATCCATTTTTTAAAAAATTTCATTCCGAGTGTGGTGGCTTAAATCTTTTTGTGGCTTTTCATACTCTGTTGTTAGAACGTGATTCTACCAGTACTACTTGAACTTCGCCAGTATTAATTACTGCAAGCTGTTCATTTAACAATTCTAGAATGTGGACGAAAAGCCACTCTTTCAATATCGGCTTACCTTGCCATTACACATTATTGCTGGTTATGCTACTAGTATCTATTACATCACATACTGCATCTTCTACCTCGAGACATAATTTATGGCAAACTGCATTCATTGTTATGGCAAACTGAATCCACCGTCCCAATGTTATTTATTGCAGGCTTGATCTTGTATTCTTTCCATATTCCTAGAAGTGATATTCATTACCCTCATTAAAAATAAAACGCTTAACTTTTCGTTATTTATAAGCTTTAACCGCAGCGATTGGCTCATCGGTTGTATAAGACGGTAAATCAAAAATAAATGACAAAAGAAAATTGCCTTAATGTTTCCGACAGTACTTTTTAATCGTTTTTCCGAGGTTTGAATTCGGAGGCTTACCAATCCGAGGTTTTGTTAAGCGAGGGTCCATTAAACGAGGTTTACCTGTATTTCATTCCCACTGCCTTATGAACTTATATTTTGATGAGCTGCAAAATATAAGTTCTTCCAAATGCTTAACTTTAAGAGAGATACCGGCTATACTCTGGTTTCAAATACATCTTCTAACCCAACAAGCTATTTTGTTTTTTTATCCTAATGTTGTTCTTAATGGTACACCATTCTGATGTAGCAGCAGTTCAGCCAGAGTATATAATATCTTCCAATTTCTACTGTTGTAATTATGACAGATCATGTTTTAGTAAGGTTGTAGCGACATTTCTATATCGAGTCCTATTAAGGTCCTGAAACTATAAGACGTATGAACTTGCAGTTTTACATCAAAGCTCAGCTGGGTCTGACTAGATTACATTAATATTCTACATGGCCAATCCTAGGATAGGAACAACTTTTCTACTGATTTGCTTCTCCCAAATGGTACAGAAATTTGTCATTTCGATTTCACTCCAAATTAATTTAACATGGTTAGTCAAAATTAATTTTGTTAGAGGATCAATACAAGAAATGAAATGTACAAAATTGTATTCAATCAGCAAGTAAGGATAAGCGAATCACTGATAAAATCATGAAGCTAGGACGAAGGTGACTCGACCTCGTTCTACGAGCTAGTGCGTACAATCTGTTTGCGGTAAGTTCACTTATGATTGGCAATGATACATATGTTGATGATTACAAAGCTTCATCTTATCTAGATCTGGATGATTACATAATTTAGTCAAATATTATTATATTTTGTGTCAGCAAATTTATGCAACTGTCTTTATTTAAGCTTTCTGGCTAAATATTGAGGAATTTCCTATAAACAAGATCGTTTTAAAAATTTCAAAAAAATGAGTATTGATTTTAAGCAAAACCAAACAAATAGTGACTAATAATATGTATTTATTCAACACGACCCAAAAGATTGTACACAGCCTTGCGATGTGTTTGAAGATAACGTTATTGTTCTTTAACTTTATCTCAAAATTACTTTTAGTAAACAAGGCATAGACATTAGTTCTCAATCTCCAACTAATAGTATATTCCTTTTACTCTAGAGCTCTTGTATAATCTTAAAATTTTAGAACCTTGGACACACTGGCGAGTTGTTGAGTGCTTACACTCTTACATAAAAAACCCACAAGAATTTTGGGTAGTGAAAAACTGAGTTCTGCCCCCGAAGAGAATTTTGTCTAGGATACAAGAACATGGCTAAAAATTATTTAAATACTTACTGTTCAGGATACCACATTGAAAAGCAAGTCCGGCGAGCGTCAACATAATAAATATTTGACGCCAATCTAACAAAAAAAATGTTGCGCACAACCAAACAAATTTCTAACCATTGAAAATGGTCTGTGTATTTCAATTTTAATAAACGGATATCCTTCGACTGAACTATGTATACAAAAAAAAATACTTTATTGAATAATTTTAATGAACGAAGGTATTATAATATTGCGTGAGGTTATGCTGATTTTCTAGAATAAATTAAGTAAACAAACTATTTTTCTAAATAACAATTTTGTCGTTAACAAATTGAAATGGCTATAACACTCGTATAAAGGAAAAAATATACTTTATTCAGCCTTAATAAGGATAATTTCCTTCCTTATTATTATTATACACACTTCTTACCTATACAGCAACTATAAAAGGAAATGGTCTGTTTTCAGTACATGCATTATGATGTTCGTCATAAGTATATTTTTAATTTGCGTAAATTACAGCGTCCATTGAATGTCTTGAATCCAAACATAAACTGTGGTCGCTATCAGTACGCCACAATCTAAAATTATAGAAGATAAATGGTGACTCTTAAGTGGCAGGTCGATACAAAGGGTATTGATACAAACTATGCTTTTGAAATGTGACTAGTCTTAAAGAGATCGATAGTTAGAACATTCGGATTATGAAGATAGCATCTACGAGTATGAGTCAGCACAAACTTTATCATTTAATTAAATTTTTTTACTTTCGGATTCTTACAATTCGGATAGTTTCGGAAAAAACCTTGAGTTTACTCATAAGATGTTTTCATTTTTTTCCTAAAATACTTTGTTTTCGTTTATTTCTATGCAATCTGTTTTGGGGCTCAAGGCACTCCCAACTCTTTCCAGTTCGCTTATTTACGTCCTTACCTTACGCTTTGCAGCCAAATCGAGGACTTACGACTATAGGTCCATCTTCACATTGCATAGCTCCATGCCAGACTATAGTTCTGACATGCAAGATGGGTCGGTCCATGAGTTCTGCACTCCAACAGGGGGTCATAGTTGTGTTCATTCACACCACCGAACATAATCAAGTGGTAAAAAATCCCTTTTGCATCCTGCCCCTATCGGGATCCGAACCCGGTACCTCTCCCGCTCTCCTGGTACTGCCGCAGCTTTAACCACTGCGCCACCTGGGCGGTCTAAAATACTTCTGTATACGATTCTGGAAAATATTAAGTGAGAGTCGTGTTTTACAGATCAAGATACAGGTAATCGACACAATATGTAAAACTAGATTATTAAAAATCTGGACTGGCTCCACCAATCATCGCTGGATTGTCCATGCTTTTTTACTCTGGCTAAATTAGTATATTGTGACACATCCCCCAATAAAGGACAATTTCGGTATTTCTAAGGTCGTAAGTTGTTCCACTAATAAAAACCAAAAGCAATGTAGTTTGTCGAGTGAATATGTCGGAAAGAATACTGGAAGTACTCAAAAATCTCTGCTCCGTCTTCCAGTTGCTCATAGTTAGGATTGTATCGAATTTTCGATTCGGAACATAGGGTATCTCAAAGAACAATATCCAGTGAAAATACCAAATAAGATCCTCGAGGAATAATTATCATAACTCAAGAAGAACTGTAATCTTTGCTAGTTTATTATTACACTAAAGAATTTTGGTACGCGACAAGACACGAGCGAGGCACATGGCTGCTAGTGCATACCGTTAAAGTGATTTTCGATAGCAACGTCTCTCCTACGGGGTGCTGTGAAGTGTGGAATTATACTAACCAAATACTAATCTATCAGTATAAACAAATACAATTATCATACCGTCTATCAATTTATGAATCTAATCAATTATTATTACAATAGGTCTTAAATCTTCAGCTTAAAAGTTTTTGAAAAAGTTTGAAGGAGAAAAAAATCATGTATCGGAGACGAAGACCAGGGACCAACCGTTTTATTACAATAATTGAATCATTCAAAATCCAAATTAGCTTCGTTCGAAATGATCTTATTTTGAACGATCTGGACAATATGGCTATTAGCTCATCAAAATTGCTTATAAGAAACATCCACATAAAGCTTAAGATTGACCAAAAATTCCGATATGAACTATCGCCGATACCTTCAGAACTTTTAAATGTATATCTTGATTTCGAAACCTAAAGATAAAGTAAAAATCAGGTTAACCATTCACCATTAACACACGACCAATCACCCGGTGAACTTATAATTAATTCCGCCTCGACTATCCAAGCCATATGAGTAAAATCCTACAAATTTAAAAGAAACCTTTAAATAAGGTAGATGATCAAAAAATTCAGCTGAGCTGCCTTTATATCTTTGAGGGCTGTCTTAATAGGTTTGGCCAAGAACCCTTCCTCGTGATGCCGTCACTTTACGTTAATGTTTCGAGGAAATACAGAGGAGTACTCGGAAATAATAAATGTAAATATTTTAGTGTAAAACATACGGTGGACGCCGTTAAAGTGCTTATCTTGAACAGTATCATAAATAACAATTTAACATGTAACACTAGCCCTAAGTGATTAGGAAACAATTGTCGAAGAATATGCATGTGATTGAGTATCTAGTGAGGTATGACTTCTAAACACCGCCCTGCCAAGTGAATCCGAGTTTTGAAAGAATAGTAGATATTTCGGTCAACTTTCCGTATAGAAGCTTACCTGTCAGAGAATATGAAGATACGACCATCTCTGTATTTTATGACTACCCATAGAGGCTGCTTTCAAAATTGAGTTATTTCCGCCTGGAGTAGGCTTCCTTATTCCACAAAAAATTGTGGAACTTATTACCAATAAGTCTTATAGTTCTGATGGTTTTTAATTCAGGATTATTTTGGAAAAAAATGCCTGAAGGGTCTTCTTTAGCTAAACACAAGTCTGCTAGCGGTCACAAGGCAGCAAAAGATCGTATAACGATTCTTTTTTGTAGTAATGCTTCCGGCGATCATATTATGAAGCTATTGAAAGTAAACAAAGCCAAAAAAGCACGTTCGTTTGAAGGGATAAATAATGACAATCCTTCCGCATATTGGAATGACGCTAAATTGTTCAATGATTGGTTCCGTAACTTATTCGGGCCAGATGTGAAAAGGTATTTAGTAAAAAAACGGTTGCCTTCAAGGTTCTTCTTATTCTTGATAATGCTTCCGGTCACTATCAAGATTTACAAGAGGAAATTGTCATTGTGTTTCTACCCAAAAATACTTCTCGTTTGCAAACCCTTGGCCGAGGGATAATTTCGAAATTTAAGGCACTGTACATTAAAAAATCATTTAAATATATGGTATTTTGGATCAAATGGAAAATTAAGAATCTCTTTTGATTATTGATGCCTGTTGTCATAAGTTGAAACTAAACAATCAACGCTCAATACGTGTTGAAACCCAGTATGGCCTCGTATAGTTAAAAATAAGAACTAAAGACTGTCTTAAGAGAATGAATATAATTGAGTTAGGTCAAATGTTGGTTGGATAAGGCTTCAAGGATATGACAAGACAAGTAGACATTGCTGAAATAATAGAAGATCCAGAATTACTTGAAGATGAGCCAATAGAAATAATATAAATGCGAATCTAGTGCATTTACAGCGAAGGTCGTGTTTTAAGGCCTTGAGATCGAAAGAAAATTAGGCAACTATTTTTATCATATAAGACTTGTTTACTGTGAAATCTCACGGAACTACCTTACCTATGGAACAAGGATCTAATGAGATAGTAGTCTAGCGATGAAAGTATTAACAAAATGACTAAAAAGAAATATGTATAGAGATTTTAGTTCCACGGTTTTGCGAGGAACCTATTTTCCATGTAAAGCGGAAGAAAGGTGTACTATAAGAATTATCTTTACGCTACAGACGAGCATCTCTACCCCTAGGAAACATACGTAGCTTCCATTGAATAAATAGGATTTCTTTTAATTGGACTCTTAAATATCTATCTTCCATTCGGTCTACGCATTTTAAAAGAAAAAAATTAAACTGTCAGAAACATATCGCTTGGTTTCAGGTTTCTTTGGGATGCACACTATTTAATTCAGCCTTGATATTACATATTCTGAACCGTCTTAAATATTGGTTAAAATCAAACTCTAAATATTTTAAAAATTTTAATTTTTTATTAAGTTAATTTCCATTTGTTGTTTTCTTTTATTAAATATTGCATTTTCATTACGTGTTTATTTTTATGTATATAATATTTTGTTTCCACTGAATTTTCCTATTTTTGTTTCCATATTCTCTCGTTATAACAACATTAATTAAAATTATATTGAAAAAAAATCTTATAATTTATTATAAGACTATTATTTATGATCTTAATAATTAATTTTATTTATTTATTTTCATCCTAAAATATTTTATTTTGTTTCTGGTTTGTTTATAACAAGGCTTAATTTTAATTAATCATAATATAATTAATATACTATTTATAATTCATAATAGTAATTTTAAATTTGTTTTTTTATTTTAATTTATCATCGCATTTTATTTTGTTTTTTTTTATTTTTAACTTTTATTGTCTGAATAATTTTTAAATTTTATTTCAGTATTTAATATATTTAAATTTGTGTATATTATAGTTAAGTAGTAAGTAGTGTTATCTATATTTTATATAAATATATTTATTTCATTGAAAATGTGTTCTTAAAAAATTTGTCCTGAGATAAGGAAATATTTGAGTGCATACCAAAATAAAATGATTGAATTTGGGAAATATGCAGCTAGAGCGATATTATTATACGAATACTATTTATGTACTCAGTTTTTGTTCGATTTTACAGTCACAACACCAAACAACGACGATGACAATCGGATCGTATTGCATAAATAAGGCATGTTTATTTCAGTTTAGGGTTTCTTGCTGTTAAATATTTACGACATTTACAAGAAAAGGAATTAAGAGATTTTATTTTGGAGTATCGCAGAGTACGCTCTATTACTGTTTGAGGTTTTTCGCACGAATAGTAATTTAATAAAACTAATTTATTTATTTATTTTAGATTTAAATTTTTTTTATAGTCTTTATGCTTATACATTTGATTGTAATTACTATTTATTATTTATTAATATATTTTTTTTATTGTATAAAAAATATTTTGTTTGTTTTCATCGTATCAGTTTTCACAAAAAATTTCAATCTAAAAATAAACAAAAATAATATTTAGGAGTTTTTAATTAAGTACAGAATAATTAATTTATTTTTTATAAACTCGTATGGCTTTTGTGATTCGCGGTTTTTATGCAATTTATAAATTGACATAATTTTCGATCTTCTGATTTTAAAAGAAAATGATTTAAAATAACAATTATTGCGGTCCCATTACAATTGAAAACTAATTTGTATCTTTACATTTTAAATATATAACAATAAGCAATAAAAAGCATTATCTCTTATTCAGATCAACCTAATCGCGATTATATCCATATTTACATAAACCTCTATAAACAAATAAAATTTGCTCTTTCAAACAAAAACCGAATGAGCTGTGTTAATGGACAATTATGTGGAAAAGCAGTACCAATAGCTTATTGCATCTCACATCACAACATCATCTAAGACAAAACCTATCAAAATGAAAATAGAATTATGATAAAAAATAGCAAATAGATAGTACAGTACATAAATATAAATATATCAGTACATACTGATCTATGTACAACAGACCTCTTAATTAGCCGAAATATAAAACCGATATGAATTGTGCAATAAAAAATGCCAATCGATGCCTAGCTATATATCGTTTATTCAAAATAAGAATAAATAATTTATCAAAATGGTGCACAAGTTTAAATAATTTTATAGAGTGGCTGAAAACAAAGCTTTTTTCACAAGCAGGTTACAGATACTGTTACAGCAATGGACTTCCCTGGATAGTAGTAAAAACTACAAGGGGATGTAAATCTGACAAACATCAAATTAAACGTGGAAATAGTTTTGACAGATTTTAATGTCAGTGTGCTTCAGAGAATTAAAATAAAGTTCAGTGTCAATGAGAAACATCTGGAAAAGGCGAACGAGAACATCAAGTCAAAACCTAATAGAAATAACTAGCTAAATATATAAATATTGGAAAGCTTGTGAATTTATAGAACCACAACTATTCGTTATAGACCGACATTAATTTGAAAATAGCGACACGTTTCAATATATTTTAAATAAATTAGAAAGATACATGTTTAGTAACTATTCCAGAAAATCTGTGCTTTGTTCACGGCACATTGAAATTAAGTGTGTATTATGAAACAGTCAGATTCGGATTTTTTTGTCGATTTTGAAAAATCGATCCACCGCGAATTTTCCTATAATGAAATTGTTTGGTACAATTTGTCAAATGTAAGCATGAAGTTGGCAATAATGTACTTTGTAGTTCACTGGAAGCTGCTAAATTTTATTTTGTTCATGTGGTTTAATAACTAATGAAACCTATTAATGAAATCCTGCTTATAAAACTGTGGAATATTCAAAACATACTATAAAATGAAATTCGTCAACTACATTACAGTCGGATTATGACATTCGATTTTCGCAAAACCGGATTTCGTTTTGCTTTTTTAGTTTCATAATATCAAAATCCGCTTTCGGATTCGATATCGAATTTTTCATAATAGCCCCCTAGTTTCATATTTATAAAAGAATAATCCAGTAAAAAAAACGAATCTTTTAAATTGACACACTAAAACGATCCATTCAACAATTTTTCATCAATCCGTTCAAGATCAGTACATACCGATCTATTTATAACAGAATGCCTAGCTCTATATATTGTTTATTCAAAATAAGAATAAATAATTTATTATAATGATGCACAAGTTTCAATCATTTTATAGAGTGGCTGAAAACAAAGCTTCCTTCACAAGCAGGTTACAGATACTGTTACAGCAATGGACTTCATTTGGTAGTTATAGAAACTAGAAGAGGATGTAAATCTTACAAACATCAAATTAAACGTGCAAATAATGTTGACCGATTTGGAGATCAGTGTGTTCCAGAGAATTCACTTAAGGAACAGTCTCAGTGAGGAACTCAATCAGGTTATGCTGAAAAATTATTAACGGGAAAAGAGAAAATCGGATGACCTCCCAAGTATAAGAAAACTAAATTCAAAAATGAGTTATCGTATTTGATTAAACATTTCCTAAATTTTAAATATTTATTAATACTTTTATATTAAATTAAATCGAGTTAAAAATCCGTTTTGGGCTTTTGAAATGGATTGGTATTTCAAGATCGGGTTATTTTTTTTTGTTTTTATTTTAAATTTCTCAAGATTAACAAGTGTGAAAAAACTGTATGTTGTTTGAGTGTATGTAATAGATTTTGTCTGTTTGGTTTTCATTTTAGTTGTATTACATCTTAAAAATTTCCAAAAGAACTAGATAGCGAAGAGTAAAATTTGAGATTGCTCGAATGTTGCCTTAGTTTTCCTATTCACATTCTGGAACTTCAACTGCGTCCTTTAAAAATAGCGAATACATTGTATTTAAGGAAAATTTTAATCGATGTAACTCGCCACCAGTTTCTAATTCCTACAATTCCCTTTCTCGTTTTCCGTCAATTTCTGATTGCTCCAATAATTCTGAGCGAAATATATACCAATTAAAAGACGATTTATAACGAATTACGGTCCTATGTGGATTAACAATGAATAAAATTTTAGTTGTTTTGCACGAATATTATCCATGGCTCCCCACAAATGTTAAGATTGTTTAAAAATACCCCGCGGGTTAGTGATATTGTAGATTTGGGTTCTGGAGTTGTAATTACTTTTATTTAGGATTATCTAGAGCACTGGATTATTTCATAAAAAAAATAAAAATTACATTTAGAGACAATAGAATTGGATATAGGTATTGATAGATTGATTACCCATATCTTAAATTTCAAATAATCAACTGGCCACTAATGATGAATATTGTTGGCTTCTCTTGCCACGGATCAAATAAAAAAATATTGATTTTCGAAAATTTCTGAAGGATTTCACGGAAGAAATGGAAATTTTAGAAGCACTTGGCTTTGAATATAACGGCAAATATATTAAAATTTTATTAAGATCATTAATATGTGACGCTGATGCTAGTTATATTAGTAAAATCTCACTTTGGATATTTTGCGTGTACAAAATGTACAATTAAAGGTGCAAAGAAAACAAGGTCTATATAGTTTTCCCTTTTACTCAAATCTCAGACTCCATTGTCCGAACAGAGGAAAAGTATTAAGAATATATTAGATGAAATGCACCACAAACAAATTGAACCGATCTAAAATCTCTAGAAAATCTAAAGTTTGGCTGTGTATCTCAAGTACTAGTTAATTATATGCATTGCGTCCTTTTAGGTGTCACAAAACAGTTAATAACGTATTGGATTAAGAAAAGAAAATCTGTTTTTAAGTTGTCCCAAGGTAAAATAAAACTAATTTCCTATGATCTACAAAAAATAAAATTACCGACTAAATGTAACAGACCACCACGAGGTTTAGAAGAGTTTGAACGTTGGAAAGCAAACGAATTAAGGCATTTTCTCTTGTATACGGGACCGATTTTACTGAAGGGCAGGCTTTCGGAAGAATATTACAGGCAGTTTTTATGTATAAATCAAGAGTATTGCTTAAATGAAAATTCCATTAAAACCGCTCTGTTCAAACAATTTGTTAGTAAACAGATAACCGCTCGTACACAGGAACACGCGCATAAAAAATGGATTCCAGCAGGACAACAACTAATATGTTTAATTCAGAAGATTTTATTGAAAGTATGTTTTCTTCAACAATATTTATTATTTTATCCTGTATCTTTTAAGCTAAGATTTGATATTATTTTAAAAATATTCTTTAAACAATAAAATATTTATAAATTCTTGTTAATATTAATTTTTTATTTAAGGCGATACAGTTCTATACACTTCAACACAGAGTACCAGAATAAATGAATTGCGACATTAACGCAGCATGATGCACAAACGTGGTTTACAGAAGGCTATACTTCGGAATTTATTGTTCAATCAACATCTGAAGGGGTGCAGACAGATTTGGTTCAAACGCAGCAAACCAATTTCAACAACGCAATTTCAACAAATTACAAATTTAGAAAAAGGCAAAAACACAAATGAGGGAATTTGTAAAGCTTCGGGATAACCATTTAAATATGAAGTATCTCTTTAATTTCGAAAATGCGAAATTCAGTTTGCAATTCAACTATGGATTTATTTTTACGTTTTGACGCCAACATAATGAAAGACAAGGAATCGTTAAAAAAAGCGTACAAAAACATTTGAGTGGGAAATATTCAGAAAAAAACTTATCCGCAATTGAATTTAAGCGTATTAGTGTAATTGCTCTTTATTTGGCTGGAAAACCACAGCCGCAGATTATTAAAACATCTGCGTGCGAATAAAATGTTTGTGTATCACACCATAAATCGTTATAACGATACTGACGGCATTGCAAAACGCCATGGTGGTGGACCAAAACTCACTGCTATATCGCCGGATATCATTCGGTATGTGAAGGCCAAATTGCTTCGGAATCCACGCCATAGCGGCAGAAAAATGGCTCGTGAGGCGAACATTTCGCTGGACCGCTCGTTTTTTTGGACCGACGCATCAAAAGAAATGCTCAAATTTAGCAGAGCCTGGATATTTTAACAGGTCTCGACGCCGAGTCATTAAGCGCACGTCAATCAAGATCGGCTGAGAAACAAAGTTCTGCGGTTCATTTCCACTGCCTAATGACCACAAAATTCACCAGACGCAAATCCGCTAAATTTTTCGGTTTAGGGTATTTTGAAGAGCAAGGTTGGGACAGAAAAATACCAAACTGTCGATCATCTCAAGCAAGCGCTTCGCCAGGAAAGGGCCAAAATACCGCATAGCCACTTTCGTGCTGCATGTAATAGCCGTTTGAAGGTAAACATTGCGACTAAGGGTGGCCAAATCAAAAACTGCCAATACAATTCCAAGATTTAAATATTTATGAACATTTTTTACTTTTGATTCAATAAAATTCATCAAAAAATAAAAATTCTGTAGCGTTTTCTTTTGGGTATCATTCGTGTCAATGTCTGTATAAATATTCTGTAAATATTGGAAAGCTTGTGAATTTCTCGATATTCGTTATAGACCGAAATTAATTTATAAATAGCGAATCGTTTCAATATTTTTTAACTACATATTTAGTAATTTGTTCAGAAAATCTGTGCTTCGGCACATTGAAGTCAAGTGTGCAATCCAGTGAAACACAACTAATCTATAAAATTGACACACAACAACGATCGATTCAACAATTTTTCATCAATTCGTTTTTAGATTGAAATAAAATTGACATGAAATAATTCAATCGATACTAATGTGTGGCCAGTTCTTGTTTCCAAATAAAACTGTGAGCTTAAGCTCAGCATTTTTTTCTACCAAAATTAATGTGAAACTTAAGTCTAAATAATTTTGTAAACCAAACTGTGTCTGAGTAATTGAATAAATTTTGTTGACGAAATAAAATTTCAATCAATTTGATTCGATTCGAACTAACAATCTAAACTCAGTGCGAATTTGTCTATTTAGTTAAAATATTTTTATAACTTTCGATTGTAACATACATTTGAACTCATAATTTTGATTTCTAATGTCTGTCTAAAAAATATAATGTAACCGTTGATGTCAATCATTTAAATGATAAAAAATATAAAATCCGGACGGATTTTTTTTATTCGGTCCCGCCGAATTAGAGAATTTAATATATGTTTAAATAATATTCGTTTTTAAATTTAACCAATTTTTAATCAATTTTTACAAAATTTTCACAATCAACATCACACGGTGACAGTACATTTATAGTATTGTTGTTATAAGTTTCAATCTCAATTCTACGGTTGATTTAGTCACTTCTCGATTCACAAATCGATCGATACGGACTGAATGATTTATTATTTATTTCACTTATTTGTAAATATATATTTTTATTTTATACTATGCCGAAAATGTAACAGACAACAATTTATTATTTTTAAAGGTTTTTAAATTAATTAATTTTGATTATTTTAAAATAATAAACAAAAACAATTCCAAATTTGATTTCTCGCGATATTTTATTATATTTTTTAATATTAATTTTAATTATTAATTATATTTATTTATATTTATATTGACTATTTTCAAAACAAAAATAAAATAATTATATTTAGATAAGTTATTAATCGTACCAACATTCAGCGGGTTGATTTGTTGTAAATGGTGAGATACCAAGTTGCTCCATTTCTTCAAGTGTATCACAAACGTATGCGGCTACATCAGTGTGACTTCGTTCGCCACGTTGTATAAAAGGATGCTGTAATAGTTTACTATATTTTGGACGATGTGATTCTTCTTTAATTAAACTTTTTAATTAAAACAAAACATTAGATTAATCAATAAGTTGTGATATTGTCGAATTGTAAATTGTACTCACCATGTATTTACAAAATCTACAAATTCATCGGAAAATTCAATACCATTGTAGGAAGGTTTTAGTCGAGGCGGATCACCCTGAACAACTTGATATAATTGTTCGAAAACTGATCCCCATTTTGGATAGGGAAAACGACCGGTGGCCACCTCCATTAATGTAATTCCTAAAGACCATACATCACTCCTAACATCGTATCCTTTAGCACGTTGCGGATCAATTCGCTCCGGCTATATCGAATATATAGTTTTAATACAATACTTTAATGAAATATTTGAAATATTAACTTACCGCCATATATGGCCGACAGCCAGCGTCTTTAGTGCGTGCAATTGAATCTACTAGCTGACCCGATATACCAAAATCACATAGCTTTATATCACCGCGACGATGTAACAATATATTACTAGGTTTTACATCACGATGAATTATTTTTAGTTTTTCTTTTAAATAATTAAGCGCATGTACTGTGGCTACGGTTATTTTAGCTAAAATTGATTCTGGAATACGTTTATTTTGATCCATAATAAATTTGTAAAATTTATCAAGTGATGTATCCATCAGTTCCATACATATCCAACAATCGCCCTAAAATAACAAAATATGATATGATTAAATCGTATATAATATATTAATCGTATTAATTTTTCAGATCGTTCTTTCACTAATCTTCAAGAAATGATCTGGCTAGGTATAGTAAATTATGGGTTCCAAATTAGGCCCATGAACAAAACAAGTCTCAACACTAAATTTTAACAAGTCTAAAAGTATAACACAGTAGTGCGATTAACCAAGAAGTAACTCAAGAACTCATCGGCTGTCCAATTTTCGAATTATTAGTCGCGATTACAAGTGTAATCTGATGTTTGGGTTGATATTTGAAACGTACCGGATACAAATTGCAAAAGCAAATAAGATATCGGTATTCTGTACGTTTCAATAAATCAAAGCAATAGTTGAATGGATTATTAAATTGAAATCGGTTGGATAGTACCGTGTTCATAATCTGACTATCGGTTTTATTCACGAGCCAGTTCCTATTAAGCTTGATGACTACGGGTCTTATCAACACTACAGTAAAATACTTGAATTTCTGGACTCTCATCGGATATAAGGTTTTAGCCTTGTTGAGTTTGGAAACAAGAGAAACTGAACACTATTCTAATGGATCAAGCATCTTTTTGACATAGTTATCACCAAATGCAAACACTTATATCATCTTCATATGCAAGAACCTGAATCGTTGGAATAAAATGTTTCACTTTCACGAATGAAGTTTATCAAAATACGATTGGGAAATATCAGAATTAGTTATGTGATTGATTAGCATTGTGATAGCGGTACAGCCATTACACACAAATGTATGTATTTATTTGGAATTTTCAGATATTCAAATGCATACGATGGATTATCTCGAAAGAGTCGTTTATAACAAAATAATTAAATCAGTGACTGACCGATTTGAACAAAATTCTTCTTGGATGTTACCGATTTTCCCTCAACCAGAAAATTAATTTATCCCAAAATAATGTAAAACAGTAGAATACAAGCTACTATACTATGAAAAAAGCTCCACCACGATAGTACTCATATTTGAAGTGATCATTTTTGTTGAAGATTGGATATATCGCGGTCATGTTCAATTCTTGGGTATAACTTATTTTTCTGGGGCAGTGGTTAAAGCTACGGCAATAGTAGCGGGAGGTACCGGGTCCGAATCTCAATAAGGGCAGAGGACCTCGCCCCCCTGTTCCATTCCCAGATGTAGGAAAATAACCATTAAATTGGGAGATAAGTTGATAACTATAAAGACGAGAAGTGTTTTATCACGTTTATTGAGGTCCCTGGTGATAAACGAGTTTCTATCTAGACTGAGCAACCATATGGATTTGATTTCTAGGGTTATGCAGATGATCTGGTTTAAATCATTAGGAGGAAATTCCAAAGGAAAGTAGAATATGGTCCTATCTAATTCAAGAAGCCATCGACACAGTTTGTGGCAAAGGTATAAGTATGACTCAACGCCAACTAGGCATATAAAAGCCACAAAAGCTATACCAACAAGAACGCTACCTTAAATGCGGTGCGCAGAAAAAGGCAATTTGGTAAGTCATCGAAAAATTCTAGTGTCATTTTAAGACCACTACACCTTTTTATTAAAAAGGAACGTTTCAATCTTTTATTTTTTGATTGGGATAGCAAGAGGCGAGGAGAATTCACATTCGAACATGACTATTTAGTATAGTATATGGACGGATTAACGATAGACGGTGAAACAGGAACAGATTCTCATTATCTATGGAAAACAGAATTCATAGGCCAATCCATCTTCTATATCAGTACTATAGGCTGGTATGGCGCTATGCAATGTTCAGATGGTTCTACGTATATCGGACCTATAGCCGTACGTCCTCGATTTGCCTATGTAGTGGCGTGTAAAGTAGGACGTAAATAAGCGAACCGCGAAAGTGGAGGGAGAGCCAAAACAGATTGCAAAGATTGAGACAGCCAAACAGAAAGTTATTGTTCGGTTGGTAATGCCGAATAAGGTAAAAAAAAAGTATGTTCGTTCGGTTACATATATCTAACTTAAGTGTTCTCTTTGAAAATCAAATTACTTTTGTATGATTTGAGAACAAATACCAAAACTTCAACATTGTATCCTAGTTCACAATTGCGCTAACCAACAGTTAACAAAAAAATATCGAGGTACTTCAAATGTTTGTCAACTGAAGACAAAATGAACATCATCCACTTCGATACAATCGATTGTTTGAGATTGCACAAGCAATCTCAAACAAGTCTCATTCGTTTTGAAACCGCCATGACTCGCAAGAATACCGCTCAAAATTTTCAGCTGGTCTCTCTTCAATGATAGAGCATATTTAGTTAACTTCAGATTAGAATCACTGACAGATCATCTTAAATCAAGCGCAGGTCAGTAGGTTCCAAATCCCGAACTTATGATAAGAAACCATCACTGAAAAATACAATGATTCTGATAATCAATTTACAAAACTTTTGGGACATTCATTGATCTCTCAATGGGTAAGGCACCGAGAAAGGATTATCGTAGCTCCAACTCTGGTGAAAATATTGCCATTTACCATATCACTAAACATATTAGTTTAATTAAATCTAAATGAGTAAAAGATAAAACTATAAGATAAATCGAATAGCAACAGTTGCGTCAACCTGATTAAATTATGTATAACAATTAATGTAATAAAAATATTCTTATCGCTTGCATATCACATCAATATTGCTGTCCCACTAATCAAATGGGAAATCCGTGTACATACATACCTCTTTAAATAAAGCCCCATAAAATTGCACGATAAAATTGCAATCGTTCGATTTCATAACAACTTCTAAATCCATAAGTAATTGTTTTTGCTCCTTTTCATCCACTGTCGACCGAATACGTTTTACCGCCATCACAGTATTTGTTCGTCGAAAAATCATTTTATTTACAGCCCCAAATGCACCTCGGCCAATTTCACCTAAATCTTGTAGATCTTCTGATGTAAAATCAAATTCTTCGTGTGGATTTAATTGTAGTTTTCCCGTAGCTTGCATTTTGATACGATCCCTATAAAGAAAATTACGATTTTCAGTTTTCTAAATCAATGGATTTCTAATAAAATTATATATTTACCTTGTTCTATCGGGCAGTGGGGTTGGGCGTACTGGTTTGATTTGCTCCGGTTGGAAACTTAATTTCAATTGACGTTTTCTTTCCAGCGATTGGTCATTCATATCGAGACGGGGAAATCTTGATCGTCCTAGAATGAAATATAAGAAATAGAAGAAAATTAATACCGAGTCGTTAAGTGGACATTTTTATGAACTAGCTGGAATTCTAAGATCAGAAGCAGAACCATATCAAGAGAGTAATACTTTAAAGTAGATAAGCTACATGGGCCCTGGAAGGTAATCGAATATCACCATCATAAGAATCAAAATACTTCAATTAGTATAGAGGGTCAGAAGCACAGTAGAAACCACTTATGTCTCCAATCTCCATATCTTATCATGAAGAGATAAGCACCCACAACAAAATATATAATACTGTTATCTCTATCTAACAAACGTAAAACATAAATACACCGATGTGTATATCGACCATGTGTGATAATCATAATCGATCAACAAGACTTTGGCCTTGCTAAAAATAAATTAAAAATATGGACAGAAGAAGCATTGGGTTACATTACATTGTATATTAAAAATAGTTTTCCTCAAAATTAATTAATTTACCTGCTGACGAGGAGTTCATTTGATTTGGATATTCCGCCATTTTGATTATTTTTTACGACTTTCTTCCTTCGAAATATTACGATTTATTTCTAATTTCTAATAGTTTTTATACCACTTGTACTCTAAAATTAGTTGAATCCAATTTTTTATCGTTATTTAATTATAAAATAATCAAACGAAAAACACGAAATGAAAATAAAAACTTTATTCCAAATTTTATCCAATCATGGTTGACAGAGCACGCATACACACACAAATGAAAACACAATATATTTTGGTCAATATTCACTTCACTATCGAAATTATAAACGATTGTTCTTAATTATTTAATCATTTTATATTTTTTTGCTAATTATTAACACATTATTATAATATTTAATACATAAATAAAATAACAATTATTTTTTTCGTTCATGAATAAAAACAAATACAAATTTGATCTTGTTTGACAATCGAAATGTCACTTTAAATGATTAGGGCTGCCATAGACAAATTGCCAACGTGAAGAAAATAAATATGCTGAAATGTTGCACGCAACAAAATGCGATTCTATTCAAATGTTGCTTATTTAACTTATCGGTTCCAGTGCTCTTCAACCAAATACATATATGTTGAAATAAGAACCAGAAAACGATACGTGTAAAATCTATGTGTTTCTCAGTCCGGTCAGTGTTGGTTGAACTTATGGTTTAAAATTTAGGGCTTTGATGTTTCATGCAACTTTCAGATGAAAATTCAGCACATTAATGCTGAAGGTGTACTCTGAGTTGAAATTAACTATAGCCTGAGCACACCGAATCGAAACAACTGTCAAAAATATATTTCAACTGGCTGTTATTCACTGTACATAATTATATTTGTTTATATTTTTAAAAGTTTAACTTAAAAGTAAAAAAAAGTGCATATGTTTAGTAAAATAAAACAGCCATGAGTGATCCAGATATAGATGCCCAAATAAAATCAATTGTCGAACGTATCGAAGTACTTGATGGCACAATAATTTCATTACAAAGAGAAAAGGCCGCCCTGCATGAAGAAAAGTCCGATCTCGTAAATAAAAAACGCCTTTCAAAGTCAATTAATTTAAGCAATCAGAATTGGGAGAGTGAACATTTTGAATGGTCCGAACGTTTGCGACACATACGAAGTAAAATATTTCGTCTAACTGAATTTCGGCCAAAACAGTTGGCTGTAATGAATGCACTATTGGATGGCAATGATGTGTTATTTGTTGCCCCAACCGGAGGAGGAAAAAGCTTATGTTACCAACTACCTGCTCTTGTTACAGACGGCATAACAATTGTTATATCACCTCTTATATCTTTGATGAAAGATCAGGTATGGAATTTAGTGAAATTAGGGATTAAAGCAGATCTATTGACGTCGACCACTGATAAGCAGCACACTAATCAACTGATCAAAGATTTAGGCAATGTAAATTGTACTCTTAAATTGCTGTATGTTACACCGGAGCGTATGGCGAAAAGTAAAAAATTTATGAACAATTTACAGAAGTGCCATCAAATTGGACGACTTGATCGTTTTGCAGTCGATGAAGTACATTGTTGTTCGCAATGGGGACATGACTATCGGCCCGATTACAAATATCTAGGCACACTCAAAGTGTTATTTCCAAAGGTTCCAATATTAGGTGTGACAGCTACCGCAACCTCTAAAGTTATACTCGATGTACAAAAAATGTTAACTATCCAAGATTGTATAATACAGAAGGCTCCGTTTAATCGCCCCAATCTGTACTATCAAATTTTAGAAAAGCCGCAAGATAAGGAAATTGTTTTAGATCTCTTGGCTGATTTGCTTAAAAATCGGTTTAAAAATCAATCTGGAATTATTTATACATTCTCGATAAAAGACTCGGAAGATATTACCCAAGGACTGCTGTACCGGGATTGTCAAGTACGACCGTATCATGCCACACTATCCGAGGACAAACGACATTCGATACACACAAAATGGCGTGACAATCAAATCCAAGCAGTCGTGGCAACTGTTGCGTTTGGCATGGGAATCGATAAACCGGATGTTCGTTTTGTAATTCATCATACGGTCAGCAAGAGTATGGAAAATTTCTATCAAGAAAGTGGTCGTGCGGGACGTGATGGCCAACGGGCCGAATGTATTGTACTCTATCGATTTGCGGATATCTTCAAAATCACAACAATGGTGTTTTCCGAACACACAGGCATTCGAAATGCGTACGGCATGCTAGAATATTGTATAAATGGAACGAGATGTCGACGAAAACTCATTTCAACTTACTTCAGCGAGGTGTGGTCCGATGATGACTGCAACAAAATGTGTGATCGATGCTTTTACTCCGATCGTGTTATGCCACCGCGACGAAACATTGCTCCATATTGCAATGAACTAGTAAAAATATTGAATCACGCCCATCAAATCGATCAAAAATTGACGGGGCTCAAATTATTGGATGCGTGGTTTCATAAGGGGCCAACAAATTTACGGCGAACCGATATAAAACCACCATCAATTGATCGATGCTACGCCGAACAAATACTAGCGCATCTCTTAATTTTAGGCTATTTAATGGAGGATTTTCATTATACGGCTTATTCCACAATAAGTTATATACAAAAAGGATCTCTTACATGTGAAGCCGATAAGGAGTTACTATTTTATTGTGGTCGAATATTTCCAATGCCTACGAATATCACAGAACCCCAACTAAACGATTCTACCGCAGGTAAAACGAATGGGGGACGAACGAGTCGAGGTAAACAAAATGGTAAATCGCGATCATCTAACTCTAGCAAAAATAATTCATTCAATGCCACTGTTGGCGAATTAATTGAGATAGAAAAGAAACGTCGACGATTAAGACTCAGTTCCGATTCGAATGACGAGGTTATAATGTTAAATGATAAACTAGATGTAATTGAAATTGATTGAATTGGATGTTATTATTGTTTTGTTAATTTTAGTTATAAATAAATTAAGATTTATATTGTAAGTTTTTACAAACAGATGTAGCAATGTTTTTTGGAGCTCCAATCATTTCCAACTCTTTCGCGGGTCGTTTATTTACGCCCTACTACGAGACTATACATAAGTCCGATTTACGAAGAACTTCGGTACATCGCATGGAAGATAAGACGGCCAGGATCTCTCTTAACCATTAAGCTACAACCGACGACACCGAACGTAATCAGGCGGCAAAAATCCATTTAGTATCAGCCCAATTGGTTTCGCCCCTATTAATACGAATCATCTGGAGAAATTAAATGTCTGTGGTATAGAGTAGAATTGTACATTGCATTGCTCTAACGATGTAAGGGAGGACGTCCAGGACCCTTTTATGAAGCTCTTCTTTTAAATAATTTTTTTATCAATCGTAGGGAAAAAGCTAGGAATCATGTCTAAATTTTAATTTGGAATGTATTAGAATAGTTGAAGCGTACAGATTCATTTAATTGAATTATTAGTTGAATGTCGATCACGAGCCACGACTAGGAGAGCTATTATGAAATAATTCGATATCTAATTTTTTCCTATATCGAAAAATCCGATTCATTCGTTCGAATTTTCTTAAAATGAAATTGTTTGGTCAAATTTGTCAAATATAAGCATGAATGAAGTTAGCAATATCTGTTTTGTTGTTCACACTTGCTAAATTTTCTTTTGTTGTTGTGGTTTAATTGCCTAAAGACTTGTCATGAAATCTATTAATGAAATCTTGCTTATTAAACTGTGGAATATTCAAAACACACAAATTCGATAACACAACATGGAATTCGTCCACTACATAGTACATAGTTGGATTTTGACATCCGATTTCCGAAAAATTCGACTTCGTTTCATAGTAGCAAAATCGGCTTTCGGAACCGATATCGAATTTTTCATAAGAGCTCCCCAGCTCTTCATACTGTTGTAAACAATAAAAAGATGCCAGTCAGCTCTCTACGTCGTGGAACCATCGTCACCGACAGCGATTTCTTACCTACCGAAAGGCGGTTCTCCCTTCAAAGATTACTGTAAGATGCGGTTCGGATCAGCACGTAGAACGTAGCCGAACCAGCGTACTCGCTGTCCTTTGATTTCATACACGATACTAGGAATTCGCATTTAATTCATGATCACGCGATTAAATAGAGCTCGGTATGCGCCATTAACGTCAAGGTCCAACTCACACATACATACATGACTGATCAACACTCTGTACAAATTCAGCTTATACGTATTTGCAAAATATTTTGATTTCAGAAGTGAACTTGATAAACTTTCCCACACTATTATCGTGAGTAATGAGAGATCCAAGATACTTGAATCTCGGGGACTTCTTCGCATCTCCTTGTCGAACACCGGAATTAATTGCAAAAGTTCTCGACAACCTGTTCTCACACAGCATTGTGACTGCGTTACTGTCATTTTACACAGATGTACGTATTTTTTAGGTATTCTTAAATGTTCAAGCTCATACCATAGCCTCTCTCGATTGATCGAGTCATAGACTTGCTTGAAATCTAGGAATACCTAGTGTACATCGCGAGATGTTTCGTAGTACTTGAAAAGAATCATCCGTAGCAAAAAAAACTTGATCAGTGACTGACCGATTTGGACGAAATCCTCCTTGATAGTCACCGAAAATTTCCTCCGCTAGAGGAGTAATTCTTCCCAAGATGATGTATGACAGTAACTTGTATGCTGTGCAAAGGAGAGCTATACCTCGATAATACTCACATTTCAAGCGATCACCCTTCTTTTTTAATATTGGGCATAACGCGGCCACTTTCTATTCTTCAGGCATAACTTATTTTCGCCATATTAGTCGAACAAGGTCGAAAACACAGTTCCACAAAGTTAGCCCTCCGAATATCAAGCGCTCTGAATTAATGTAATCAACTCCTGATGAACGATTTTCTTTAGTCTCTGCATGACCATTGTAAATTCCTCATAGGATGAATCCTCAATAAACATCTCCGTGGTCTGTATTTGAGGGTATTCAAATGCAGCTTGTGATACATGTGGAACATTAAGTAGGACAGACAAATGTTCACACCATGTATCGAGTACCGCATCGACGTTAACACAGAGGTTTCCATCCTGGTCCCGAATGGCAGTTGACCGAGATCTTAAGGTATGGTACAATTCGGTGATTTCTATAAGGAAACCACGCGAATTGTGCTCATTGCTGAGTTGTTGTACTCTTAAGACCTTGACCTTCCACCATTCGCGCTTCTTCAGTCTGCAAATGCGTTACGCTGTCCTCCTAGCAAGAACTGCTTTGTTTTTTCTTGCAATTATAAACCGAGTCTGCGCTTCATTGTGGGCTATATTGCGTTGCTCAACAGCAAGGCGACACTTCTCATCAAACCGATCACTTTTGGGTTTTATTTTTCTCAATACCCAGAATGTGCTGGGCAGCAACGACAACCAAGGTTATCAATATTTCCCAGACACTGTTCACATCATCAGATTGTTAATTGGATTGCATTATGCTATTGCTGACAATATTTTGATATTTTCGTTGCGTTTCTTCATTTACTACTTGTATGACAATCTCCATCGTAGCTTTGCAGTGACTAGATAATGGTCACTGCCTAAGATTTTGGTTGACGACCGATACGATCTCACGTTTCGAGCCCGGCCTTTAGATATCAACACATGGTCAATTTGGCTTCGGGATCTTTTATGTGGATGTGTCCATGTTTCTAAGTGTATGTTTTTATTAGGAAAGAATGTACTTGCCACTTTGAGATCATGAGCGATTACAAAGTATATCATTCTTTCGACATTTTC
The DNA here is from genome assembly GCA_963932295.1 of Tipula lateralis. NCBI lineage: Eukaryota > Metazoa > Arthropoda > Insecta > Diptera > Tipulidae > Tipula > Tipula lateralis. The sequence continues at coordinate 166,212,820 of OZ010737.1, forward strand.
GGTCGCAGTTTCGTGTCAGAAGTACGAACCTATATTATTGCATAGGTCGGTCTGACTTCTGCCAGTTCTAGCATTAAAGTCACCAATCTGACATCGTGCTCAGGTATAGAGCCCATCAGATTATCCAAATTATTATAAAATGAGTCTTTATCTTGAGGTTGGCTTACGTTATCAGTAGGCGCATGTACACAGACAGTTGATAGGTTGGTTAATCTCAAGTGCAAGCGAACCTTACTCAGCCGATTATCGACTGCCTGAAAGTCCAGTACAGCCTTTTTTACCTACGGTCCAATGAGAAATCCAACTCCAAGATTTCCGAGGTCATCTCCACTGTGTAGAAACGTATAGCCCTGGAACACATGGTCTCCACTTTTAGGCCATCGAGTTTCCTGGAGCGCTACGAGTTCCAGCCGATACTCTTTCATACATGTGATAAGGCCGTCAAACGCGCCAGGTTTTCGAAGTGACTGCACGGTCCACGTACCGATCCTCATTCTCGTTTCCGGATACTTAAGCGGGGGGTCATTATTTTTTTGGTGGTATCCGATTTTTTTTTGGTTGTTGACATTTTTAACAATTTTGATTTTTTACGGATGCGAGTCTGACGACCCAGCGATCCAAGCAGATTTAGTCGCCTCCTACGACAAGCTCTGGATACTGTGGTGGTATTCTATGAGTTTCATGTTTTGTTTGTAAAATTTACGAAACATGATTGCCCCCACCCACAGGGCGTTATTTGTTTGGTATACCTAAATATTCAAGCCATAGCCTCTCGATTGATCGAGTCCTAGACTTGCTTAAAAACTCTGGTGTATATTACGAAATGTTTCATTGTATTTGGAAAGAATCCGTAGTGAAAATACTTGATCAGTGACTGACCGATTTCAACGGAATAATCCTTGGCAGTCACGGATAATTTTCTTCACCAGAGAAGTAATTCTTCACAATAACAATGTAAGACAATAACTGGTGTGCTGTTCAAAGGAGAATTATACCGCAACAATTCTCGCATTTCAAGCGACCCTTCTTGAATATCGCGCATAACGCGGGTCACTTTCCATTCTTCACGCATAACTTCATTTCGCCTACTAATCGAACAAGGTCGATTAGTAGGCGAAATGAATAAAAGATAGCTCCACAAACTTAGCTCTCCGAATATTACGACCTCTGAATTCATGCAATCAGCTCTAGGTGAACGATGGTTCTTTAATCTCTGCAAGGTCATGGTGAATTCCACAAAGGAGGACAGAAAAATGTTCACGTCATGTATCGAGAACCCTATCGATGTTAACGCAGAGGTTTTCATCCTGGTCCCGAAAGATAAGAGAAATTTCCACCAGATTGTTTTAATCGCGGTTTTTGAAATTTCGTTCAATTATGTCCTTACAGGGTTGAGACTACAGTGAGGACTGTATGGTGATGTCGACCCAGGGTCAATCCTTTCGTTTTATCAATTAGTGCAAGATGATTTAATTCCAATCGTGAAAGTATAATGTCATTGGCCAGTTCGTAATGTACCAAATCAACAATTACAGTGCGGTTCCCAACTTGCGAGTGACAAGTATGTGTCCTCAAATCCACGAACATCTGTTGTCATCATCACCTCTCATCATTATTAAAGACTTATAAGACTATTTAAGCTCCGTCTTCTATATGTCGGCGTTGCCCACTAATTAACACGCTTATGTTCAATCTCGTTACCTTTGAGTACTGAATATACCACAATTTCCCGCTCAAATGTGTTTTTCGTGTCTAAAAGCACAAATGACTAATGGGGACAATATAGTATGTACATACATTATGCTTTTATACTATATCCTACTGATGCATTAATATCGCATGCACTTTTCGTACTTGGTGTGGTTACATTTTATTTATGATTCACTATCATGCTATAAATCTTTTTGCTCGTGCAAATTTTATCCCGACTATGTATCATAACACTATATACTATTAATTATAATATATGTAAAGTGGTAATTTTGTGGTGGCGTTCAGTTATTGGACAGCATTTCTGAGTTTATTATTATTCACCAGCCAACCAATGGTGGCAGTATGGGAATGTTTATATATAGGCATATAAGAATTGCATTGTATCGAGGTGTCCCTCGACAACGAACAGATTACATTTTGTATAAGGCATCATAATAAATATTCATTTTCAACACATCCATATAGAATAGGAGTTTTCTTTTGAATAAGTTTTTCGCAGAAAATAACAATTTTTCACCACAAATACCCAAAAGAAAAATGTTTTCTTTTCAAAAAAAAAAAAAATTCAGTTTTTCATCATTCTATTGCTGTTGATGGTACTGCTGCCATAACACGAAAAATCAATAGAACTGAAATTTAAAGAAGACAATTGTTGTTTTATAAATTTATGTATTTCGTTTTATATTAAAGAAAACGGTTTTGTTCTATCTGTAGTATGTACATAAGATGTATATTGTATAGTGGAAATATTAGTACAACGTAACAATGCAGATATTATCTCCTCCGGTACTGTTCGGTGTATGTATATACGTTTAATGCTACATGAGTATATACTAAAAGATTTATTGAAGATAATAAATTTCAATCAACATTAGAACAAAGCTTCCGAACTAACAATGAACAATCAATAGAAGCTTTTCCTATATATTTGGACAAGACGATTGTGCTCCATACTAATAAATCATTAACGAGAAGAGCTGTACGTTTTAAATAAGAAATAATAAATTAATTAAAAATTATCTATATAAAAATAATTCTGATTGAGTTCGAGACCGACCTATGTAATAATATAGATTCGTACTTCCGACACGAAACTGCGACGAAAAATGTCGAAAGAATGATGTACTTTGCGATCGTTCATGATCTCCAAGTCGCAAGTATACATTATTTCCTCATAAAAACATCCATTTGGAGATATGGACACATCCACGTAAAACATCCCGAAGCCCAAACATCCCAAATTGACCATGTGTTGATTTCCAAAGTTCGGGCTCGGGCTATCGAAGACGTGAGATCTTATCGGTCGTCAGCAAAATTCGTAGGCAACGACCACTATCAGGTCTCTGCAAATTTGATAAAAGCTATGAACCTTAAGATCTCGTCGATGCGGTACTCGATACATGGTGTGAACATTTTCTGTCTAAGTCGTTAAGACCTTGATCAAAAAGTTCCCAGAATTTAATCAGAAAATTAAAAATACAAGTTTATTAATCTAAATCTTTATTGTCCCCTTAAAAGTAGTTCCCATCGTTTACAACACACTTATGCCAGCGCTTGATCCAATCCTCGAAACAGTTTTTATATTCGGTTTTCGGTATGTCCATTTAGTGCTTCCTGCGATATTTCCATTATTTCCTCTCGGCTGCTGAAACACGTTCCCCGTAATGGGTTTTTAACTCGATTGAACAGGGAGTCAAATAAGGTGAATTCGATGGCTGTTCGAAGGTATTTGTTGCATTTGAAAATGAAACAAAACCAATAATGCATTATAAAATCCACGATTTTTCTGCCCACAATTCTGGTCACTTTCTGCGGATTGCTTCACGCAAATGTGTCATACCACCAAAATAATACTATTTGTCTGGCCTTCTGGCATAAATTCGTGATCCACTACATATAGTTGTAATCTGTGAAATCGGTGAGCATCGCCTTATTTTTTGACTGACGACGTGGTTTTTTGGTCTCGGCTCATTTGGTGAACGCCTTCACTTGCCTGATGTCTGGATTGCATGTAGAACATATAAACCCACGTCTGGGTCTCCAGTAATGATCCTTTTGATGAATATGGGATCAGATTCAGCCTCTCAAATCATGTCTTTTGCGATGTCAACACGGTCTCTTTTTTGCATGAAAGTGTTTTGGCACCAACTTTGCTGCTACACGTAGGAAAACCAAATCTTTAACCAAAATATTTTTTGTTGTTAATTTGCGATTATTGAAAAACATTTCTTTTACTTTTCTATGTTTTCGTCCGTTTTCGATGTCGATGGTCTGCCCCTGCGTTCATCATCTTCGATTGACTCACGATCACTTTTAAACCGCTCGTGTCACCGGTCAAACGACCGTTTTCTTTAGAGAAATCCATTTCTAAAATTGTAAATAATTGTCAACACACACAGAGATAGATGTACTCTTGACTACGAAACTTTTGCAAATGTCAAGCTTTAATTCTAAGATTTAAAGAGAATATCAAATGTAGGTACAGATGTACTAACCTAACAAAAAAAACAGAACTCAAATCGGACCGATGGAAGTGTCACACCGGAACCTTTTTGATCAAGGTTATATTTCACATGTATCACAAGCTGTATGTGAATACCCTCAAATACAGACCTTAAAGATGTTCAATGAGTATCCATCCTTTGAGGACCATGTCCATGCAAAAACCTTAAAGATGTTCAATGAGTATCCATCCTTTGAGGACCATGTCCATGCAAAGATATTCGCATAGCTAACTTTGTTAACTGCCTTTTCGACCTTGTTCGATTGATATGGGAAATGAAATTATGCCTGTAGAATTGGACATAACACGGCAAGTAGCCGTGTTATGTCCAATATTCAAGAAGAGTGATCGCTTGAAATGCAAGAATTATCGCGGTATAGCTCTCCTTTGCACAGCATGCAAGTTATACATTATCTGGGGAAGAATTACTTCTTGGGTGCAGGAAATTATCGGTGACTACCAAACAGGATACCGTCCAAATCGGTTCGTCACTGATCAAGTTTTTTCACTACAGATGATTCTTTCTAAGTACATACGAAACATCTCGCGATAAAGCAGATGATATCTGTGTGATTGGATTAAGTGGCAACTGAGTGAAAAAGATGCTTGATCCACTGGAACAATTTTTAGCTTCCGTTGGTCTCAAAATCGGACCGGGAAAAGAAATGTATGTGATATATGGCCCAAAACGCGACGTTGATGGCAAATACCGAGTTCTGTTCAAACACTTTCGGTAGACGAATGGTCGCAGTCGGTGACGTTGGCTCCACGTCGCACAAAGCAAACTGGAATCTTCTATAATTGCTTGCAACCCAATGAAGATCTGGTTTGTCATCGAAGTCAGATAGTTGACACGGTAAAGACCAGTAATGGCCTGAAAAAGCAGTAAAAAAAATATCTGAATATTGGTACTCATATATGTAAGGAACATACCGCATTAATACCAGCATACCACAAACCAATTTTTGATTTCACTTTACGACTCGAATAGAAAAACGTAAAACTTTATTCAATTACAGGACATACATACACGTATATACGAGCGCAATGGAAATGCATTTGCTATTATCGTATAGCGCATTGATAGAAAAACTATTTTTATAGTTTGACTAGAGAACAATATATAGGAGAAATTCAATCAGAAAACGAATTTAAAACGATTTTCACTTGTGCTATTGTACTCGTATTATTACAACAATTTGTTTAATAGAGTTTTCAAGATAAAATTGAAAATTAATATTCAATTTGTTGTGTCTTTATATTTATATTATTATTAAAACTATTTCTTTACTTTAATATTTATTATTATAGTGTTGATTCTCAATGTCTCGCTGTTTGAGCGGAATAATGAAAATCTATCAGGACTTCCCTTTTTGTATTTATAATACTTTGTTGTTACATTAAATTTACAACTATCTAGCTGGTACGTCATGGGGTAGACTTAATTCGTACTCCTAACTCAAGGCGACACAGAACATATTTTCTTCAATTGACTTTACTTCAATAGGCTGCTGTGTCATTCTGCAATTGACTTCAATTGCAGAATGACACAGCAGCCTTCTTCATAATCTGTGTGAATTATATATCCAGAGAGGTGTTGGAATCAATTTTTAATTCGATTTTGTGATTTCTCCGAAGTACACCAGACGGCATAGAAAAAAGGGCGCAGAAATTGTATAGGGAAACAGTTTCAGCGTCATACAATGGCAGAATACTATCACGAAGAAGACTGAGGTAGATAATTATGTGGCAGAGCACTAACCTAAGGCCGGTGCAAAAGAAAAAAAAACGGTGTGAAGAGGAAGATGAGAAAAATAGTTGTGCAATCGGAACGTAAAAAGCCCTCAAAAAACCCCTAAAAAGTTATTACTTAGTTTGTTTATTCTGTCAACGGCTCGGTATGACCCTTATAAAGAAGCCATGTCCACTTGGGAATATAATACGAAGTATGAGTTTGCCAAAACAGATGGGAACGTTAACTTATGATAACTTTAGTATTACCACCAAATAAACTCGAAGAACAACTATTTGCCCATTCCAAACTTCATCTCCATAGTGACCATAAAAATGCAGCTACATGAATTTAAAATGTGCAGATTAAAGAACTATGTCTATATTAGGCTGTACTCGGATCTCAAACATCTCGTACGTCTCCATTAATAAAGGAATGGAGGATAAAAGAGAAACGAACACCTCGGCAAAATTGATTTGTTCCAAACATAAGTCGCGAACTATCACAGGTAAATTACGAGATGAGTAATTTAGCCGATTACCGGTATGGCCAAGAAAGGATACACTCAAGGGGATGTTATATCTCCTTTTCTATGGTATTTGTGCCTCTGGGTAATTTAATGCAACAAAGATTGAAAGAAGTGCATAAAGGATGGACTTAGTTTCAACCCACATAAAAAACAGTGGTCGTGCTATTCACTGTAAGAACAAAGCTGGTGATTATAAGGTACTCATTTTGAATGACTTTTTCGTAAATTGAACTTTATCAAGTATGGAAAAACATATTTAGGGATGATATAGGATTAGAAACTTACTTGTAAGAATCATTACTACGATGAACAACAAAGCCATTGGTTGGTTTGATCTACTGGTCAACAGTTTTTAGTGCCATATTCACCTATATCCTCCTGAGAATGAGCTGATGTGTCTACCTGTTTGTCTGTTTCTATCTTTGCTATCTATTTTAGAGCTCACGACACTCCCCACTCTTTCGCGGTTCACATATTTATGTCCTACTTTTCGCCATTACGTCAAATCCAGGACGTACGACTATTGATCAGATTTACTTAGAACTATCTGCTCATCAAATAATGCCATGCAAGCCTATATTACGGACATGGAAGATAGGCCACTTCATAAACTCTACACTCCAATAGGGAACCATAGATTAGTTCATTCACACCGCACCGATCATACTCTTATCGGGATTCGAAACTGGTAGAGCTTAAGTGGTAAATAAACTTGAAAGCTATTTAATCGTTCCAACCACTACATAAACTTACATTCACAGTGAAAATACAGACCGAGAGAAAATTTAAATTTGTGAATCTTAAAATCATATATCCATTCCCATACCTTCCAACTGTAGACCGACCAAAGTTTTTAAAGTTATATTGGCTTTTCGAGTTGAGTATAACCGAATAGTGTTTGATATAGCCGTCGATGGTATGATATACGAATGGGTAAAAGTTGGGCGAGAGGACAAGGTATGAGTCTTTCAACATATCTTGGCTTATTATTCAAATGAACATCGTATTTCAAACAAAATTGCTGGTGTGGAATCACTATAGAGAACACTACAAACAGTTCGCGGATACCGAGTGCATGAGGTTGGATAGACTATATACGAGTATGACGCAGCAGTTCGGGTCTTACCAAGAGATCATCCTTGGTCGATAGAGCTAAGGAGCTTTTAAACTCAGCTAACTTGAATTAAAGCTACTCACTGGCTTGCTCGTGGTTAATATTGCCTTACAAAAACGGATTATGTTCGTTCTTGATTTGGATTATGCTAAAAACCAGGTAATCCAGACGGTACTTTGGTGGTGGATCCATATTTTCAGGCCGACATACTGGCAAACATCTTTACTTCGAACTCGAGCTTAGTTGTCCCCGATCGATGTAACGCCTCCGTCAATTTCGTATTGTGGTTGTAAAATGGATCCTGTCAACATCTCGGAGCAAATTGTCTTCAGGAACCTAAAGGCGATGGACGTAAATAAGGCCACCATACCTGACGGAATTCCTGTTCGAATATTGAAAGAGTTTGCCAGTTACTTGGCTCCAATAAAAACTAAAAATGTTCTTCTTTCTTATAAGCAAGGTAAATATCCGAATGACAGGAAAAGTGCGATGGTGCAATTGACCCTTAAACGTGGTTGTGATAAAACTGACCCATCAAACTACCGGCCAATATCAATTGGGTCAGCCGTGGCTAATGTTTTTGAGAAATGCATTAACCAACAACTAGTGAATTATCTTGAGATTAATAAAATAATTTCAGATAAACAATTTGGCTTCCTCGAAAGCCGCTTCAAAACCGATCTCTTGTCGTACCGATTGCAAATGTTTCACGAAGAAGCCTTTGCAATCTCATTTGTAAACTTGTGGCAACGGCTTGGATTCGATGACCATCAAGTGGATAAAAAGCTTTCTCAAAGACGGAAAGCTCAACGTTGTGCTAAATGGGAGATCATCAACGAGACAATCCCCAAATGCCGGAGTCCCTCAGCGATCAGTTTTGTCACCAACTTTGTTTTTGTTATACATTAATGACCTGTTGGATAGCACTGTGAACCCTATCCACAGTTTTGCTGATGATGCAAAATTACAATCTTCTATTTCATTCGAGGTCCAGCCTATAATCCACCAGAGTTAAACGGTAAACGGCTGGAAGTTGTCACTTCGCTTGATTTCGGTTTGAATACAATATCAGGTCAAATATAACGAGAAAAAAACGCAAATATGCACATTCTCACGTAAAAGAAGTCAGAACGAATACCCTTTTGTGGTAAAAGGCCACGTTCTCGTGGATTGTGATTCAATTCGTTTACTTAGTGTTTCAGATTAGCAACAGTTTAAAATGGAATGAACACATTATAGCATTGGCCAAATCAGCTTCACGTAAACTCGGGTTCCTCAATAGATGCAGACGGTTTTTTTTTAGATCGCATCAGGTTCTCCAGATAAAGGTTTCTATCTCCAGATAGAAACCTTTATTATACCTTGTATAGAATATTGCTGTCAAGTTTGGGGTGGATCATATGGCATTGCTCTCCAGTTGCTGGATAGAGTTCAGCGATGTGCCTTCCGAATAATACGAAACCCCAAACTCACGAAAGATCTAGACAGCCTACGGCACCGCAGAGATGTTGCAGAACTCTGAATGTTCTGTAGATTAAAAAATGGTAAATGTTCTGCAGAACTAAAGGAGAAAATACCACCATTTGTTACGCTAGGACGGGTAACAGGACGATGAGGTTAATGCGCATAGGTTTACGATGAAGCTGCTGAAACCTCGAACTGAAGATGCAAAGCGCAAATTCATTTATCGAACATCTAGGAAGTAGTATTCATTGTTCGGTTTTAAGTTTCTATTGGAGTATAAAATGTACAAGTTCAAGGCAGCTATCAACCTTTACATGAAGGTTCGCGCGTTGAGTGCAGGAGCTCTGACAGTTACAAGGAGTTAGGACAGTCTTAAAGTTCGTCCTGCACCCAATTAAAGCTAACATAAAAAAAAAATAAAAACGTTACATCGATGATCATATATTTTGAAATCGTTGCGGCATTCCTATAATATATGTACATAGAGCTGCTAAACTTTGTTAAATCACAAAACATGTGCCTGCATTATGTCTGGTACGAGTATAGAAAACTTTGTTTAAAACTTTAAACCATATTTAAACGTAGACATCTTTATTCCATCTTAAATAACATTTTATCCAAACAAATATATTTAAAAAGATTTTGTCCCTGAATATAAACTACTTTGTTAAGTTTCCACAACCAAAATAGGGACCAAATTTTTGTATACATTTTCAATATGGTTGTCTATATGTACACCCAACAAAATTATAAGAATTTTGTTGGTGACATCATTAAAGTGCGATATATTATATAGACTGTAAAATTGTATATGGTTTAAACCACCCAAACGTTTATCTCAGGTTCATCAACACCAATATTTGTTTTATTCATTGTAATGACAATTATCCTTAATTCTGTGTGTTACGTAAAGGGGTTTAAGATTTTACGACCGAATTGACGATATATCTTAATCCAATATACGGTTATTAAATTCGGTCGTAATCCCTTAACAACAACTATATATAAACATGTACCGAGTATAGTCGATATTTTGACCTTTCATCCGAATCCACAATAAACAACCAAAAACCCTTTATTTAACCGATATATCGTCGACATATTATATGTATACCGATATGTGAACCGATTAAATTTTATTACAAATATACAAAACCATGAACAGGCGTTTTCAAACCGAATTTATATTATGTTTTCGTATATACAGTGGTTATTAGTTTCATGTAGCCCCTCTATATGTACATAGCATAGCTATGTGTGTACAAGAAAACTACCAAATGATTGCCAACAGAGAAAGTATACAAATGCATGATGGGAAAATCGATTGGAAAAAGTTCAGACATAAAAATGGTTTATGTAACGAGATTTGTGTTTTTGTAACGAAACTAACCCAAAAATTACTCTTCTATGGCATTTATATACTCGTACTTATGTAGAATAAATTACGGATTTTATATCGCACAGTGTAATAAATTAGTGGGTGAAATAAACTTACGAGTATTATGGTAATTTAGGATACAGCACAAATGTTGAGCAATGTGTGTATGTATGGTACAAAAATTCAATTTGTTTGGATATTTGTTAAACCATTAGGACTGATTGCTAAATACAATAGATACGAGTATTATACGTTGGTAAACTCCGATTATGGGCACTATTAAGGGATTCCGATTTTGCTATGTGCTTTTCAGCCATAATTCGAACTTGGTGATGTTTTTAAAGCGACTAAATATAGCTGGAAACGCTATTCGATTTAAAACCAACTAAGTCATCTTTTGAGGTTATCCAGGAAACCTATTTTGTTGGTATCTCCCTAAGATCTTAACCCTTGTGGTTGGGGGGGACGCTTAGAATTCCACCACAGCACCCACTGCTTCTCTTGGGAGGCATAATTCTCGTAAAGATAAAATTTATAGCCTTACCATTTTGCCAATGTCCAAAACTCGTGACTAAAATAAATTGCGCACATCAACATATCGAATCGGAAACAAAAGTATCGCATAATATCTATCGAGAACGCATTCTACTTCAATCGCTACCAGTTCGAACAAGCATTCGAGTTGCAACGTGGAGTATGCATATTCATTAAAGACCACATTCCGTGCGCTCGACATCATAAGTACGGAATTTTCTTATTCCTAATAAAATCCTTCTCCTAATAAAATCCTTTTTTTAATTAGTTTATATAGGTCCCCCAATCAAACGGATTCAGAAACCATGAATTTCTTCGAAGTTATGTGGCGAAATTCACAATCAACATCCCTATTGCGAATTAATAATGGTTGGTGACTTTAATGGCCACCATAAAGAATGGTTAAATCACCAAAATACGAACTGTGCTGGGCGCCAGTCGGAGTGGTTTGCTGTTTTGCATGACCTTACGCAGATTGTTAGTGATTCCACATTTGAATGTCAAAATTCTACAAGCAGTCATATTCTGGATCTTTGTCTTACAACAATTCCGAATTCCATTGAAGCGCGTGTCGAGGCTGGAATTGGAAATTCTGACCACAACCTGATAACCGTAAAAATATCTGTCGCAACACCACCAGAATTTAGACAGCATAGTTAAGGCGTCTATGGCATTGTAACAAGGCTGACAATGATGGGCTACGGTCATTTTTTCAACATTTCCCGTGGGAGAGCCATTGTTTTTATTACAATCAAACAGACGTTCTACATGGAATGAATCCCATTATCCTTTTCCAATCCCAATCCTAAATTCAAAATATATTCAAAAGAAGCCGCCAATAGCAGTCAGACAAAATTAATCTGCTCCGAATGTAACATCTGTAACACAAATCTGTGCTAAGGAAGCGAAAAGAGATGACAACAAAAAAAGCCGCAAATGCTTCCGAGTTGAAAATCTCCGATTGCAAATTTTACATCGGTGGTCAATATCTCAAAAACATCTATTTCAGAATTGAAATGTGCAGAAGGTGTTTGGTGGTGGATCCATATTTACAGGCCGACTTACTGGCAAACGTCTTCACTTCGGACTCGAATTTAGTTGTTCCCGATGGAGTTACGCCTTCGTCAATTCCGTGTTGTGGTTTCAAAATGGATCCTCTCAACATCTCGGAGGAAATTGTCTTCAGGAACCTGAAGGCCCAATAGACATAGATAAGGCCACCGGACCTGACGGAATTCCTGTTCGAATATTGAAGTAGTTTGCCAGTGACTTGGCACCAATATCAACTAAAAATTTTCTCCTTTCTTATATAGGCATGGTAAATACCCGAACGTCTGGCAGAGTGCGATGGTGCAACCGGTCCTTAAACGTAGTTGTTTTGTGGTTGTTTACCACCGATCTTTTGACTTATGTTACAAACAAATCCACAGTTTTGCCGATGAAGCAACATTGCACGCTTTTATTTCATTTGAGGTCGAGCCTACTCCTTAAGAGTAAAACGGTAAACGGCTAGAAGTTGTCACTTCGCTTAGTTCCGATTTGAGTACAATATTTGAGTGGGGAGTAAAAAATCAGGTCAAACTTAACGAGAAAAAAACACAAATATGCCCGTTCTCGCGTAAAAGAAGTCACAACGAATACCCTTTTGTGCTAAAACGCCACGTTCTCGTGGGTTGTGACTCAATTCGTCTGCTTGGTGTTCAATTTAACAATTTAAAATGGAATGAGCACATTATAGCATTGGCCGAATCAGATTCACGTAAGCTCGGGTTCCTCAATAGATGCAGACGGTTTATTAGATCGCATCAAGTTCTCCAGATATATAAAACCTTTATTAGACCTTGTATAGAATATTGCTGTCAGTTTTGTGGTGAAGCATATGGCACTGCTCTCCAGTTGCTGGATAGAGTTCAGCGGCGTGCCATATGAATAATACGAAACTCCAGACTTACGAAAGATCTAGACAGCCTACATTACCGCAGAGGTGTGGCAGAATTCTGCGTGTTCTATAGATTAATAAATGGTGAATGTTCTGCAGAATTAACGGGGAAAATACCACCATTTGTTACGCCTTGGTGGGTAACACGAGGAACGGTTAATGCGCATAGGTTTACGGTGAAGCTGCCGAAACCTCGAACTAAAGGTGCAAAGCGCGTATTTATTTATCGAAAATCTAGAAAGTGGAATTCGTTATCCGGTTATCAGTTTCCGTTTGAGTATAAAAGGCACAAGTTTAAGGTGGCTATCAACCTTTACTTGAAGGATCGCGCGTTGAGTGCAAGAGCTCTGACAGTTACAAGGAGCTAGGTTAGCTAAAAGTTCACCCTGCACCCGATTAAAAGGAGGCAACCAATGAGTCATGACTGATATTTTGTAAAAATACTTTCGAGCGTTTTCACTTTAATGTGGTCGATAGTGATTCTTTGTGATTTTTTTTGAAAATTAAGTCCTTTTAACCCTGTACTGATATCCGATGAATCGATGCAAATTTGTCTTTTTATAGCTATCACATAACTTCAATATTGTTGCCTACTGCCATGATGTCAAATAAAACAGCAGCTAAAAATCATCGTTTGTCCATGGATTTGTATGGTGAGCATGCTCTTGCAAAAACATAGTGATTTGAGTGGTTTATTCGCTTTAAAAGTGTTGATTTTGACATCAAACACAAAGAGCATCCTGGTCACCCAAAACAGTTTGATGATGAAGAGTTAGAGGCATTACACGATCAAGATTCGTGTCAAACGCAAGAAGAACTTGGAGAATCATTGGAAGTTGATCAAGCAACAATTTCCAGACGTTTGAAATCCTTTGACTTATTCTGCAAACATTTGAATCATCCAAAAGATGGGAAATTGGGTGATATACGAGTTGAAGCCAAGAGACGTGGAAAATCGCTTTTACATGTCCGAAATGCTGCTCGAGTGGTCATGCTGTACATTTGGTGATACCAGCTATAGGTGTGATCCACTATGAGTTGTTTCAAAGATACACAATTTTGTGATAGAATGCCTAGAAACTGTTAAAATGTTCTTCCAAAACTTCTTCGATAATTTCACTTAATGCGATTTTACGCGTTTTTAAATCCTATTCGAATAGCTCCGTTAAAAAATTCGACGTTTGTCAAAGGCACTCAGGCAACAAAACGGCATAGTAATGCGTCACATACTAGATCTCGTTCTGGCTGTTCAAACAAACATATTTAGGTTAGTCGAGTAGAGAATGTGACATTTAAATTTGCTTAAGTAACCATGCATATCGTGTCCAAACTAAGGTCAACTTGATATTTAAAGAAGTTTGGAATGCTCAGAAATCGGTTTGGCCGAACCTTGAACAATGCTATCGAGCTATGGCTAGTTTCGGACTTTCAGTGACCCATTTTATGATTAGTTAATTATTGACTTTTATACCACTGCTAAACTTAACTGAACAGTAATCAATTTATATTGGCGGCCTAGCTGTAAAGAACCAGCAACTTTATCGCGGGAGGCTGCGCTACTAATTCCAAATTAGAGCATTGCACTTGCAGAAACACTCTAATTTGGAAGTGTTGCAGCTTGCAGTGTTAAGCAAAACAATGTTTATTATAAGCTCTAATTGGTTAAGTAATTGCTCAATGGTATAAAATACGATTTTCAAAAGGTTTTCCCAGAAATATACAAATTCGATAACAGATAAACATTTATTTTATTTCGATTAATTAATTTTAATGACGACAATTACAAACACGCTTTTTATTACACCAACCATCACGAAATCCTTGTAGTTTGCAGTTCCCAACACAACCCCACTGATTAATTTTAATACCAGAATTTAACACTCCGCAAGTCAACCGTTTCGTCCGAATTTTGTTTTCATCATTATTTGCCAGCACTGCAAAATCCGAAATCGACTCAGCAACGGTTGGATATCCATGTACAGCCAGTACTAACCAAGCAGCACAAAGAAGTAAAACTAGTTTTATGCCAAACATTGAAGTGATTTGGTTGACGCTTTCAACTGACGCTTTGTGATTAGACTTCGCACAGTAATTGTACAATAAATTAACTGTAATCGGTTTATATAGTAAAGTGTTTCTTTGTTCCGACTTGTTGGTATAAGAATTTGTGCAACCGCATATTGACCGCAAACATATTGATTTACAAATAATTGATAGCAAGCAATAAATAAGTGTTACAGATCCATACCATGTCGATACTCTAGAATCAACTATTTCGATGTTTAGCTAATTGTAAGTATAAATCAACAGAAGACGTCATATCGCTGTCACGTCAAAAAAATTGTCTGTCGAGTATCCTATGTGTTCAACTATCAAAAAGTAGTCCGTCACTGATATTAAATTTCGACAGTGTTACTGCTATTTCCTTTGGCCTCAAAGTCAACGAGTCAAAAACCAAATATCTGATCTGTGGATTTAGAGGCCAAGACGGAATTGATTTCAGTAGTAGTAACCACACGTTTTTTTGACCACCCAGGTGGCGCAGTGGTTAAAGCTGCGGGAATTGGAACGGGAGGTACTGAATTCGGTTTGGGCGGTGCGATCGGTGGTGTAAAATAAACATATCTGGATCCCCTGTCGTGTTTAGAATCCATGGGCCGACCCATCTTCCATGTCAGTACTATAGGCTGACATGGAGCTATGCAATGCGCAGATGGTATGACGAAAACTCGGACGTATGGCCGTACATAGAGTGGTATCACAACGGATCAATCGCCGCTCTAAGTGTGCGATAGCAGCCACAACAACATAACATAATAACATAACCACACGTTTGAAGCAGTGATTCAATTAACTTGGATCTCTCATTACTCACGATAATAGCGTGCGAGAGGATATCAAAACTTTTCGTACCGCTAGCAATCGGGTCTTACTACATCTAGACGTGCACTTAAAACCAATATACCTTACCAATTTGGATAAGCTGAAATTGTATATTGAAACGAAATATGTAAGGTTTTAATACATTTATTTATAAATTAATTCAATTTTAATGACGACAGTAACACACACGCTTCTTAGTACACCAACCACCACGGATGAATCCCTTCAATATGCAGTGGGCAGCACATGCAGAATGATTAACCTTCATTCCCAAAATGTTTAAACCGCAAGATGATCGTTTCGACCGAATTTTAAATTCATCATTCATTGATCCAACAATCGGATCACCTATGTCCAAACGAAGGTGCTTGTCCTGCAAATCAATATCCGAATCATCGGCCATTGGATGTGTACGTGCAAGCACTATCAAACAGGTAGCAAACAAAAATAATTTTACTCCAAACATGGTTGTGATAGGTTGGCGATGTTTAAGGCAAACTGATGCACTGGTTTAGAATTCATGTGATATTTATATCGAGTTCTTGGTCTTTGTGAATCGCCCCATTTAATGTTTGTTGTGGTGTTGCAATTACGATTGGTAATGTAAATGTGATGACACAAAAGACAGATATTTCAAATATATGTGTCAAGAATTATCAATTTCTATTGTGAGTCAATAATCTTGGTCATTCTTCATTTGGATTACTTATATATCTATATTGGATTAAATATTAACGTAGTGAAAGAGATGGAAAAGTTTTCAGCTTCCCTTGGTCTCAAAATTAACGAGTCAAGAACCAAATATCCGGATCTCTGGTTTTAGAGATCAAGACGCATGTTATCAAAGTTGGCCTTGACGCTGGCAATCGGGCTTTATATTTTCTACCATCACTTGTAAAATCAAAATATCTTTCAAATGCGGATGATTTGAAATTGTACAGATTTTTGATCACGTCTGTTGTCATATATGGATGTGAGAGCTGGACCTTGGTGGATGAGTACGAGAGATTACTTCTAAAATTCGAGAAAAGAATCATGCGTTTGATATATAACGTGACGAAGATTTCACATACATAGTTTTTTTCCACACGAGATCAGTAGGCGAAGAGCTCGCTGTTGGCAAGAACGGCGTAGAAATCTGGCATCATCTAATTGTTAACAACAATATGAAAAGCTGGCTCGTGAGAAAAACCAATGAAGTCAGAGGATTGACACGATACGGGCCAACAGTACTCTGGAAAACCCGGATCAACATTGACCAGTTTAAAAATTAAGTCCGTCTCATTTTTAGCAATTGTTGCCTATAACTGAGACGATCAAATATCTCGAAAAATAGCCACTCTAAGGAAAAAATGTCCATGATCAAAATTTAATCATACGGCGGGGGAAATACATTAGTGCAAAAAAAAAATCCCCCACCCCCGCTTTGTAGGTGGAGCGGAGGTAACTTTTAAACTAAGATAGGAAGCCATATTTTTTATTGCAGATACGGCTTCTACGACTTAAAGTACGTATGATTTGAATGAAATATTTACTTCGGTTCATGATAGATGGCGTTGTAATCGACGAAATTCAAATTTTTCAATTTCTTCTTCTTAGAACACACGCATTCGATTCTGCAATACGTTTAAAATAAAAACATCACGTTTTCAAAACAATTGAAGTGTGTTTGGTTGAATTTCAGCTCACACATTTCTGATTCGCTCAATCATGTTCTCACGTGTTGTTGGTTCTTGTATGTAAACTTTGTCTTTGAGATAGCCCCACAGAAATCTGGCGCAGTAAGTACTGGGGATCTGGCGGGCCAATTTATCGGATCAGCTCTACCAATCCAGCGATCATTGAAATCACGATCAAGTATTTCACGTGCCACCACCGAATAGTGTGCAGGACAACCATCATGTTGAAACCACATGTTCCGTCTCACTTCTAAGCTCTAATTATCAAGTAATATTGGCAGTTCATTTTCCAAAATGTTTCGGTACATTTGACCATTCAAGTTGCCTTCAATAATGTGGAGGCCTATGAGTTTGTTGCCAATTATTTCACACCACACGTTAACAGCCCAAGGACGCTGATCTTCAACTTGAGTGCGGATTTGTAGCACTCCAATAATGCATATTATGTCGATTAATCGTTCCATGGTTCGTAAAATACGATTCGCCAGCGAACATTACGCAACGAAAAAAATTAGGGTTTTGTTGTATTTGTTCACGTGCCCATTGACAAAAATTACCCGATTTTTGAAATCAGCGCCATGAAGATCTTGGTTTAAAGACACATGATATGGATGATACTTTTGCCGTTTTAAAATTCTCCAAACACTATGGTGAGGGATAATCCGGAATCGTGAACTATTTATCGTGTACATGAGGATTATGAACCACTGCTGCCAATACAGCAATTTCACTAATGTATTTCCCCCGTGGTATGATTAAATTTTGATTATGGACATTTTTTCCGTAGAGTGGCTATTTTTTGAGATATTTGATCGTCTCAGTTTAAAAGAAACACCCGGTATGTGTCAAGAATAATCGATTTCTATTGTGAGTCAATAATCTTGGTCATTCTTCATTTGGATTACTTATATATCTATATGGGATTAAATGGCTATATGTGAAAGAGATGGAACAGTTCTCAGCTTCCGTTGGCCTCAAAATCAACGAGTCCAAAACCAAATATCTGATCTCTTGTTTTCGAGACCAAGATGCGGAAGGTAATTTTTATTTTAGGTTAAACAAACCAAGCAAATCCAGATGACAAGTAAAGAAGAAATTTATAGGAAACGGTGATCAACATTCAAAAGATAAGTATAAATTCATTAAAAGTGAAAGTGATAATAAGACCTGGCTTGGTGGCTGATTGGATGGTTGTTGTGGGGAGATGATTGATTTGACATCTTACCTATTATTATAATATGTCGATAAAGTAGTGTTGTGCGGAATCGCAGTATCAATGGTATTACAGTTTAATAATATATTTTGTAGTTAGTGAAACAAACTATTCAATAGTTGAGCTACTTTACGAGAGATGGTTTCAATTTTTAGCGATGAACATCAAAAGTGTATTTAAATTATTAGATAGTGTCGAGAGAGGAATAATCATATGTTAATATGTATGTGCAAGGGTGTATGTGAATAGTTGTATGAGTGCGTTTCTAGATAGATAGGGTGTAAATACGTAGTATTATTAAATAAGCGAGTGAATGTGTAAATACTTGTGTTTGCAGGTAAAATGAGTGTATGCGCATGTATAGTGTTGTTTGGATTTGCGTTCGCATCTGCCATGTGGGTGCGGTAAATAGAGGGTACCACGGAATATTGTTGGCCGTGTTGCCATTTGTACGAACGAAGGGCGCCATCATGAAGGCTGGTGGTCTCCGACTGGATGAATATGGGGTGTAAGAAGCGCTTCATTCATCCGGATTGGGAAGTTAGAGAGTGAGCTATAGTTTGTATCTACAGTTGGCTGAGACGGTTTAACACGGACAGTACAGGAGAATTGAAGTGATGGGAGAGAAAATGTCGTGGAAGGGCCTAGCGGACGTGTATGTGTCTGTGTGCGGATGGAGTTTTATGTATATGTGTGCGGCTATGAGTGTGAAGCCGTGTAAATGTATGGACGTGTATAGGTGTGTATGTGCTTATAGGTGTGTAAGTGATAAGTACGTGTGTGTATGGCAGTGTATGGGTATGTCTGTGAGTGGGCATATATACCGTGTGTATGTGAAAGGGTGTGTGTCTGTACATGGGTGGGTGGGTATGTATGCATATGTGGACGTAGGTGCATATATGTGGATTTGTGTAAGTATGTGGATGTAGGCAAAGGTATTTTTTTTTTTTTTTTTTTTTTTTTTTTTTTTTAAGTTAAGTTTTATTTGGGTGCGGACTTCCAGACTGTCCTAGCTTCTTGTAACTGTCAGAGCTCCTGCACCCAAGAACATATGCGGATGTATATGTATATGTACATGTTTAACCATGTATGTGTATGTAGGTATGTATGCATGTATTGATGTATGTCTGTGTATATCATGAGTTTACGTGTATGTGGGTTTTGTGGATATATGTAGGTGTAAGCATAGGTTTGTCGGCAAATGTGTATAATGGATATTTAAGTTTTTTTACGGTTTAATTGGGTAAAGTGAGAAAATCTTCAAGATGAAGCTGCTATGAGTAAACATCTCAGCAACAGTGACGAATTTTTACCTTCTAAAACGACACACCCTCATTACTTTGCATGAAGGTGACTAGTTATTAAACTCTTTAATAACTCTTTAATAACTTTAATAATATATGTATATATGTGTATATGTGTGTGTATGTGTATATATGTATGTATGTGTATGTATGTATGTATGTGTATGTGTATGTATGTATATGTATGTGTGTGTATATGTATATATATATATATATATATATATATATATATATATATATATATATATATATATATATATATATATATATGTATATATGTATGTATATGTATGTGTCGGTGCTGGTGTATGTGTTCACGGCCGATTCACTAAAAATATTGAAAGTATGCAGGAGGGCCTAGGGGACGAAAAGTGAAGGGGGTTTCTCATGCAGGGGACATGGGATCGGTTTTTTAAGGGTCATTTTTTCCACTTTAACTCGTCGTATCTCGGAGTCTATCGATGGAATCGGGGTTTGACCTAGGGGGCGACGGGGGTCCGTTTTATTCTTTAAATATTGGAATCATTGTTTTTCAACTTGGGGAAGTTTTCAGTTCTAGGTTTTCGATTTTCCGCAGGATCGGACTGGGTCTGGAGAGTAGGGATTGTTTTCTGTATGAATTTGTGTGTGTGCGTGGTTTGGATGGGAGTTTGAATGATTTCGGCTGGGGGAGGTGGGGGGAATGGGACGGGGGTGCTGGGGGGTGTATTGGAGTGTAGGGGACGGAGGGATGGGAGTTGGCAGCGGGAGGCAGAGAGTCGTTGGCGGGCAGACGAGGGGGTCTCGGCTGGAGGGTGTTTTGGTGTACATTCTGATTTTGAGTCGGAGTGTGGGGGGGGGAGTGGATGTACGCAATTTTCAGTTATTTTGTTCATGCATTGTTGATTGCAATTTCGGGATTTTGGAGTGATGAACGGAAGTTGTATATTGTTTTGCAATTGTAGGAGCAGGTAGTGCGTACTGTTTCATTAGTGGGGCCGGGATTTTTTCACTTTTTATTGTGTGTATTGAATTTTTGGTTCATAACCAAAAATTCCAAACAAAACCAAAAATTCGGTGTATACAGTGGGGGGTGAGGGAATCTTGGTTTCATTGATGAAGCGGTATGCATTGCTTGCTTTTGTAGTTGTGAAGCAGTATGCAACTTCTGTTTATTGTTCCAGAGTCCTGGAGTTGTAATTGGTAGTGCATGAGCGGAGTAGTTGGGGATTGCGTGCAGCCATTCCTTTTCCTACGTTCCGATTTGGAATCGGAATGTACACTAGAGTGTTTTCTAGTTGAGACTTTCTCGTTTGTTTGTTAATGGTTTTTTGTTTTTTGTTGTTAATTTTTGTCTTTCCGTCCCTTATACTCTAATATACTTTTTGGTACCTTTGTCCTATTCTTTTCATTTCCTTTAGTTGAGGTCGTTTGAATTCTCATTTGAATTGCGCACACACGTGGATTCGTGTGGAAGGCAATTTTTGCTCTCCAGATTCGGTCCGGTCTGGCGGAGGGTCGAAAGTTTGGAGCTGGGGGTTTCCCTGGGTTGGGGAGCAGTGATTCCGGTGTTTGGGGAATGGGACGGACTTTTGTCGCCCCTTGGGTCAAGTTTTGATTTTTTCGATAGATTTTGAGATGTGACGAGTTGGGGCTGAGGGAGTGATTTTTGAAAGATTGATTTCATGTCTTTTGTATGAGAAGTTTTTTTCATTTTTTTTTCATTTTTCGATTTTTGGGCCTTCCTGCATGCTAACTCAGTTTTTTATATTTCTCTCTGAGTCGGCCGTGTACATACATTGGCACTGTATATATATGTATATATGTATATGTATGTGTATGAATATGTAGATATGTATATGTATGTGTATATGTTTATGTATATGTATATATGTATGTATATATGTGTGTATGTGTGTGTATGTATCATGGTAATAGTGTAAAGGTTTTGATTAGCTATAAACTTAAATAATAAAATTAATTCATTAAATTAATTCTAACAGATGTCATATTTTAATAAATTTATTTCAGAGTTTATATTATTGTTTTAATTTTAATCAATAAGTAAGAGAACAGATAGGTGCTGGGGACTGGGCGCTGCGGATTGGTTATAGGGTTAAATTAATAACAAAATTAATTTATAAAACTAATTCTTACAGATACCGGAGCAATAAATAGTAAGAGAGCAGTTAGGTGCTTCGGAATAAAGCCTCCAGATCAGCTATAAATTTAAAATAATAAATTAATTTATTAAATTATTAATTAATTCTTACAGATGCCATATTAATTAATCTATGAACATGTTACAGAATTATGGTAACATTATCGCAACGGATGGCTTTATCGAAATTGTTTCAGATACCTGAGCCATAAGTTAATAAATTTTCTTTCAGAGTTTTGTACTTATGTTTTAATTAGGTTAGTTGTGCGGATGGAAGTTGAAATAAACAATAAAATTAAGTAATTAAGTTACAGACTCCTGAGATTACGGAAATTTATTTCAGAAATTTAATTTTTATTTAGTTTTTATTTATTTAAAATACAGCAGAGCAGATGTTGCGGACTGGAGAATGCTGACTGGCGATTGCAGACTAGTAGATTAGAATTGTGATTGTCTTGTGATAATATTAGTTTAGTACCGACTGTCATGGTGTCTGTAACCGGGTTGCTCTTTCCTAAATAACATACCTTCCTATCCTTACCTATCGTTTTATGTAAACGGCTGTAGGAATAGGCCCGGCGTTACCCGGGAATCTTGCCTAGCGCTTGGTCCTACAGTCCTATCAATCAATATCGCGTTAGATAGTGGTGGATCTGGAAATATAGAGACGCAACTTTATATACAGCATATGATGAGAAGACCCCAGGATAATTAACATAAATACTCCAGTTTCAACTGTTGAGGTAACACAAATACATATGATGGAATTAGAAATGTCCTCCTTATCCTAATAAAAATGTTAACCAATGATAATGTGAAAATGATATAGACCTTACTAACAAATTATATTATTTTATTATTTTACTAATTATGTAATAGGAAAATGGTTCTGCTGAAGATTGTCGCTCTAGTCTATTTTGATTCTCTGATGAGCATGTTACAGACGACTTATGGTAACATTATCGTAATGGATGGCTTAAACTATCATATCATATTAATTAAATTGTTTCAGATACCTGAACCATAAGTTAAAAAAAAAAAATCTTTCAGAGTTCTGTACTTATGTTTTAATTAGATAAGTTGTGCGGATGGGAGTTAAAATAAATAATAAAATTAATTAATTAAGTTACAGATTCCTGAGCGACTAACTAATAAATTTATTTTAGGATTTTAGTTTTAATTTTATTCAAAACACAGCGGAGCAGATAGGTGTTGCGGACTGGAGAATGCTGATTGGCGATTGCAGACTAGTAAATTAGAATTGTGATTGTCTTGTGATTGTTTAATAAAAGTAGTTTAGTACCGACTGTCATGGTGTCTGTAACCGGGTCGCTCTTTCCTAACTAATATACCTTCCTATCCTTACCTATCGTTTTATGTAAACGGCTGTAGGAATAGGCCCGGCGTTATCCGGGAATCTTGCCTAGCGCTTGGTCCTACAGTCCTATCAATCAATCAATCAATCAATCTTGTTTTCGAGACCAAGATGCAATTCTTGCTGATATAAGTTATGAGGTTATAATGAAATGAACAGCTAACGTCTTTTCAAATCCAATTTATAAAGCTTATTCGGCAACCAGAAGCAGTACACTAGTTTTGAAAAGTAGCTGTTGAGTGTTAGTTACGTCTAAGATGAGAGGAATAAGATATCACTATAGAAACTTTTGACAGATCTCTTCCCATCCAAATGCTAAGACACTTAAATATATTAAGGGTACAAGAACGGAGTGTATTCAGGTCCTTCTTCAAATTTGTTGAATCAGAAAAGAGAAGCAAATTTTTCCTTTATCAAAAGCCTTTTATTTTGTGTCGAGATCTCATGGTTTGCCTATTATCAAGCATCAGATTATGATAAGAATAAGGTTAATACCAGATATAACCAGGATTATTTTAACTAAAAACTTTACCCATAGTTAACTTTATTGAAAGGTTTTTATACATGTATTTATAATATGAATCAATCAATTTTAACGCCGACAGAGGCACACACGCTTCTTACTACACCAACCACCACGAAATCCCTTTTTTATGCAGTTGGCAGCACATACTGAATGATAAGCCTTTATACCGAAAATTGTTAAACCGCAAGTTGACCGTTTCGACCGAATTTTATATTCCTCATTCATTGATCCAAGAATCGGATCAACTTTGTCTAAACGAAGGTGCTTGTCCTGCAAATCAATATCCGACTCATCGGTGGATGGATGTCCACGTGCAAGTACTATCAAACAGGTAGCAAACAAAAGTAATTTTACTCCAAACATGGTTGTGATTGGTTCACGATGGTTATAAGTACTGATACATTGATTTAGAATTGTGATATTTTTACCGAGTACTTGGTCTTTGTGAATCGCCCCATTTAATGTTTGTTATGGTGTTGCAATTACGATTGATAATGTAATGTGATGACACACAAGATTAATTTATAGTTACTAGTATATCAAATAAATATCGATTTCTTTTGTGAATCAATAATCGTGCCCTTTCTTCATGTGGCCTACTTATCTATAATACATCCCCGTTACTTTTATTCTGAGATTCAACATACTCTATTTTCATCATTCCGAACGTGAAAATCCATTTTGACCCGATGGATGCTAAATTTCGAGATATGACAGTTTGATTAAGACTATAAAGAGAGCGTTGTAATTACATTACTATGGTCTTTTGTGATGGATAAGTCACCAGTGCAACTTAACAAACCCTATTCATATCCCTGTTTTTGGATGGTAAATCGATACATCTTCAAAGAAGTGATCTAAAAGTAATCCTAGATCAGAAACTGACTTAAACATGTCTCCAAGCTGTAAAATAAAGACACGCTTTTCGGGGCTGTCAAAACCTTTATGGTATAGTACTTTTGGATTGAATCCTAAGATGATCTGTTTGTCATATTTCACCTTTACCGACAAATGGCCGACTGCAGATGTCTGAAGCTTTGTTGAGATAATCTGCAGATGCAATCAGAGATGAAATTTAAAAGAGACCACTAAGTGGATTATCTAAAAAACCTGGAGAAATTTAATACTTTCTTGCGTATCTAACTACATGCAAACCAAAGTTGACTGCGTCACAAGCTATTAATGTCGTATTTCCTATCGGGATAGTTAGAGTGTAGAAGAACTTCCTAGGAACAAGTGGTATGATGTACGGACCAGTTAAAGATTGACGAGGAATACAAGTCTTTGAACATACAGGGTGGGACAGGGAATACAATTCTTTAAACATGCTTGGCCATGTATAAATATATGGGTATGAACACTACTGTATGTCAAGCTGAAGTTAGTTTAATCATAACCTTCAATGCGCAACTAATTATTATATTTTACTGGGCTAGTCTGGCAGCTTTGAATGTACTCAAATCAAATATCTGCTAAAAGTTGTTTTAGGACAGCTTCAACTTGATAAATCAACTATAGCAACCAGGGATAACATAACTTTTATGGAGTTCAAACAAATTAAGGTCCCGATGGCCGGCCGTTTATGACATCTGATCCATTCTGCTGGATTAAAATAAGGCACGAGCAGAGTAGTGCGGAGCGCTTGGTGGTGTCTAAATGGATTGGATGTTGTGCGACGTTCCAGGTCCAATAGAATGTTCTTTTCTATATTCGATAGAATCAGGAGGATGCTAGCACTCAGTAGAGTTGAGGCTATAAGTTGAATCTGGGAAACATGTTTTGTGACATGAATTTGAATGGATTTATACCATGAAAATCCTGAAAAGATTAACGTGTTTAGTAGATTACCTTTGGATTACAATTGTGTAACTCTATTTATAATTTCTTCATGAGACTATACTGTTTGATTAACCTGAACTAGATAAGACTATAGACTAATTATTGTTCAATCCATTTTTATCATATGAAGTTCATAATATGTCTACTTGTATTGCTAAGCATTGGTAGAAAGCTGTCAGTTCCAATCTTTAAATGTGATAACTGATAAGACCATCGTGCGTAGCATGTTTCTACACAATTGGTCTACCTCATTCGTACCGATATTAAAAATGAGTCAGAGAAATAGCCATGTCTGACTGCAGCTACTTAGAAGCTCTATATTAGGATTATATCTTCTATGAGTCCTTAGTTTGCTGGCCAAGGACAAACATGTCGGTCTACAGCTACATCTATAAGCTCTGTTAGGATTATCTCTACTTCCCGTGCAGATCAAAAGAACGCAGTTTTTATCGACTGTCAACCAATTCCATGCCTTCCGACAGCATGCTGGTCAAAGTTGATTTCAACAAGCTATGTACTATAACTGAACTCGGAAAGGGTTCTGCTAGGAATAGAAGTCTATATAGTATATTGTACGCACGGGTTGAAAATTGACGCTGGAACACGGATAAAATCCTTTGAATGATATGAAATTCTTTGAATTACTGCCATATCGAAATCTCTAGGAATGAACATCACCGTATTTCGAACAGAAGTTAGCTTAACTCAATGCATAAGGAATAATTAAATTTTATTGGAAGTCAAGCAGCTTTGACTGCCGGCAATCAGAGATAACTTTTATGGAGCTGAAACAAATTAAAATCCCGATGGCCGGCCTCGTGCTGGTATGTCCTATCCATGTCAGAACGGTATCAATTGCTTGGTGGTTTCTAAATGGATTACATGACGTGCGACGTTTCAGGTCTAAGCACGTGTTTGCCTTTAGTCGATAAAAACAGAGGCTTCCACTCAGCAAAGTTGAGGCCCGAGTTGAGGGTATACTGAATATCTTATGGGATACATTGCCTTAAGATATCACCTTCAGTGAGTCCGAAAATTACATTTCTTGCGATTTGGAAGTAGAATATGCGGAACGTGTCTTGTGCCATTCCAGAATTTGAATCGATTGATATCATGCAAATCCTGAAGATTAACCGGAAGATCACTTTCTTCATAAGACTACTGTATGAGTAACCTGAACTAGATAATACTATAGACTAACTATTGTTTAATCCATTTTTTTCATATGAAGTTTATAATATAAGCTATAGAGTAGTCAATTACAATCTATAAATGAAATAACTGATAAGACCACCGCACGTTTCTACACAATTTGTTCTACCTCATTCGTGCCGATATTAAAAATAAGTCAGAGAAATTCAGCTTTGGGCTCGGTGATTGACGATATGTAAAATTAGAATGAGAAATAACATGTCTACAAGGTGTCCAAAGCCACATGCGCTTTTCGGGCCTGTCGAAAAGTTTATGGTATAGTTCTTGGGGATTGAATAGTAACATAGCCGGTTGATTTATCGGTCATATATAACCCTTACAGACCAAAAATTAACTATGCCTCATTAGTTTGGTGTCTAATGACAAACATGTCCGACCGCAGCTATTTATAAGCTCTGTTAGGATTATCTCTACTGCACCTGCAGATCAAAAGGACGCCAGTTTTAATCGACTTTCAATCAATTCAATACCTTCCGATTGCATGCTGGCCAAAGTTGATTTTCAGAAGCTATTAATGTACTAAAATTGCAGTCGGAAAGGGTTCTCCTTAGAATAGAGATCTATAGTATATTGTACGCACGGGATGAAAATTGACGCTGGAACAAGGACTGAAAATTCTTTGAATGACTTTGCTGAAATTAGTTCAACAACTTCAATGTGCAAGGAATTATTATATTTTATTGAAAGTCAAACAGATTGAAAGTCAAACAGCTTTGACTGCGTCAACTGGCAAATCAGAGATAACATAACTTTTAAGGAGTTGAAACAAATTAAGGTACCGATGGCTGGCCTCGTGCTGGAGTGTCACAGTAAATCGGCATCGAAACCATTCTGTTAGATCACAAGAGGACATCGGTGAGAAGTTCTAAAATGTTTATTGATTACATATTGTGCGACGTTTCAAGTCCCAGAATGTTCTTTCCTTCAGTCGATAGAACCAGAGGCTGGCACTCAGCACAGTTGAGGTGAAGGTTAAGGGTATTCACCGGATATATATAGATAATGGGCTAGATAATGGGCTACATTACATTAAGATATCACCTTTGAAAATAAGGCTGAGTGCGTTCGACGATTACAATTTGGAAGTATAGAATCTTCAGAACATGTCTTGTGCCATTATACAATTTGAATAGATTAGGTTAGGTTAGGTTGAGTGGCTGCTACAGCACACTTAGACCGACGACGGTCCGTTGTGATACCACAGGATTTTACTCCCCTTTTACCCATATGAGAACCAGTTTGAGCTGCTTACGTAACGTAATAAGTCTCGCACATTACAGTTTTCGAGATCAGAAAGGCAGGCCATTAAGAACTTACCCAAATATTCATGTTTTTTGTGTGCCAAAGCCGGCCACGAGCATATAGGAGGTGGACTACCGTCTCTTCCTCCTCCTTGTCCCTACAGCTTCTGCAAAAGTCATTTACTTCCAGACCCAGCCTTCTCGCATGTTCTCCAAGAAGGCAGTGTCCTGTGAGTATCCCCACGATCGTTTTAAGTTCACGTCTTCGTAGGGAGATAAGTGCTTCTGAGCGTTTCAAGTTCAGCTTTGGCCAGACTTGTCTTGCAACTCTACATGAGAGGGTGTTCGTCCACCTATTGTTCGTTGAGGCTTCCGCCTCTTTTTAAGCACAGTCTTGAGTGCGTTAATGGGTCTTCCCAACTTTGCCCTTTCCGGTAGCAGTTGGAGAGTTGTAGCGTTCCTCGCTAGTTCGTCCGCCCTGCAGTTTCCCATGATGTCTGAGTGGCCAGGGACCCAGACTACCTGGATGTTGAAATGCTCACTCATCTCATTTAGAGACGAGCGACAACCCAAAGCCACTCTAGAGTTAGAGAAACAGAAACCAGCGACTTGATTGCCGCCTCACTGTCCACATAAATTGCGATACCAGTCGAGGATACCACATTATGTCTTAACCAGTTCAGCACCTTCTCAATCGCGATCACCTCTGCCTGGTACACATTGCAGTGATCAGGGAGACGGACTGCAATATCTACTTCTAATTTTTCACAGAAGACTCCAGCTCCTACTTTACCATGTAGCTTGGAGCCATCCGTAAAGAACTGCAATACTTCCGTTTCGCCAACCCGCTCGCCCAAGATTCCCTTGAGGGGCAGGTAGTACGGAACCTTTTCTCGAAGCAAAGAGTCGGTGTAACATAGTCTAGATTTGCCAGTTCTTTCCTCATCGATTGGACTATCGTCGAGTGTCCTGTCTGAAGACATTTCCACTGATATATGGCTGATAGTCGAGTGGCCGTAATCGCCGCCATCTGCTTACCATAAATGTCCACGGGGAGAAGGTGAAACAAGACCTCTAGGCCACTTGTAAGTGTTGTCCTCAGTACCCCGCTTATAAGTATGCAGGCCGTTGTTTGCACCTTCTCAATCCTTTTCCTGTATGTTACTTTATCGAGAGCTAACCACCACACGCTCACTCCATACATAAGTACAGGTCTTACTACGGAAGTGAATAGTCAGTGTACCAGCTCCGGCGTCAGGCCCCATATTTTTCCGATGGCGTTCCTACTCGAGTACAATGCTATATTGGCCTTGTTTACTCTTTCTAGAATGTTGGGCTTCCAGCTAAGCTTACTGTCCAAGATTACGCCTGTTGCCATTTAGTAGAGGTGGATCTACTACAGGGATTTTATATTTTGTAACCTTGGAGAGATGTTATTATTTTTTTCACATATAAGTTCGAATTCGATTTAATTAACTCCTAAATGTAGAGGAATGAATTTCAAACAAATTCCAAAATTCATCAAAAATTGTCTAATTGTTACTTGTTAGTTGTGGGGAATTCATGAGTGTGATTCATCCGGTTGACTTAATCGTGTTATTTCGTATCCGGTTTTTCCTCCCACCACACCTTGTGCATAATGAATAAATCGAATACATGTTGGAAAGACTAAAATAGCATTCTTTTCTCGAGTGACTTGCAAATGATCACCATCGCCTACTATTTTGGTATTAAATAGCGTCTGACGGCATTATTTGGATCAATTACTTTTTGGATCAATTATTGGTTTTTACTTCCTGTAATCACCTTTTATACTGAGATCAAGGTAAATACTTATCTTATATTTTTGTGAGATATTTATAGTCGAACTTAAATTCATATTTATCAATTGTCTTGTTGTTTTCTTCTTAGTTCCCTAGCCGGTTTGCATTATAGTTTTGTTGTTGCAATTGGAAACCAAGAACAACCAAGAAAACAAAAACACATTATATATTTGTGGGGTGAGGCTGGGCCTCACTGTTCAGCTAACGGCCGGCTGTAAAAATTTGGGTGCCTTGCATGAATACTTTTAAGACGAAAGAAGTTTTCCTACAAACTAGTACAAAAGCATAAGTGGCGGGGATGATAAGGTTGGAGCGATTAGAATCTAATCGGATACCGGGGAATCGTTACTACCTACATATTTGAGCCAATTCCTTCATATGTAGTTTATATGCCATCTAAGTGATTATAGTTCCGGTTATGCAATATGAACTAAATTGAGTGCCATAATTAGTGTTAAAATTTATACTACATGCAATATATTTTTGTTTCTTTTGAATTATTTTTTTTATTATCTAAAAATTATGCCAAAGAGCCTGTGTCAGTTAATTAAATTAAAAGTAAAACCAAAATTGAACATCAGTTTGAATTGAAAAAAAAAAAAATTTATGGTGCCTCATTTCACTGTTTGGTGTGATTAGAAAGCTTTATTTTTTTTAGCGAATTAACGGATGAGTTTATGTCCGATGCACCGCAACCCTGAGCGCTCTGGAGTCGTGGGTAAGTGATTTTTTTTGTTGTTAATTTTTCTTATTTCACCAAAACGAAATTATGTGCCATAAATACATATACACGTAGATATGTATATATTATCATCATTAAATTAATTTATTATTTATAATATATTACAAGTGTGTTAGTGAATAGTATATTTTGGTATTCATTCAAATTTTGGCTTAGATTTTCTAAGATATATTTTTTTTTGTATTATCATTAAGTTATTTCTTATTGGTTATTGTTTAACCATTTGATGAATTCTTTAAAATAAAAGATCTTTAAATTTAACATGGTGGCTTAAGTCTATTTATTTAAGGGGAAGTTAACATGACTGGAACGGCCGGTGAGGTTGCAATGGTCAACCGGAGTTTTTTTTTTATTGCACATGAATGTTTTTTTGTAATGCGTAAAGTGGTGACTAATTTCTTACGAATCCTACCAGCCCTGAGCTCTCTGGATACAGATACTCAAGCATGTGCATCATTTAACCACGAAGCAGCGTTACATTTTCCTATAGTGAATAGTACCAGTTCAGTTTTGGACGCGCTATAATTGCCAGTCCACATCTGATGGCCCACTTCGTAATGATTAGGAGGGCATTTTGGATTACCTCCGCCACCGTGCTTATGTATTTCCCAGAGACAGCTATCGCTACATCATCTGCATAAGCAATCACTCCGATTCCTTCTATCTCCAGCTTTAATAGCAGCTCATTGATTGCTATGTTCCAGAGGAGAGGAGACAGGAAGGACATCTCTCTGATTTTGAATAGATTGATATCATAAAAATTCTGAAGATAAAATGGGACAGAAGATCACCTTTTGATTGGAGGTGTATAATGTTCACTTTTACAACTTTAATCTATTTCTTGAAATTGTCATTGTGTGTCTCTATTTATCATTTTCTCATAAGACTACTGTTTGATTACCTGAACTAGACACGACTAGACTTATCTAGTTGAGGTTAATCAAACAGTAGTTTTATGAAGTTTTAAAATCAGTTTATATGACATATGAAGTTTATAACATGTCCACTTGTACTATGCAATGTATTAGCTAGAGCGATCAATTACAATCTTTAAACGTGTTAACTGATAAGGCCACCGCGCTATCATGTCAATAAACAGTTAGTGTACGCCTCATTCGTGCCGATAATATAAATCTTGTGTAAAAGAAATTCTGCTGGGCTCGGTGATTGACGATATGTATAACTAGAATGAAACGTGGCCCAACCTCATGTATACGTAAACTCGAATTGTAGTTGCGACATTTCACAGAAACATTTGTTATAAACAAGGGTTTTCACCGTTCAAAAAACAACTATATAAACATAGTGATAAGTTTTAGAATCCCCATTTTATTCTAATTTTGCACTATCATCGACATTACACCATAGACTATTTTAGATTATTGTCTACATACTAACAAACACATGTTTATAAAGCTTATCTATATAAAAAACGTTTTCGACTCATTATGTTTGCGTTAAACAAATACAGAACCAAAACAATTCTTAAGAAAATTAATCTTAACAAAAAGAAATTCCCCTTAGAAATTAACCCACGATTCACGAATTCATGCAACCAAAAACTAAAACCTCGCGATTCATACGATCTCATCTTTCAAATAAATATCGCATGAATACAACTTCAAAGTATCAGTTCACTTCAACAAGTCTTAATAAAATCATTTCAACCGTACAAATCAAACACCCAAAACCGCAACAATGTTTGGCGTAAAAGTATTTTTGTGTGTTGCCTGTTTGGTGGCGATTGCTAGTGCATATCCAGCTGGCGAAGAGTCCGAGATCGATTTTGAAGTGCAGAATCATAAATTGGACGAAGTTGATACAATTGTCGAGGTGATAAATAGTGAAAATAAAATTCGTGTAAAGCGGGTGACATGCGATTTATTGAGTTTTGGTGGCAAAGTTAATCATTCGGCTTGTGCGGCGCATTGTATTTTCATAGGCTTCCGAGGTGGTTGGTGTAATAGCCAAGCTGTATGTAACTGTCGTCGTTAACATTAATATTTTTATTTGTTACTAACTTATATTTTATATTTGTAATAAATAAATGTAAAATAAAATTACGAATAATTGCTTATTGAAATTTGGTTGTTTATTTGGTCCAGTTATGCCGATTCACTAGCTCAGGGATTATTAGTTTAAATAACACAGTCTGGAACTGGTGATCTAAGAAGTCCAAATTCACAGAGCTTTTCGAGCATTTCGGTCGATATTCAGTTAATTGCCCGTGTTATGTTCACTTCTAATGCAGGAATCGTTTGTGGATTATCGATAAAATCAGATCTTAAGGTTGTGAAGGTCGATTCACTAGTTCTTTCTTGATATAATGTCATTAAGATTTTTTTAAAAAAAAAGATGGTTTGGCCTGCTGCGTAGCACGTTGTACCATCCTGTTGAAAGCACAAAATAAGCTACACCAATATCTCGAATTTTGGCAATAAAAATTCATTGATCATTGCTCAGTGCTCTTTTGTTTGCGCCATTGACGTTTACACACTCTCCTTCCGAAGTCGTTGAAGTTGGCCCGAAAAATCAGCCCGAAATTTTGGGTAAGTTTCTTCGCTAAAGTGTATCCATCCCGAAAAAAGTGTATACATTGAAAAAATGTAGTCTCATCCCGAAAAATACTATATGAAAAGTGTAGACGTAAGCTTTAGAAAAAATAGTTTGCGTTGTTTTGTTACCTTAATATTATCATCATTATTATAATTTTTTATGATGTCGAATTTATTAAGTAAGAATAAAAAATATTTTTTGAGTCGGGACACAAAAATCTAAACGTAAAATACATATATCAAAATTTTTGTATTTTTTGTATTGCGATAGCTGGTGTGCTCTTTGATGATCTCATTATCAAATAATAAATATAAAATACGGTTAATTAAAATCACATATACTCCTCATTTGTGCCTACTAACACTAACTTATTGTATACATGATAAAAAATCATGTACAATCATGAACAATGCTAGTCGTCTTAAAGAAATTTTAAATTCTCTGGAGCCTATACTAGAGATAAATATATGTAGTGGCATATACGGCTAGATAGGGCTTAGTAATACTTATTAACTCCTGGGCGACACAGGTTCATATCATGAAGATACGATATAGATTTTTAAATACTGACAGTTAAATAGCTTTTGTAATTTTGCCTTTCACGACGTTTTTTTGAAGAAATACGCAACCCTTCTCCCTCTATTTACAGGGATACTTCGCAGTGGGAATCGGCTTAGTAATAGTCACACAGAAAATTATTTTGCGTTTTTAAAAAGACGATTTTCTTCAACAAGCCGTGCACTTGAGATAGGTAAAATACCTTTGAAAGCTGGTCGATTTGAACGTGAATTTATTATAAGAAATAAGACCATCAGTAAAGAAATATTTTATGCAGTTCCAAAATTTTCGGTAACAACTCCTAAGCATCCGATCGACACAACGCCAAAAAATAGCACTCGAAGCCTCTTAGACATTCAAAACAGCCGTTCAATTTGGAAACGAAAAAGTTAAACCACGTCTACTTTAAGTTGCAAGAAAAAAAGAGGTTTAAGCAGTTTCTACTTTAATTTTGTAAATTCGTTCGCAGATTTACCAACTGTTGAACAAAACATAACCGCAATGGCAACATTAAGCCAGGACGTGGATACACCTAAGAGAGCAAAGCTGAAGGTTCCTTAAAAAGATTTAAAAAATTCAACAACAGCAAAGTTACCGTTGGTTAGAAACGGCCTTAAAACTGAATTGTCAGGGTTTGCTTCTGATTGTACAACAGAAGCATTCAATGTATGTAAAAAAGTTTTCGAGGCAATTCCTAGTATGGTGGCTACATTAAAATGTTCAAATGCCAAATGTTTAGAAATGGAACTAGAAAATCGGCCCATTATAACTAAAAATTTCAAAGATTAAAAAAGGTTTGGAAGATGTCCCACCAAAAACATGCAGAAAATGCTTTAAAGCTATGAATGCTACTCAAAAAACTTATGGTGAGATAGTATGCACAGACACAGAATCAAATGGTGAGTCATCAGCAAAATTGTCCCAAGTGCCAATTAGTGTGTACCTTGAACAATTCGAGTATGAAGTAACTTCGGTTGTAAGTTTTATTCACGATGGCGCAATTGTTAAATATCCCAAAGCGTCGGAAGGGCATTATATATGTTAAGGAATGTTAAATAATAACTGGGAAAAGTACGACGACTTGAAAAGCTACGTTTCAAAAGTTCGCAATCCAGCGATAGTGGAAATTAAGCCACAAGTGTTAATTTACCAAAAAGTAAGCGAAATTCAGAACAGAAATGAAAATTAGCTAAATTCTTCAATTTATTTAAGAAAATAATTGGTTTGGCGTAAATTATTATAAAAAGGAAGTAATAAACGAATGTAATTAACAGGATACAGAAATTTGTAATATATTATAACACACACACTCCACACAAATACACAAACAAACACACATACACGCACACACAAATACGCACACACATACATACAAACACACACACGCACACACACATATATATACACACACACACACCCATACACAGCACTCATCAGTCTTCCCGCTCGTTCGGCCCAAATACTCATTAAAGCCGGACGAATCCGAATTGGCTGGGTGAGATGCAGGCTTCGGGAACGAATTACGTTAACGCGTTGCTTTAGATGTCTTGAATATGGACACGTAGCAAGAGCCTGCAAAGGTGAGGTTGACCGAACCGGAGTGTGCTTCAAATGTGGAGGAAAAGGTCATGTAGCCAAAGCGTGCGAAAAACCACCAAAGTGTGTCCTATGCAAACCAGACTTCGCAGGTGGCAACAAGCATCCTTCGGGGAATATGAAGTGCCCGGCATACATAAAAGCGCTGGAGGTTGTTACTATTCGCAATGATTAAGTGTATACAAATAAACTTAAATCACTGTGAAGCGACTCAAGATCTTTTGACGCAAACAGCGAGAGAACAAAAGGCGGATGTGGTACTTATAAGTGAGCAGTACAAGACTCCTCCTGGGAATGGAAACTGGGTGGAAGACAAGGCAAGCACAGCAGCCATCTGGACTTGTGGAACATTGCCGTTTGAACTCAAATCTAACAGACAGCATGAAGGGTTTGTTCATGCCAAAATTAGAGGAATTCATTTTTACAGCTGCTACATTCCACCAAGTGCACAACTGCAAGAGCTTGAGGAAGTGCTCGATCATTTAACGAGAGATGCGATGGGAAAAACGCCCATTATCATAGGCGGTGATTTCAACGCGTGGGCAGTAGAGTGGGCCAGTAAAAGTACCACTCCAAAAGGAATGGCAGTACTAGAGGCACTCGCAAGGTTGGATCTAGTGCTTCTTAATCATGGAAATGTGGACACATTTTCCAAAGGAGGATGTGGCTCAAAAGTGGACATCACCTTTGCGAGCAGGGCCCTTTCCAGAGTAATACAATGGAAAGTGGCTGATGTCTATACTCACAGCGACCATCGAGCCTTAATCTATGAAACCCGAATGCCGACTAGATTTCACCTAAGTCAAGCGGCGCGGAAAGCACAGGAAAAAGGCTGGAAAGTGAAAGAATTGGACATGGAAATGCTGGACTTCATTGTAAATAATATCGAAGCTCCAAAAACAGATGCAGTGGATGGGGCAAAGCAGCTTGGGAAATATCTTACAAAGGTCTGTGATGCAACAATGCCACGCAAAGGGAAAGGGAATGGACGACCGCCGATATTCTGGTGGAATGAAGCTATTGCTAACCTGCGGAAAGACTGTTTAAAACTCCGCCGGAAATGTACTCGTCGAAGGAATCACACGAATTATGAACAGATTCACAGTGAATTCAAGGGAAAGCGTAAAGAACTTCGAAAAGCAATCGCACATAGCAAGAGTCAATCGTTCAACCTACTCAGAGATGAAGTACAGAACAACCCATGGGGCAGTGCATATAGGATTGTGTTAACCAGAGTCAAGGGAATACATGCAGTAGCACCAGTATGCCTGGAAATTATGGCCAGGCTAGTGTCTGGTCTCTTTCCTCAACATGAACTCTCTTTGTCTACTCGCGTGATGCAAGTTGACGACCAAAGTATTCCTACGGTCACTGTTGATGAGGTCATACAAGCAGCATCGAGAATAACTACAAATAGCTCGCCTGGGCTAGATGGTATTCCAAACATTGTGATAAAGACTGCAATAAACAAAAACCCGGCAATATTCAGGGATATTTATGATTCATGTCTGAAGCAAGGTATATTTCCTGAGCAATGGAAACGTCAACGACTGGTACTAATCCCAAAAGGTGACAAACCACCGGAGGAGCCATCATCCTATCGGCCACTATGCATGCTGGACACAGCAGGAAAAGTATTTGAAAGGATAATTTGCAACCGACATGAGCAATACTCTGAAGGTGACAGTGGTCTCTCTCAACGGCAGTTAGGCTTTAGAAAACAGCGGTCTACCATAGATGCAATTAGCTTAGTATGTGACTTAGCGCAGAAGACGTTAGTGGGTGAAAGGTGGCTAGGCGGTAAGAAACAGATTGTGCTGTTATCACTCTAGACGTCAAAAACGCATTCAACTCTGCTAATTGGAGTAAAATTATGCGTGCCTTAAACGAGATGCATGTTCCTGAGTACCTTATCCGGATAATAGCCAACTACTTTGAAGGAAGAATTCTGATATATGACACCAAGGCAGGACCCAAGACGTACAATAGCACAGGAGGCGTAACTCAAGGATCAGTGCTAGGACCTCTCTTGTGGAACGTCATGTATAATGATATTCTCAAAGAGCGAACGCAGCATGACACCACGATTGTCGGATATGCAGATGATATTGCCATAGTTGTAGTAGCCAAAAATAAATTAGACGTTGTTCATAACTGTAACCAAGTGATTGCAAGTATTAGTTTATGGCTCAATAATGCAGGGTTGCAATTAGCTGAACAAAAAACGGAGGTTGTATTGATGAGTAGTCGGAAAGTGGTAGAAACCATTGAGATTATAGTTAGAAATCAAACGAGACGATCGAGTCCATACCTGAAATACCTTGGGGCATCTTGGATCACAGGCTGAATTTTAGGGAGCACTTGAAGTATGCTGGTGACAAAGCCAAGCGAGTTGGAGCCGCCCTTGCAAGATTGATGCCAAACATTGGTGAATCGAAGCAGCCGATAATTTAAACTGTTGGCCAGTGTTAACACATCTATTTTGATGTACGCTGCGCCAATCTGGGCACGAGCTACCAGAACGCCATCTTACGTCAGAGAAATAACCACAGTCTTCAGATTGACATCATTACGAATCTGTTGTGCATTTCGTACGGTGTCTCATGAGGCTGTTTGTGTTATAGCGAGCAGGATGCTAATTGATATAGCTGTAAGAGAGGCTCAAACACTCAGAGCAATAAGACTTGGGGAAAACCAGTACACACCCGAGGACGTACAAGCTTC
The DNA here is from genome assembly GCA_963932295.1 of Tipula lateralis. NCBI lineage: Eukaryota > Metazoa > Arthropoda > Insecta > Diptera > Tipulidae > Tipula > Tipula lateralis. The sequence goes on from OZ010737.1 coordinate 166,251,137, forward strand.
TAGCATCAGAGAATGGCAAGATAGATGGAGAACGTCGATGAATGGACGTTGGACTTTTGCGATGATCCCTGATATATTGAACTGGACAACCAGAAAACACGGCGATGTTAATTACCATCTAACGCAGCTGCTATCGGGGCATGGTTGTTTTCGGGAATACCTGTACAAGTACAAACATGTGAACGACCCAAATTGCCTCTACTGTGAGGGTAAAACGGAATCTGCAGAACATGTTCTGTTGGAATGTGTACGATTTGAAGAAGAACGTCATTTGATCGAACAGTATACACGTGAGCCAATAACGCCACATGTGTACGAGGCCATACATGCTTGGCTCTGAAGAAAACTGGAATAAGGCGAGCCTGATCATTAACAGCATAATGCAGAAAGTCAGATAAGAAAAACGAAGAGCTGCCATGTCAGCAGCAACGTGACAACACAGAAATACTCAATGGATTAATCGTGACTTGTCTATGAGTGGGCTATTAGCTCTACCCTGTCCTGCGAATCAGGATGGTAAAAGGGAGATGGTTTTACCCGGTAAAAATCCGGTGTCGTTTGGAAACACGGGTTTCCAAATGTTTTTATTAAAATTTCCATCTTCCTACGTAAAACAAAAAAAACATATACACACACACACACATCTATCTAGCCGTATATGCCACTACACATTTATCTCTATAGAATAGGCACCAGAGAAATTTTAAAAATTTTCCTTAAGACGATTAGCAAATATTTAAAAATCTATATCGTATCTTCATGATATGAACCTGTGTCGCCCAGGAGTTAATAAGTATTACTAAGCCCTATCTAGCCGTATATGCCACTACATATATTTATCTCTAGTATAGGCTCCAGAGAATTTAAAATTTCTTTAAGACGACTAGCATTGTTCATGATTGTACATGATTTTTTATCATGTATACAATAAGTTAGTGTTAGTAGGCACAAATGAGGAGTATATGTGATTTTAATTAACCGTATTTTATATTTATTATTTGATAATGAGATCATCAAAGAGCACACCAGCTATCGCAATACAAAAAATACAAAAATTTTGATATATGTATTTTACGTTTAGATTTTTGTGTCCCGACTCAAAAAATATTTTTTATTCTTACTTAATAAATTCGACATCATAAAAAATTATAATAATGATGATAATATTAAGGTAACAAAACAACGCAAACTATTTTTTCTAAAGCTTACGTCTACACTTTTCATATAGTATTTTTCGGGATGAGACTACATTTTTTCAATGTATACACTTTTTTCGGGATGGATACACTTTAGCGAAGAAACTTACCAAAAATTTCGGGCTGATTTTTCGGGCCAACTTCAACGACTTGTCCTTCCGCATTTTTAAATAAATGCCGATGATGCCTCCTGCCCATAAACGAAACATTGCCTTTTTCAGCATGCATTGGAGGAAACTCTTGATTCTCTTCTGGCTGTTCATCAGCCCAAATACGATAATTTTGTTTGTTGACATGTTCAAAAATGAGCTTCATCGCTGAACAGAATATTTCGATAAAAAACGGATCAATTCGGAGCTGTTTAAACGCCTAAAACCACATCGATGATCTAAAACCGGCTTCAATTCTTGAACAAGCTGTATAAGTATACAAACCACATTGTGCTATATGATAGACCTAGAGCTTAAGGACGGCGAAGAATTGATTAATTACGGTTTTCACGTACACTTTGACAGCAACAATATTCAAATTAGATCGTCGTGTACGCACTCCAGTCGGATCATGAATTGGTTAGGTTAGAGTCACTGCTAACGCACACTTAGATCGTTGCCGGTCCTTTGTGATACCACAGGATCTTAGTCCCTTAATACCCCTAACACTCTATTGGATCCATCCTGAGTGTAGCGTAAAATGTCTCGCACCTTAATATCAAGATCTGAAAGGTTGCGCATTACGTACCTACCTAAGTGTAAATGCCTTCTTAGTGCCAGTGCAGGACAAGAGCACAGGAAGTGAACAAGCGCCTCTTCCTCCTCCTCGTCCATACAGCTTCTACAGAAGTCATTTGTTTCTAGACCCAGCCTTCTCGCACGTTCACCGAAAAGGCAGTGTCCCGTTAATATTCCTACTATCCTTGTTAGATCTCTCCTCTCCAGAGCGATTAAGATCTTGGAGCTATTCAAATCCAGCCTTGGCCACATTGGCTCGCCTTCTCGCATGTGAGGGTGTTGGATCACCTATACAGTGCTAAAGCTTCTGCCCTTTTCTCAGTCTTAGCTCCATTGTAGGCCTCCCCACATTGACCCTTTCAGGCTTCAGCTGAAGTGTTGTATCTTGCCTAGCTAGTTCGTCTGCCCTGCAGTTACCCTCAACGTCAGAGTAGTCAGGGACCCAGATAATCTGAATATTGAAATGCTCACTCATCTCGTTAAGAGACGAGTGGCAATCCAATACCACCCTAGACTTTAACAGCACTGCTTTCAGCGACTTGATAGTTGCCTGACTGTCCCCATAAATCGTGATATCCCTCTTGGATATCACGTTATGCCTCAACCAGCTCAAGGCTTCCTCAATCGCTATTATCTCCGCCTGGTACACACTGCAGTGGTCAGAGAGACGAACGGAAGTGCGTATATTTAATGCTCCACGGAACAGTCCAGCTCCGACCTTACCATCTAGCTTTAAGCCATCCGTGTAGAATTGTATAGCTTCGGTTTCAATGGCTAGCTTATTCCCCCAGAATTCTCTTGAAGGAATAAAGGTTTGAAAACCTTTTTCGAAGCATATTATCGGCGTCAGTCAAGGTTCAACATTTCCTTCTTTAGCGAACCAATTATTGTCGAGTGACCTGCCTGGAGGTGTTTCCACTGAGACACGGCCGTTAGTCTTGTGGCTATGTTAGCCGCCATCTGTTTGCCATAGATATCTACTGAAAAAGGTGTAACATGACCTCTAAGGCCTGAGTAGGTGTTGTTCTCAGTGCCCCGTTTACGAGCATACAGGCCATCCTTTGCACCTTCTCTAACTTCTTCATATAGGTTACTCTATCCAGTGTTGGCCACCAAACACTCACTCCATACATTAAAACGGGTCTTACTACCGCAGTGTAGAGCCAGTGTATACATCGCTGTCGGAGCTTTGCTGATTCTTTCCAAGATGTTCCGCTTCCAGCTTGGTTTACTGTCTAAGATTACACCCATATCTCGATTTATCAGTAGAGGCCAGTTTAGTGCCATTTACGGTAGGTGGGTCAACTGCCGGAATTTCATATTTCTTAGTGAAGGGTACCAGCTCAGTCTTAGATGGATTGACTTCCAATCCACATTTACTAGCCTATCTTGTAATAATAAGAAGCGGATTCTGCATTACCTCCTTAATGGTCGGAAAAAATTTACCTGATACCATGATCGCCACGTCATCAGCGTAGGCAACCACTTCTATACCCTCCCTCTCGAACTCCAGAAGCAATCCATTGATCACCATGTTCCAGAGAAGACGGGACAGCCTTCTTATGGTTGCCTCCCCCAACACTGAGTTTACAGTCCTGCTTCCCAGCATATGACTGATCAACTTGATTATGGAGGATTCCACTTCCATGAACGATAATCCTTTCAGAATTGCATCTGTCTGAACGTTATTAAATACGCCCTCAATATCAAGAAGAGCTACCATACAATGCTCCTTTGAGTGAATTGATCTCTCAATTGTGCGTACCAAGGCATGTAGGGCCATATCTACCGATTTACCCTTACAGTACGCACAATGAGAGGTTGACCATTTCTCCTGTTTTAAGTTCATACCTATATGTGTTTCTACCAGCCTTTCCAGAGTTTTCAACAGAAAGGATGAGGTCTTAGGTCGTTTGGATAGCCATGCGACCCTTTTCCCGCGTTCGGAATAAAAACCACCCTGACCTCCATCCATTGCCTAGGAATGCAGACTAATTTGAAACAATCCGTAAAGATCGCCTCCAACCACGGGAGGATTATTTCCGAGTTGTTCTGGATTTCTGCTGGTATAATCCGATTCGGTCCAGCCGATTTGTACGGCTTGAACCCTTTAATGATCCACAGATTTCGTTTTTTATTTACGATAACCGGTGCGCGCAGCGAACAAGCTTCCTCCGAAGCTCTCAGTTCCATCGAGTTTTCTAAACTACCCGGGAAGTGAGTGTTCATGAGAATTTTGAGGGATTCCTCAATGGAATCGGTCCAGGAACCATCAGGTTTAATTAGGTAACCTATGTTCGTTGGATTAGTGGAGACAATCTTCCAAAGGTGAAAAGTTTCCGAGACATCTTCCATTTTGTCACAGAATAGCTTCCAGGGAGCTCCCTGTGCCTTCTTCAATTTTCTCTTACATAGTCTCAGCGTCTCCTTGTACGACTTCTTTTTGGCTCCCAATTCTTTGGACCACCAGGTCATGAATATATTATAATGAAAAAATGCTTCACAATTTAATATTTGTTTTGCGAAAAGTGCGTTTCGTTGGATGATTATGAATACCATAAAATGGTCTAAGAGCACGAAACCAATTATTCACTGAACACTGATTTTTGAGATAAATTTTCACAATTTGTAAACGTTGTTCTAGATGAAGAACTAAAGGATTCGAACCATGTAAGAAGTACAGATGGTTTATAAACATTAATTTGGACTTATAAAAGCTTGGTGAATTTTGCTTCACAATGATAGGAAGAGCCGACATCAAAAAGCGTCACTTTGAACACTACGGCTGCCACAAGCTAGTTTTCCCTGTGGTAACTTTTCTGAAACCTCTTATTTAAAACTCTTTAATGCCAAAAGGATCGATAGCTCATGCTTTAGCAGTCTCTATGTATACTGAACATCGAGATCAAATCAGCATATATATACTTTTGCGCAATGTGTGGTGCCTGTCCGCACTGAGCTAACTAACCTTGGGACACCTTCGCTATTATTTGAAAGATGTCGGTATACTTCGATTCACTGATAACGGCAGAACTTAAAACCTTGATAAGGAACTGATAACGAGCCAGGAGACCACTTGAACTGCATTTTACCAAGATTGATATCTAAGACTTATTGGTAGCTCACATTCAAATACGAATTCCTTATTGTTTACTAATATACAATTTGGAAAATAGTCGTTACTCGCCAGAGTACGAATCACGATACCGCACACTACAAATGACAAGCTCAGTTTTTAAATGACGTCATGAGATTGAAAACGATGACAAATAAATTTCAGTGAGACTAAACCCACATCCTATACATACAATCCTTGAGGCCACCACTGGCCATGCAGTCATATTATTCAAAATTTTGGTGAATTTAATCAGAATACATAACCGAGAGCAAACTTTTAAATTATGATAGGATAAAAGCTTGCAAGTGAATTTTAGGTTTCTGTCAAACATCTGGTAATGTATTTTCTGTATAACTGGTATTTCTAAATACATCTAAAATTCATCCTTTTTTTAATCTTTGGTGTAGTTGAAGGTTCAGCTTTTTCGCGGTAGTGTATCGCTATAGATAATTTGTCATCAAGCTTCGGTTTGCTTGCACACCCCTCTTCGTATATAATCAAATGATTACCTCGTGTAGTTGATTATACGAAACAGCTCAAACATAGATTTCACTTGGCGCTATGCGAAACCTCAAAGGCCACTTAAACAGACGAACACAAAGTTACTAGCTCAATTGTTGTCATTACATCATTTTGGTCCGGATCAATACGGATATGAAAAATGCGTATTGCATTTATCCTGAGTCTAGTCTTGTATTTATGCCGAATACAACCATAATTTAGGATGAAATCGACTAATGAGTAACCTTTCAGCCCTAAAAATGAGGCCATTTTGAAGTTCAGTATGCAGTTTGACATAAAGGTGATTGTCTCTATGTAGAGTTCGTTATACGTAAACTAAAACGTTTAGATTTTCAACGTAGAGCTTATGGGTTTATGGCATAAGTATTTGATGTAAAATGCAGATTAAAAACTCGTACAATATCCTCGTATAGTGTTAATAAATATTTCAGGCAATTCTTAAGTATAACCAAAGAGAATAAATATAAAGAGAAACATCTTATATGAACCGCGGTTGCATATAAACTAAAAATATTCCTGAGTTATTTGGTGATGGCAAACAAAATAGGATAAACATATATTTCTTATTTCGTTTTCGTTTTCTCTTTCGAACGACAACAAAAAAAAATATTTGACTATTTCAAACCTTCGCTTACTATTTCGTATTATAATTCGATTGTAAAATGGAATAGATGTATTCAATATTCTATTACATTTTACAATTGAAGTGTAATATAAAATAGTAAGCGATGTTTTGAAATAGTGAAATATTTTTTTTTGCTGACGTTCGAAAGAGAAAACGAAATAAAAATATATCTGTATCCTATTTCCTTTGCCATCACAAAATATCTCAAAAATATTTTCAAATTTTTAGTTTATATGCAACCGCGGTTCATATAAGATGTTTCTCTTTATATTTATTCTCTTTGGTATAACTAAAACGTCTTCTCAATTCTTCAAAGATAAGTGCTCAGCACCATGAACCAATTCCGTTGATAGGACAAACAGAGATAAGTACAAATAAGTACAAATCCCACTATTTCACATGCTGTTACAGTTAGCCAAAAGTTTCCAGCCGAAAAAATAAAAAATTGATAATGCAGATAGTGTCTGTGCTATTCCAGCCGAAAGTTAAAAATTTTATATTTTTTTGAATGATTCCCAAGCAACTTCTAAAATCTCTATTAAATCAACCTTTAAAGTGTCATGGCTGGATATTATCTAGTGACAGCCATTGGCAAACCGCTTAAAATAACCTTCTTTCTAGTCATAACACTTTAGAGGTTGAATTTATAGAGATTTCTGAATTTATATTCAATATAACGTATGAGTATTTTAATTAGTTAATTTGTTAATTTTTCGAAGCATTAAATTTTTTTTTGGCTGGAAAATGTCGGAGAAAAATTTTGGGTCGGGAATCAATCAAAAAAATATAAAATTTTTAACTTTCGGCTGGAATAGCAAAGACACTATCTGCATTTTGCGATTTTTTTTATTTTTTCGACTGAAAACTTTAGGATAACTCTAACAGTATCTATTTCACAAGGAGCTTGACTATTTCACAAGCTGGTAGATATCGTTACTAATGTAAATAGATTTTTTAGATTGCGAATGTGAGTATCGTAGCATTGGACAATTTCGGTAATACTGTTGATGAAAATAGTAGAGATCATAGGACCAATGTGAGAGGCTTTTGGGATCGCAGAACTCATTTTCATAGATTTTTATTTTCTAGGTTAATATATCGGAGACGCTCAAGTCTGATTTACACCGTTTAATTTATGTGAGAATCCGAATTTGTATATAAATTTTTCAGTGCTTTGAAATGACTGATCGAAAGCTTTATACTGTTTATAAAGTCTGTGTACATCAACTTTCTTATGTTTTTCGATTTCTTTAATGGTACTGATAGTACACTTAATAATGTGGGTGATATTGATTTTTTGGACATGAGCTATGTTCGTGTGATGGTGTTTTTCGAAAGAGTTGGATACAAGAAGCTTATCAATCTAGGTAATGAAGATATCGATGATATGTTCCTGTAACAGACAGTGTATTACCGGCTTTGAAAATTTGTGTTATTCAAGTGGTTTTCCACAACTGTCAAAATTTTCCTAATATTGATTATGCTTGATATCTGACAGAGTGGTCATTTTAAAGCATCATTGCCCTTTATTATCAAAGCAGGTACGATATCAGGAATCTCCAAAATGGTTCAAAGAAAATTTATATCTTCGGTTGAAAACGTTGAAAATAATTGGGTCTAATTGATAAGTGGAAATTAAATCCTCCATGCGTAAGATAATAGCAAATGACTTACAACGCTGTAAGTACGTTAATTTAAACTATGGCGGCGCAGCATGCGATATACAATAGATATAAATTGATCCGTCCGTTTAACTCAGAAATGCTTACAAGTGGAATTTGATAAATCAAGTAATTTCCTCGATATTAATGCATTGACAGCCATATGAGGACACTACCATCCGAAGTTTTGCTGCTTGATTTGCAACTTGTTCGAAAATATATTTAAACTAAATATTGACTCATGATTCTTAACTCGGAAGAATTCTGTGCTTTGGAGGACATTTTGTTTGAATTCTGGTCATAGATGGATGCAGACTTTGAGATTTTGATGTTTCGAATTATTTTAAAGTGGCATGATTCCTGTCCCTATGTGTTGCGAAAACATAATTTAGGTGATGGTCAGTTCATATGCATTTGGTTACGGACGAAGACAATATCAACACTAAGTTTATTTGGCTTCCAGATATGTTTTAAAAATCTCTTAGACTACAGTTGATTTTCGACTTAATCTCTCTTTTGTAAAGCTTCTGGTTTTTTTTCTTTCAATTTTTGAGTATTTTTATTCAGTATCCCATAGTATCTTTCAAATAGTTCTAGTGGATCCCAACACTCTTTAACTAAATGTTTCAAAACTGGATGTCTATAGTGCATCAACTATAACACTAACATTGCGAATGCAGTTTGCCTTCTTTAGGTGAAAACATATTTTAATATTTTGTGAGTATCTTCAGTGACCTAGTGTATTTTGGTGTAAGATTTGTACGAGAGTCACGATCTGGTTTGGATAGTATAAAATTTGGTGTTGGCAATTACTTGATCTCATAAATACATTTGACAGTGGACTACCATTAGAAAATGGCTGAAAACATACTAGTCTATATATTGTTCTTTGTTATTTTTCAGTGGTTGATAATGGTGATTCAACCTATCTATCTTGGTAGCCGAGGATCGATCTTAAGGAGTTCACAGAATTCAGAGATAAAAATAAAATCATTTACCTAGAGTTGATTGCATGAATCCTGATGTAACATTGTCGAACGGTCGTTTAGCCCTTATACCAATAGATATGATCAAATAAAATTATGGGAAGTTAGCCGTGTCCCCAATATTCAAAAAGAAGTGATCGTGAGAATCTTTTGCAAAGCACACAATTTACTGATTTACAGTAAATTCTTGGGAAGAATTATTTCCCTGTGGTGGGGGAAATTATTGGGGACGAGCAAGGAGGATTTCGTTCAAATCGGTTTGTCGTTGATCAAGATTTTTCGCTATGGTTGTTTTTTCCCAAGTAGTATGAAGCATGTTTTGATGTACACCAGGTATTCCAAGATTCCAAGCAAACTTATGACTTGATCAAACAAATGAGTACATCTGTGTAAAATGGTGGTGACGCAGTCACAGTGCTATGTTAAAGTTGAGAACAGGCTATCGAGAACTTCTTCTGGCGTTTGACAAGGAGATGTGCTGTCAACTTCTGGTTTTAGAGACTAAGACAAAAATTATTTCATTACTCGCGATCAATTACGACATCAGGAGTTTATTCCGATTTCTTTATATCGTGCAATTAATCAAAGGACAGCGAGTATATACGCTGGTTCGGAAGTATGGCTGTATTGCCTTCTGATCCAGACGAAATAGCTCGCAACAGGAAATGGTGGCATACACGTTAGGAGAGCGATCTGGCATCTTACAACTTTTTAGAAGAATATCAAAAGGTGGATCGTAATCTAATCCTATGGAGTCAGACTGTTGACACGGTAATGTCCAGCAATTCCTTGTAAACATCGTTGAAAAACACAGGATACTGTTGTGCACAATAATTAGCAATCCCAAATCTGTTTGATATAATCGAGCCTTTCAGCCAGGTCCTTCTCAGATTATCAAAACTATACTGTGAAATGAACTTTAAGCTAACTGAGAATTGATATACCGCCTAAAAACACATGAGTTGTCTGGGTGCTCAGAATTGGTTGTAGAACCCAACAACCAATTCTGGGCACCCGAGCGAAGGATTACAATTTTCGGTTTATTCTTTAATGGTATAAATTGTTTGTGAGGTAGTTAGAGTCTTATAAATGATTATATACGAACGTGATGGGTCCAACACAGTACTAGTGTTACTAAAAAGGAATTTTTTAATCTAAATATTTTATTACACAATTAAAAAAGACATATTTAATTTAGTAATTAAAAAACAAAATATTTATGGTTGTTTTATTACACATATATAAAAAAAAATATTTTAACTATGCATATAATTACCCATTATACACCCAACATATATGTACATTAAACATAATCATTTAAATTAGGTATGTACATATTGTATTTTATTGAGATTAAATTTGGTTTTTATTTATAACAACAAAAAATCATTTAATAATCCAATTTATGTATTTATAAAATATACACTACAGTGTAAAAAATTGCACATTGCTCAATTTTCCACAAAAAGTTGAAGAAATATTCCTGGAGACTCGTTGGAGCACCATCTCTGTCTAACAGCCCTCTTTTAAACTCGTCCCATACATGTTCGATGAGATTTAGGTCCGGGCTTTGAGCTGGCGAACTCATAACAATCACATCCATCTGGCATTATTCCTGCATGAACAGAAAATTTTAACCAATAAACCCGGCAAAAAGTTCAACGTATACACAGGCAAAAAAGTCACTTAAAAATAAAAAGATTCGCTTATAAACTTATTTCAAAAGATATCTATTTGAAATAGGTGTGAAGGAATAGAAATCTTATTAAACCCTATAAGAAATTCTTTTAGGAATTACTAGAAAAATCTATTCAAAATATTTGTGTGAAATCCTATTGATTCTCTTTTTAATTTACAATTTTAAAAGCAAAACGTTGAAAAATAATGTGATATATTATTAATTTTATCATTTTTCTAGTTTTGAAATTATATTAATTTGTTAAACTAAGTTTTTCTGTAGGGAAATACAAATAGTAGTACAAGTTCGAGAATTTTAGAATGGCTAGAAAAAATTTCAAATGAAATTTCCAATTCATCCAATGCATCAGAGATTGCCGAACCTGAAGATACAAGTGAAACTGACGATTTAAAAAGAATTCTCCAACCTACTATTCGTGGACAAATGATTCTAGATTTTTACAAAAGAAATAATTACTTAAATATCAAATCACAAAAACACTTGACATATTGCATCTCCAATCACGTTGCTGCCAAAACCAATAAAATGTGGGCTCATGCAATAAGTAAATATTTTCCAAACGAAAAACCGGTAAGTATTCTTACTTATTTTAAAAGTGTGTGGTTATAATAATCCTACATTTATTAGGAAATATACTACATGATTAGACAACCAGGTAAGAAGAATCGAACTGGTAAGTTACATTCAAGTTGGATAAATTTACAAGTTTATAAATTTATAAATTTACAACATTGCCTTGACCACAGCTTAGAGAAGACTCAGAACATTTCACCGACACCATCAAATATTAAGTTTAAGTCACCATCAAGTTTAAGATAAGGACAGTTTTTAAGCCTAAATGGATATCCTTTAAATGAACTACTTAATATGTGGCCTCGATTTCAGGATCCTAACGGATATCAGTTGGTAAGTAATCTAATTCCTATAAACTTATAAGAATATAGGGAAAAAAATAAAGGAAACATTGCGATTGCATTATAAAAAAATTACATTAATATTTAATCTATTTAAACTTATAGATTGATCTGGACTTTGAAAACTCTATCCGGACAAAGTAAACCTACTGTTTTCGAAATATGACGAATTTGTACTAAAAGCTTTAAGGTATTGTGACGAAAATGTAAACGAGAAACATTGTAGAACTCTTTTAAATACTCTGGAAACAACTGAAATCGATAAAAGTAAGTAAAGCATTAATATAACACTACTATACATAAATAATTATTTGAAAATAAATATACATAATTTTAGATTCTAGAGATTGTCTTGTTGCGTATTTATTGCCGTCAATACTACAACCTAAAAAATAGGTAAGCAAAAGAAACCTACAGTTGGAGATGCTCAAGTAGATTTCATACTGCACGTACGAAACCAGAACGATATAATGCTGGAAATAAACAAATTACAAGGAGAATTCGCTCAACAAAATCAATTAATACAACCAAGAATTGTTGTGGTAGGTCCTGAACTTTCAAAATTAGAATACTTTTACATTTACGTTGACAAATTTTGACTGAAAATTCTTTAGAAGGGTGCCTTATGAATATTATTTTTTCAGATAAGATACTATATAAATAACATAAAGTATCTCCAGAAACAAAATGATCTAACACATTTTATCAATGGCACATTATGGTCAAGTTATAACATACCACCAGACAAAATAGTTATACCAATATTTGTAGATGATTTCGAAATTAACGATCCGTTAGGATCTAAATCCGGCACCCAATCAGTTCGTGCAATTTATTATAACTTTCCAATAATCCCTAATTACTTATTGAGCCGATTAAACAATATATTTGTAGCAGGTTTATTTATATCAAATATGTCAAAAAACTTGGTTGTAGTGCCATTTTGAGATCATTAGTAGAAATACTTTCATTACTGGAGACCAATGGTGTAGAAATTAATACAGATAGAGGAAAGCAAATATCATATATAAAATTAGGTAAAATTTTGGGTGACAATTTGGGCCTGAACGCTGCATTGAGTTACACTAAATCATTCAATTCTAACAAATTTTGCAGACTGTGCAAGAGAACTAAGCAAGAGACTCAAAATGATTGCGTACAGATTGATAATAGTCTTCGAGATAGAATAAACTATGCACACGATATTGAATTAAATGACGTAAAATTGAACGGAATTAAAAACAATGCGTTTTTAATCAACTTCAAGATTTCCATGTTACTGATAATACAGCGTGTGACATCATGCATGATTTATATGACGGTGTTTTTAGATATGATATTTGCAAAATTTTATATCACTTCGTTTATAAAAAATAATAATAAGTCTTGATGTCCTAAAGCAAATGTTTGCTTTCGGTGAAACTGAAATAAGCAATGTTAAAAAATGTAGTTTGAAAATGACAGCTAAACAAATGAAAACATTCATTCATTTTATATTACTGATTTTAGGCGATTTAATTGAAGATGACGATCCTGTTTACGATTTTCTAGTAACTGTAGTCAAACTTAATGATCTCATTCTCTTACCTTTATTTAATAATGCTAAATTGCTATCTGACATAATTACAAAGCATAATCAACTGTATAAGGATTTATTTAACGAACATTTAAAGCCCAAATTTCATTTTATGGTACACTATCCATATATAATCCGTCAAATAGGCCCTCTAAGAAAATTGTGGTGTTTTAGATATGAAACCGAACATCGAGTTCACAAAATTTACGCAGGTAGCACAACCTCTAGATTAAATGTTCCAGTAATGCTTTCGAACAAAATTGCATTGAGTTTTAGTAGTTTTGTATTTTCACAATCTGTTTTCCAAGACCAAATTCAAATTGTATCTGAGCTAGAGCCCATTGTCCTTAATGATTTAGACTACTTTGATAATATTTATTTAGCAAATGAATTAGGTAATTTACCCTCCCGGCCAGCCGCATCATAAACATACCGTTTACGACATTTTTGTTACACTAAAAATGTCGTAAACGGTTCGTTATGACGCTACGGTTACGGTACGTATACCGCACTTTTGTCACAAGAGATGTGAAACAAATTTACGCAGTGTTTGCACGAAAACGTAAGGTTTACAGCTTCTTATAAATGTAACGTTTTTAAATAATTTAAGCGCTACGTTTACGTAAAATTGTTAAGTGCTGTTCCTTTTAGAATTTAGTGTTAATAAATATTCATATATTATTAAATAAATAAAACAAATAATATTTTTTATTTTGTTATTTATTGGAATGATTAAAATCACTGTTTATATTTCTAAACTTGAGTACTCAAAGCTCTTTATATCACAAAATTTAAACTTTCCATAATTTAAATTAAATAATAATATAATTTCAATACAATTTCAATATAATTTCAATATAATAATAATAAATTAATAAAATAAATTTCAAAAAATGATAGGCCATACATTTAGGTTACCTTATTCGCTTGCTTCCGACGCATGCGGTCTTTAACATAGCGAAACCACTTTGAAAATGTTTCTTCCACATCTCGCGACCGAACAGAATTAAATTTCTTAATTGTTTCTTCTGAAATACAGTAAAATAATTGATGCATTATGTAAAAGTTCTAAACTCGAATATACCTTTTAAAATTTGCATTATAGTGAAAGATTTTAATGCAATATTATTTTGCTTTCCTTGCCAAGAAAATTTGGTCGCTACGGCATCGGACACAATAGTTTTGAGACATACTCTTATATATTTTTCGTGGGTAGACTCCAAAATAAGCCTTAGATGTTGTAACTATAGCAAAAATATTCATTAAATAAATTGTTGAAATTATTTTTAAAGAATAACTTACAAATATTTTTTCGTTCATGCTATCTTATTTTATTTCATCTTCTAGATTTAAAAATCAGTCAACTGAAGTAGCTGGCATGTTTAATTTAATTTGGTTATCCAAACTATCAATTGAAGCACACTTACATTTCGAAGTAATTTTACCTCACGGAGCACGGATTTCATCAATAGTTCTAAATTCATTTGTGAATCTGGTTGAAGCGGTAATTGCGCCGAAGTAGAAATAGGTGCTTGCAAGGAACCTGATTGTATCGGTGTTGATGTTGAAATATTCTGTGGTAAAATATTTGGCTCGTTATTTGGAGATATTTCACTTTTTGCTGGTATAATTGATGATGATGTTCCTGATTCGATGTTATTCGGTTTATATATAAATTTGGGTGCAGCTGACGAGGTAGATAGTGATGGCGGGGCACCTAAGGCGACCGTTGGTTTTGCCATGGGTGTTAATGATGAAGAAACTCTTGTCGATTTCGAAGATATTGCAGTTGTTGACCGGCCTAGAGTTGCGGTATTATATTGTGTGACAGGTGCATTGGTATTTAAGTCGAAGTTAGTAGGATAGTGCATACGTTTTGGCACAGATAATAACTGATATGAAGTTTGAGATTTCGGTGGTATTACAGTTTCTGCTATATGTGTATGTAGTCTTGTTGTTGAAAATGATTTTTGAGTAGAAACATTCGGCTTCATTATGTTGTTATTTTTTAAAAAAGTTTTATAATTATTTTCAGAATCTTACCCAAATTCTTCGGTGTCTTCGTAAATCTGAAGTTGACCATCATACTCGTTCGAAAATAAAGGTGACTGTGACATGTCTGTTAAAGAAATATACAATATTTTTTATTATAAATGTTGCATTGGTATATATATGTGAGTATTATCTGAAGTTAATTTTAATATTTTAGTTGAAACATTTTGGACGTTTACTGTGTGCATTTCATCTGTGTATTCTTCATCATTAGTGCAATATATGCCTAAATTTGATGAAGGTATTGGATATTCGAAAAAATTATTTAAGTTAACAATAAATTTGCATATTAACTTTGTATTATCTATTTCAATGGTTTTGAATATTTTTTCATTTACACAACAGTAGTTGTTTGGGAATCGTTTACTTAGTGAAAATATTGGCCGGAAATTATATTCTTCAATTTTCGTAAAGAAGTTTCTTTTGCTTAGTCTATTTTAAATTTGTTGCAGAGGTTGTGAGGCTTTTCGAACTAGTGTTTTTAGTTGTTGCATATAGTTTTCAAATTTGAATGCGCTGTAATTGTCTAGATGTCCAAAGCATTTTACATCTGCTGCTATGTGTATTAAATTATGAACGTTGTACGACACATTTTCACTCCCGAATAGCTCAGGAAATAATTCGCAGCATTTCTGAGTCGCAATCATTATTCCGAAGACAATTGTTTGGTCGAGTCAAAATTCTGATGACACAAGATAACAGCATATAATGATCATAATAACGCTGTTCCAGTATATTATGGAAAGCCACCATTCCAGTATTGCATATAAATGTCCTAAATACGGACGCTTTCCAATTTTCAACATCGTGAAAAGTTCGATGTCTGCGTTGGAACTCGACAGGAATACCTTTTCGAATTACTTGTAACTTGTGGTTAATGGCTTCTATAGCAATCCGTTTTAAGGATTATTTTTTCTTCCTATCTTTTAATAGCAAATTGATCATTTGACGCATAACACCTAAGCACACGCAATGCATGTAGACGACTGGAAATTGACTAACGCAGCCAATTGGTAACTTATCCAATGTGATATGTTGTCTAACGTGATGTTCGGTATCCGTTTTGTTGCGAAAGTCTTCATCAGTTCTCAATGTCTGATTAATTTCAGGAAAACAAATTTTGTGCTCCAAATAACATCCTTTTATTTTACATTTAGTGCAACTAAAATATCCCGAATCGCTTTTAACACCTGTTAGGAATATAAAAAATTTAATTAATTATTTTAACATACTAGTATTTTTCTTACCTAGTAGAAAAGCCCTTGCAGGTGCATCGCATATGAACGCCCTCACTTTTACAGTAATTTTTCGGTCATTGTATAGAATATTATTTTCAAGTAAGTGTTACATTTCTTCAACGAATGCTTCCAAAAATATGTCAGCACAATATGGTTTTTTGTACCTATGGTAAACGCCAACCACGAATATTTCTTTATGGGATATAACATTGGCAAGAATCGGCCATAATTGGCTTTTGGAGCTTTTTGTTAATGGAATTCCATCTACTCCAACATCGATCAATAATTCACTCCCTTTGAATTCCGCTCTTTCTATAAATAATTTTAGTTGATGCTCTAAGCCGATATGAGTATAGGAACCTGATCTACCATCTTTGGGTAAATTCGGATTATACTTTCGTAGAATTTTCAACAAAGAGTTTAGACATTCTCTTGCAATATTGTACTTTACACTCCATTCGGAAAGATCATGTTCAATATTATTTAAATTAATGTTATCACAATCACTATTCAGATTCAGAGAAAGATTTTCGAAAGAATCACTTGAATTGCTGGTTGTGTTTTGGTCTTCACTTCCGTCATTTTTATTATTTTCTTCTACAACAATTGCTGGGGGTTCAATATTAGCAGATAAATTATAATAGTTGTTTGTAGAACCATTTCCTTGAATCACTCTAGCACTCTCACAAATATTAATTATTTCTTTACGTATGGTTCTATATAGTTTCTGTTTCGACATTTTCAAACTTAATTTCAAACACTCACTCAGTATAAAATAAAATAATTATCATGTACTCACTACAATTAGAAGGTAATTTCATTCACAATAATTAATAAGTTATGTAACTATATATTTTATTCGGACGGAAATGAAAATGTTACACGACTAAATGAAAAAATTTAACAATAAAAAAATAAATGAACGTTTTGAATTTTTGTAAAAAAGAGACAATCAATACCGAAAAAACGTAGTAGTCATAAAATTTGAGTGTGTTAGTGCCTTAATAAAAAAACAACTGCGTAAACTCATCGTTCTCGGTGCGTTTTTGACGCATATCGTTTTTGTGCCGGGAGGGTTAACTTCATTTTCCACTAAAAAAAATTGAATTTCACGGTGTATTATACAAATGTGGATATATAATAACTATTTCACAAAACGAAACTATTCCGAAAATTTATGAACTCTTACACATCTTACCTCATGAAAATATAATGGGATAATAATAATGGGAAAATAAGGGCTTCATAGAACATTTTCAATCATTTATTGTTGGACAACGACTAAATAAATTTTATTTGTGTAATTTGCAAGATATTGATGGATCACCAGTGATGCAGCCCTAGAACATGCACGATCCACCGCCATACAAGATACGTTCTTAAATGCAACATTGTGTATATCGCTCTCCTTGTCTTCTGTATACTCTTTCGCATCCATCTGTGCCATATAAATACATCCTTCACTCACTAAGGAACAGGAATCTTCTCCATTATTGTCGCCGCCTGAAGCCACCGGTTTACTGATATCTTTGTCACACTCGGCGAACGGAGAATCGTCTCAAATTTAGCTATAGAGCCACTTCATTTTGGTGCTGCCCCGCATAAATTAGTCCAACCACTTGTGCGACTACCTCTATTGTGGTATGGATTTCTTTGCTCCGGTTGAAGACGTAATTAATAGAGGACCATGTAGACTATACGTCGCTATGCGAATGATCACAGCTCCGAGCGTGACACTTCATGGCCTGCTATTGTACTTATCTTGTTGAATTATTTTTAGAATTTAATTCGAAAGCCCGCTATGCATTTGACAGAAAATCACTTTGTTGGCATGGTACAAAGGGACCACTGGATAGGTTTTGAAATAGACTTTGAATAAATTTAAGAAATATTGGATTTTTTTGATATTTTTGTGAAAAACTCCACAATGTGCAAGTTTTTTACACCCAAGTGTATTATGTTGTTGTTGGTACTTTACGAGTATCAAGTGTATACATTACTGGGTATGTCGTACACGTAATAGCCATACTTGTTATTATTTGTAATATAAGTAATTTAAAATAATGACAAATTTAAGTAAATCCAAATTGATAATTTAATAACAATTTTATACCAAAGTATTAGAAAATCTTAAAAATTTTCCTTTGTTTTTATCTAAATAAATGTTTCTTGTTCCCAATTATCTTAATAAATTTTTCGTAAAAGGTTCGATCGATTTAATATTATGAGACTTGAATTAGGCAACTTTCTGTTTTTATTGTCTTATTTTGGTTATACCTATAATAAAGAACAAATCTAAATCGAAAATCTATACCTATATTTAGATACGACGAGAGTATCTTACCATTTTGTATAAGATTTGTTTTATTTTCTAACTTTGGTAATTTAGTTAAACAAATTATGAAAGACTTGTGTCTTTATTTGCTCTATGATTATTTATTTCTCTGATTACGATTCGAATTCTAGATTTTTCGATCATAATTTGATGTTTGGATTTTCAATCGCACATGTGCTGGGAAAATTAAATGTGTTTTATCTTAATTAAATGAAAAAGGATACTGCATCAGGTTCCAAGAAGAGTTTCGAAACAATTCATCAATCAAAAGGTTAAAGTTTGTTTCCCTACTTTTAGAATATTTCAATATGACATCAAAGGCCAAATATTTTATGCTTAGGTATTAAAGATTTCATTTGCCAGTCGCTAATTGGTATAAAGATGGGCGTCAATCAAAGCGTTTTTGTATTCCTTGTCAGGTTGAGTATTTTCAAAGCCCACACATGTACAATTTGTTATTTATTGATCTAATACACCTACATACCAGCTGTGATGCTGAAATAATTCATCCGAATTCATTTAAACTTTTTGCAAAAGTTTATTATATACGAGAACGTGTCATGTGCCGCGTAGAGGTTAATGTAGATTATTACAATTACATATTTTATATAATGCTAGAGACAACATGCAACATTTAAATATCGATTGCTATAAATTTGGCCGGGCTATACGAAAATTAGGAGTTTCAAAAATGACATATATGTAATCCAGGCCTGATTTCGTGCGGAGTTGCTAGACTCCCATCGGGCGCGTCCCTAGGTGGCGGATAAAGGTGGAAATCCTAACCGACTGGTCGGCGGGTAGATGGGAAATAAAATACCGTTCGCGGTAACTATCTAAGGGTGGTTCTAAACTGATACCCATTGCCGGCACTTTGAGGGGTGAGCAACCGGGCTCCCAGTCGTCGATATCCAATGACTGCAATACTTCAGAGGTGATGAACTCTTATAACCCATTTGGAAGAAGTTACATAGTATCAAGATCTCCAACGAGATTATATGCAATGCACAAATCAGAGAGATTTATTACCCCAGGTGGTACTCCAGTCAGCCAACTGGACAACCCTAAGGATTCTGGGGAAGGCCAAACACTGTAAGGCAGAAGTGATGCCAGCGGAACTTTTACATTGCGGATCCAGTGAAAAACTCAACCAGAAAAACTCAACTATTTCACTGATGAGGATGAATTAAAAAGGGAAACGAACTGGATCCTAAAGAAGAAAAATCAGTCAAGGAAGGATACGTTAAGAAAAGCGGAATCGCCACCTGAGGTTGAACAACTAAATGGTAGTGGAACTTCAAGTACTGAACCAAAAGTTGTCCAACCCAAGGTCAATCAACCAGAAGGTAGTATATCTACCAAGAACATTTCACCAAAACTGGTGCAACTGAAATAAAAGCCGCCCCCGCCAACAAATATTGTGGGCGTGAACAATTACCCAAAAATTCAGTCTTTAATGAAATCAGTTACTGACAAAGTAACAGCTGTAACAGCTCTAAGCAATGACGTTTGGAAAATTAATACTCTGGACTCAGCATCCTATAGAACATTATCTATGAAACTGAATGCTGAAAAGTATCAGTGGTTTACATATGAGGACAAACAGGCTCGACCTATAAAAGTTATGGCAAGAGGTAAGCATCACAATTGCAAGAAATGTCAGGGATTGAATCACACACAAAGATATTGCAGCGGGGATCCGAGATGTGTAAAATGCTCAGGTAAACGTATTACCCAGCCATGTACTATAGGGAGAGATGTGCCAGCTAAGTGTATAAATTGTATGGGTCAACATCCGGCCAATTATCGAGGCTGTGAGGTTGCTAAACAACTACAAAAATTAAGAGATAAATCACGAAAACAACCACAAAATCATGAAATTCGAAGGATTCAAACCTCAATTCAGATGGATCAAAATCCACAACCAAGCAACGCAGGGCAAAGAAGAACATTTGCTCACGTAGTGAAAGGCTCAGGTTCAACCAAATATATGGGCTCTGAAAATAACCGAATTATGGAAAACATTATGATCAGCATTGAAGCTCTTACCAAATGTTGGCTGGCACTGAATATCCAAAAATATATATCGGTGTTGCTCATTTTTTTTTTTATTATATTATATTACAACTGAGCCCTGTGGTTGGGGGCATTCGTGTTTCGTAAATATTACGCACGAAACATGAGACCCATAGAATACTACCACAGTATGTCGTAGGAGGCGACTAAATCTGGTTGGATCGCTGGGCTGACGACCCGCATCCGTAAAACCGTGAAAATGTTAAAAATGTCAACAAAAATAAAAAAATCGGATACCGCCAAAACAACCAAAAAACGAACCCCCGCTTAAGTACCCGGACACGAGATTGAAGATCGGCACGTGGAACGTGCAGTCACTAAGAAAACCTGGCGCGTTGGACGGCCTTATCACGTGCATGAAAGAGTATCGGCTGGAACTCGTAGCTCTCCAAGAAACTCGATGGCCTAAAAGTGGAGACCATGTGTCCCAAGGCTATACGTTGCTACACAGTGGAGATGACCTCGGAAATCTTGGGGTTGGATTTCTCATTGAGCCACAGGTAAAAAAGGCTGTCTTGGACTTTCAAGCATTCGATAATCGAATGTGTAAGCTTCGTTTGCACATGAGATTAGCCAACCTGTCAATTGTCTGTATACATGCGCCCACTGATGTAAGCCAATCCCAGGATAAAGACTCAGTTTACAATAATCTGGATAATCTGATGGGTTCTATACCGGAGCACGATGTCAAATTGGTGATTGGTGACATCAGAAATCAATTGGTGCTGAAATCAGACCGACTTATGTTACAATATAGGTCCGTACTCCCGACACAAAACTGCGACCGAGAATGGGGAAAGAATGATGTACTTTGCGATCGCTCTTGTTCTCAAAGTAGCAAGTACATTCTTTCCTCATAAAAACATCCACTTAGAAACATGGACACACCCACGTAAAACACCCCGAAGCCAAATTGACCATGTGTTGATTTCAAATGGGCGGGCTCGGGTTGTCCAAGATGTGAGATCGTATCGGTCGTCAACAAAATTCGTAGGCAGTGACCATTTTATGGTTGCTGCAAAGCTACGATGGAAATTTTCGTACAAGTCAGGGAGGACAGGAGAATATACAACGCGATTCTCCTGTGAAGGTCTGATAAATGGAGAAACGCAACGAAAATATCAAGATCTTGTCAGCAATAGCATTATACAATCCAATTACCAATCTGATGATGTTAACAGTGTCTGGGAAGTATTGAAAACCTCGGTTGTCGATGCTGCCCAGCACACTCTCGGTATAGTGAAAACTAAGCCCAAACATGATTGGTTTGATGGGGAGTGTCGTCTTGATGTTGAGCAACGAAAGCTCGGTTTACAATCGCAAGGAAAAACAAAGCAGTTCTCGCTAGGAGGACAGCTAAACGCATTTGGAGACTGAAGAAGCGAGAATGGTGGAAGGCCAAGGTCTTAAGAGTACAATAACTCTGCAATGAGCACAATTCGCGTGGTTTCTTTAAAGGAATCACCGAATTGCACCATACCTTAAGATCTCGGTCAACTGCCATTCGGGACCAGGATGGAAACCTGTGTGTTAACGTCGATGCGGTACTCGATACATGGCGTGAACATTTCTCTGATTTACTTAATGTTCCATATGTATCACAAGCTGTGTTTGAATACCCTCAAATACAGACCGCGGAGATGTTCATTGAGGATCCATCCTATGAGGAATTCACAATGGCCATGCAGAAATTAAAGAAAAATCGTTCACCAGGAGTTGATTGCATTAATTCAGAGCTCTTGATATTCGGAGGGCTAACTTTGTGGAACTGTCTTTTCGACCTTGTTCGATTGGTATGGCGAAATGAAGTTATGCCCGAAGAATGGAAAGTGGCCGCGTTATGCCCAATTTTCAAGAAGGGTGATCGCTTGAAATGTGAGAATTATCGCGATATAGCTCTCCTTTGCACAGCATATAAGTTACTGTCATACATTATCTTGGGAAGAATTACTCCTCTAGCGAAGGAAATTGTCAGTGACTACCAAGGAGGATTCCGTCCAAATCGGTCAGTCACTGATCAAGTTTTTTTTGCTGCGGATGATTCTTTCCAAGTACTACGAAACATCTCGCGATGTACACCAGGTATTCCTAGATTTCAAGCAAGCTTATGACTCGATCAATCGAAAGAGGCTATGGTATGCGCTTGAATATTTAGGAATACCGAAAAATATGTACATCTGTGTAAAATGACAGTAACGCAGTCACAATGCTGTGTCAAAGTTGAGAACAGGCTATCGAGAATTTTTGCAATCACTGCTGGTGTTCGACAAGGAGATGCGCTGTCCCCGATACTTTTTAATCTCATGTTGGAATACATCCTTCGTAAAAGTGCAACACCTCAGGACAATATCTTATTCCGACAATCCAATCAACTTCTTGCTTATGCAGATGATTTCTCTGTGATTGGATTAAATGGCAACGGAGTGAAAGAAATACTTGATCCACTGGAACAGTGTTCAGCTTCTGTTGGTCTCAAAATCAACGAGTCCAAAACCAAATATCTGATCTCTGGTTTTCGAGACCAAGACGCAATTGATTTCAGTAGTGGTAACCACACGTTTGAAGGAGTGATGAGATTCAAGTATCTTGGATCTCTCATCACTCACGATAATAGTGTGGGAGAGGATATCAAGGTCCGCCTTGCCGCTGGCAATCGGGCTTTGTATCCTCTACGTCCACTGCTGAAATCAAAATATCTTGCAAATACGGATAAGCTGAAACTGTATACAGAGTGTTGATCAGACCCGTTGTCATGTATGGATGTGAGAGTTGGACCTTGACGGATGAGTACGAAAGATGGCTTCTTACATTCGAGAGAAGAATCATGCGTGTGATATAGGGTCCAAAACGCGACGTCGATGGCACTTACCGAGTTCTTTTCAATCACGAGATCAGGAATTTAATGCAAATTCCTGATATCGTGCATGAAATTAAAACACAGCGAGTACGCTGGCTCGGACACGTTCTGCGTGCTGATCCGAACCGAATGATACAGCGAACCTTTAAGGGAGAACCGCCTTTCGGTAGGCGAAGAGGTCGCTGTCGGCGACGATGGCTCCACGGCGTAGAGGCATCTTCAAACTGCCTACAACGGTTTGAAGAGCTGGCTCGTGATCGAAACCGATGGAGTCAGATTGTTGACACGGTACGGGCCAATAATGGCCTGTAAAAACCGTTAAAACAAAAAAAAAATATTACAACTGAGATTTACAAATCATCGAGTAATATAACTATCGTAAGTTTATACAGACCGCCCAGGTGGCACAGTGGTTAAAGCTGGTTAAAGCGGGTTCGAATCCCGATAGGGGCAGAATGCAAAAGGGTTTTTCGCCATACGATTACGATCGGTGGTGTGAATGAACACATCTATGACCCCCTGTTGGAGTGCTAAATTCATGGGTCAACCCATCTTCATTGTCAATACTATAGGCTGTCATGAAGCTATGCAATGTACAGATGGTTCTACGTAAATCGGATCTATAGCCGTACGTACTCGATTTGGCTGTAGTGGCGTAAGGTAAGGACGTAAATAAGCGAACCGTGAAAGAGTTGGAAGTGCCTTGAGCCCCAAAACAGATTATAGAGATAAAAACAAAACCAAAACAAAACACGGTGGAGGGTTATAACCCATTGGTTAGTCCTAATAAAAAATCACAACAGCAGTCAATTTTATTTTGGAATGTTTGAATAATTTTTACATTTGCCTTCTTAGTGCAGCCCGATATCTGGATACCATAAGTCCAACCTAGTTTTTAGGATTTGCCGGTTTAAAAGCAGTTTGTTATGCAGTGTAAGCTCAGATCTCCGCCCTAAGAGCCAGTACATTTTTTTGTATTGAATGTTACTCTCCGCTACTCTTATCTTAACATGCTCTTTCCATTTAAGCTTAGCATCAAGGGCCATACCAAGATATTTAGCGCTGTGTTTGCATTAGGAATAACTTGAGAGTTAATACGAACGGGTATCCGTTTCGTGTTAGTAAAATTAATATAGTAAAATTAGAACTGCAGTATCATCAGCAAATGTTGCTATAGTTGTATTATCTACAACTGGCATATCTCTAGTATATATAGACTATATAATATTGGCCCCAGCGCACTTCCTTGCGGTACTCCAGCTGATATTTTTTTGAACTCTGACTATTCGTCTTTAATATTTAACTCGAAAGTCTCGTTCGGCGATATACCATTTCAATACCAAATATAATTGTTTGGGAAGATCACGGTTCAATTTATATTCTAAGCCTTGATGCCATACTTAATCAAAGGCTTGGGCTACATCCAAGAAAACAGTCGAACAAACCTGCTTCCGCTCTACCTCCCATTGAGATTGGACATGTTTCAGTCTTAGTACAGCATTTATAATATGAAGCAGCTTTGCAAGCCCGTTTTGGTAGTTCTTTAAAAATCTGCCCCGTAATTAGATCATAACCGGGACTCTTCTTTGCGCTTAGGTTGTTATTGATTTCCTCTTTCAATTCTGGTAATTTTATAGGTCGAATGCTCTTCAGATCGCTTTTTGGAGCTGAAGCTATATTTTCTTCAGCTGTTTATTTCGGGAGCGGTTGAAATATGCGTTCAAGATGTTCTGCAAATAAGTCTGACTTTTGTTTAGTCCTTTTGGCTCATGACCCGTCATCGTATTTGATTGGGGGTAGTTGTATCTTTGGTCCCTTGAGATATGTCGAGGTGGACAATATATTGATACTATATTGTACTCCTGATTATTAGTTATTTGCACTGTTATTCCAACTTCTTGCATTTTGGCTTCTTCAACTTTAAGTGATTCATGTTTTCTTTAATAAATATGATAGATCTTCCTACCGCCTTTTCTGCTGAATGGATGCCATGATAACAAAGAAAACTCTGGTAATTCTGGTATGCGGTCCGTTAGTCCGTTAGCACTCCAGATTACCATTCTTATAGTTTTACTGAACATTACTAATATAAGAGTGACATAGTTTCATTCAGACTTTCTTGATTGTCCAGTCTCCTAATCAAGCACCCAATTTGAACGCACCTTTCTTGTTTATCCAAACGAGTATTTATAAAATCTATGCTTCTGAGTATCTTCTCAAGAATTTCCCTTTTGCTGCTAACTTCAATTCCTTTTAAGGTTTGTTTTAAAATTTGTGAATAAGACTTTGATTTGACCGAATCGTCTTTTGTTGAGCATATCAGTATTGTTTGCAATTTGCGTGGTATGTCTCTTATATTATGTAGTTCTTTAGCTACTTCACAACCTCTGTAATTTGCAGGATGTTGTAGTTTACAATTAACACATGTAGGAGGTGTATTTTTATATACTGGACAAGCTTGGGAGTTTTTTTTCCAGCACATCGTACGCATCTCGGCTCTCGCCCACAATACTTCTTCGTAACGTTCGTGATCAATCCAATTAAGACCAGATACCTAAATGTTTTTGATTTGTCTTCAGAGTGTGGCATGATTTGACTGGTGAATGATTATCGATGAATATAGTTGTTAGGACGACGTTGCAAAAAATCGAGTTCTTACATTTGAACGGGATGAACGACAGTTGGTTGTTTCTAAATTGAGATAGTAGTTCAACATCATCAAACGTTGGTTGGGACTATAAATTCCAAAATGTATATATAGGTGGTGCTAACGATGATATATCTGATCTAGATGTCTAGGCATGATTTGGCCAGAACTCAGACGTACAGTATATAATAGGACCAGTTTTTGATACGACAAATGCTGTAACTCAATTTGGACCTACATCACAGAATCTATAAATGTTATCCAAATGAGTTTTGATTGGTCTTCAGATTAAAGGTGATGTATATGGCGTGATGTGATTGTGATGATGTTGGCGATCAACAAGAGTTTCGATTGAAGTCGAAGTGCAACAATTTGATTTGCTACTTTGACTATAGGCTGAACAATAATTCAGGCCCCAAATGCCGGAGTCCCTCAAGGATCAGTTTTGTCACCAACTTTGTTTTTGTTATACATTAATGACTTGTTGGATGGCTGTAAACCCTATCCACAGTTTTGCCGATGATGCAACATTGCACTCTTCTATTTCATTCGAGGTCGAGCCTACTCCTTCAGAGTTAAACGGTTAACGGCTGGAAGTTGTCACTTCGCTTAATTCCGATTTAAGTACAATATTTGAGTGGGGAGTTAAAAATCAGGTCAAATTTAACGAGAAAAAAATACAAATATGCACATTCTCGCGTAAAAGAAGTCACAACGAATACCCTATTGTGGTAAAAGGCCACGCTCTCGTGAGTTGTGACTCAATTCGTCTGCTTGGTGTTCAGATTACCAACAATTTAAAATGGAATGAACACATCATCGCATAAGCCAAATCAGCTTCACGTAAACTCGGGTTTTTCAATAGATGCAGACGGTTTTTTAAATCGCATCAGGTTCTCCAAATATATAAAACCTTTATTAGACCGTGCATAGAATATTGCTGTCAGGTTTGGGGTGGAGCATATGGCACTGCTCTCCAGTTGCTGGATAGAGTTCAGCGGCGTGCCATCCGAATAATACGAAACCCCAGACTTACGAAAGATCTAGACAGTCTACAACACCGCAGAGATGTTGCAGAACTCTGCGTGTTCCATAAATTAATAAATGGGTAATGTTATGCAGAATTAAAGGAGAAACTACTACCATTTGTTACGCCAGGACGGGAAGCACGAGGAACGGGTAATGCGCATAGGTTTACGGTGAAGCTGCCGAAACCTCGAACTGAAGATGCAAAGCGCGAATTTATTTATCGAACATCTAAGAAGTGGAATTCGTTGACTGGTTTTCAATTTCCGTTGAAGTATAAAATGCACAAGTTTAAGGCAGCTTTCAACCTTTACTTGAAGGATCGCGCGTTGGGTGCAGGAGCGCTGACAGTTACAAGGAGCTAGGTCAGTCTTAAAGTCCGCCCTGCACCCAATTAAAACAAAACGTAAAAAAAAAAAAATTGGATGCCTCTATAATGATATAAATGTAATGTTTCTACAAGCGCGGCTTCATTGAGCAGTTCAACATCTCAGGGCGACATTATATAACAGGACCAGTTTTTAATTCGACGGATGCATTAATCCAATTGAGACCCGATGAATTATTTTCAACCCACACGTTGATAACTTTACAGTAAAGAAAGTCTGTAAATGTTATCCAAATGATAGAGGATATTTTTGTTCTCGTTTCCTGGCATTTGTAATCACCTCTGTTGGTCATCAAATGTAAGTACTAGCCAGAAATTTAAACTGAACGAATCTATGATGATCGGTATGTTAAGTTTTGAGGATGATTCACTGTTATGCAGCAAGAATTTTGGTTCGGTTACTGCATACAAAACAATGACGACTTGTGGAAATTTCGTGTTGACGAACGTATAGTATAATTATAAGCATTATGTCTGATCTATCTTACTTGGACATATATAATCCAGTATTAAATACAATTCGCGATAAAGACGACAAAGACAATAGGTGTGTCAATCTTGATTAACACATCTATGACCCCTGTTGGAGTGCAAAATGGGCCAACCCATCTTCCATGTCAGTACTATAAGCTGGCATGGAGCTATGCAATGTGCAGATGCAGATGGTTCTACGTAAATCGGACCTATAGCCGTGCGTCCTCGATTTGGCTGTAATGGCGTAGGGTAGGGACGTAAATAAGCGAACCGCGAAAAAGTTGGATGTGCCTCGAGCCCCGAAATAGATTGTAGAGATAAGAACAAACAAACAAATCATGAAATTTGTTTTTTTTGTTTGAATATTTCGATGATAGAGGGAATTGAGCTGTTTCAAGTTATACGCTTCGTCTTAGATAATGTGTTCGAATAGATTAAAACACGCCTTCAATCTTACTGTCTGTACCGGATTTCATTCAAATCGGAGACCAAAACTTTTTATAGGAAAAAAAACAGATCGATCTCGGGAATCGATCATTGTGATCGTTGAGGTCGATTTTTACCGAAATGTTCGTTCGCTGTGTGCGTACTGCGTAGTAAATATGGAAATATCTATATCAATAGATGTGGGAAACTTTACTAATTTGTGGATTAGTCGTGCATTTGATGGACAACTATGGGATTCCCTGGATCGAATTATTATGTATCATCGAGCTTTGGGATTGGAATTATGTTATGTTGAATATTGGATGCGTTTCTATGAATATGCTAATGGTATTGGAACGAGGAAGAGGATGTGCTTTCCAGTAACTCTAGTGTGCACTGTTAACATTTCGTAAATGTTCCCCAGATTTGTATCGCCACCACCTGGAATCATAATAGTTGGTGGAATATAATCTTCGATTCGGTTGATTTCCTCTTTCCATTGTGCTGGAGTTAATAATGTCGGATGAATATGGCCGTGAGAATAACATCAATAATGACTCGTTTTTTCTCTGCGATACGCCTCATCGCATAATTATTTGCATCGTATACGTGTCAGTTTGTACCATTTGGTAGTTAGTAATCGAATTAACTGGATAGGTTGTGTATCTTTACATCGAGATATACAGTTTGTTGTGCGATTGCTTTAAAATGTTTAGTAGTCAATGCACCGTCATACTGGAAGACGTTTATTGTCGGTTTCGTACTATATATAAAAAAATATTATATAGAACATCATCCGGCATTATCATAAAATCGTACCAGCTGACAACCGTGATGTTTGGAATGGCATCGGTACCATATTTGGCCATCATAACATTACAACGGATGTAGCTTAATGGTTAAGAGAGTTTCTCATCACGCCGCGGTCTCGAGTTCGATCCCCGCCGTTGACCAAAAATTCACATGCAACCGGATGACATAAAAACGCGTTTGTGTGTAAAAACATTCGTTGGGCTGACCACCTACAATGTGCACCAATGGTTAAAATGGTTCATAAGGTCTCAGTTGAGACGCGGTGAGGGCCGTTTACGGCCTCTAAGCCATAGATTAATTTTAATTTAACATTACAACAGTAAGCGGCCGATGAGGAGAAATATTTTTTGGATCTAGTCAGTACTGCTCTCACATGTAAAATTGTCGAGGAATATTCCTCACCTAAAATATTTTCAGCCTAACATCTTCCAACAATTCAAAACAGTTGTACGAACTATTTATGTGAAAGGACAAGTATATAGGGAGTGAAACCCACTAAACAGGACGACGCTCGATTCAAGTCAAACACCAAATTGAATAGCTCGTTTACAACTGGGAAGAGCAACAATGACGACTGCAACAGAACGTAAACTAACTTTCGGAGAATCAATTAAAATACATTCGACCGATAAACTCAAGTCGAACTAAGTATTCGAGTATTCTTTTGTATAATAAAGAAAACTTATCGGAACAAAATCAACGACAGTTTATTAGCTATAAAAAATTGGAGAAGTTATTTCTTAGCACAACTTATCAATATTGGTACTTGCACATCCAAATGATTTATTTGATATTTCATTCAGTTGCAACATAAGTTTTCAGTCGAAATGAAGATGTCAGAGACTCCCTGGTCTGCAATGTCAATTCACATATACAACTTGACAATAGATGTCGCGTTGTAACTTTTTTACGGCCGCCTAGGTGGCGCAGTGGTTAAAGCTGCGACAGTTGGAGCGGGAGGTACCGGGTTCGAATCCCGATAAGGGCAGGATGCAAAAGAGGGATTTTTCACCATGAAATTACGATTTGTTGTGTAAATGAACACAACTATGACCCTCTGTTGGAGTGCAGAACTCATGGGCCGATCCATCTTCCATGTCAGTACCATAGGCTAGCATGGAAGTATGCAATGTGCAGATGGGTAGGAAAATCGGACCTATAGCCGTACGTCCTCGAATTGGCTGGAATGGCGTAAAAGTAAGGATTTAATAAGTGAACCGCGATCAAGTAGGAAGTGCCTTGAGCCCGAAAACAGATTAGAGATAGGCCTTGATGACTTAAGCTTATGATCATAGCAAATCATCTAACGAAAGCTTTGCATCAAAATATCCTTGTTTTAGATTGTACGAAACCTACAAGGACTGTTATTAAAAGAAAAAACATAACGCTATCCACACCCCTGATCAAGAACTAGCCTACTAGACAAAAATTAGTTCTGATTTAATCTGAAGTGCCAGTTAAATTCTGCCTTCATATTAACGGATATTGGCTGATCTCTTTCAGTGACTAAATTATGGACCACATCCAACATATTCCGGTGGAAAGTGCTTGCTGTAGTGTAAAGTGGTAGTAAAAGAATCGGATTTCTTTCCACATGACACATACTTTTGGGACACCCTATGCATGTATGTATCGACAAGCTCATATCAAATACATGTATTCAATTGATTTGTAACCAACAAAAAATTAAATTATTTCATATACGAGTATGTATGTTGAACTCCTGTGAATGTTAATTTCTTTTTGCCATTTCAGCATTTAATTGATTTTTAATTTTTTATGTTAAATTCGCTTTGTAGTGCACTTGATATGAGTGTTGTATATAAAATTATATCCGTTTAAATTGGAATTGGAATTCAGTGTAATTGGAAAAAATATTTTTTTTATTGTGGTACAATGGGCATGTGAGTTTTAATTATATAAATTTTGCGATAATCGTAACAATGATATTAAATTCACTTCGAACGGGAATAAGCAAGGGTCAGGGAAATTATAATGGGGAAGTCCTAACCTCGGTACGTTGTATAACGACAGTTCACTCTCGTAGATCATTTGTAATATCCGAGAACCACGTAGAATCAAAATAGCTTGTCACTCCTGTTTGGCCACCGAATAATATCGTAGGTTGATCAATTTGTTGGGTAATTATAGGTGTTAATCGAACGCAGTAATATTAGAATGCGTGTCCTAGAATTATATAGTTTAGTTATTTGATTTGACTCTATGGTTGATTATTGCGTGATCGAAAAAAGAATAGAAAATTTCGTGAAAAATTATTAAACATGAGACAAGCATAGACGAAATAATGCTCAGGTTGGAAAAGGTTCAACAATTATACAAGGATTTTGTAGATGTAGAGTATCAGATGCTTGAGCTTTTTGATGTCACTCAAAATGACATAGAAGCAATTGATACACAATATTATTGAATTGTACCTACACAATTGTACCTTAAATCCACCTGTCGTCAATCTCGACCAAACGATGAACATGTCTTAATCAAATTCAAACGAATTCAGATTACCACGAATTACCATTCCAACGTTTGATGGTAATTATAAGGAATGGCAATCTTTCTTTGATCTTTTTTCATCTACGGTTCACGAAAATGCTAACCTTTCACCGGCACAGAAGTTGCAGTATTTTTTTTTACTGCCTATGGCTTTTATTCTTGAATCTTTCCTACATAGGAAACTAACAATATGTAATCAAATCTTAAAGGCTAATATAAATTCAATTAATAAGACTTAACCTATGTTAGTTCTTAACATTAATGTGCACTCGGTAAAATCTGAACTACCTAGCTAGATCCAAAGGATCCATTTTTTTAGTCGCCTATTTCTTGGCCTATTTAATAGTTCCCTGGCTAATGCGTTGGGATGACAAACAAGTTTTAACTGGTATTTTTGCTGTACTGATGAATTGTATCGTTTACGGTATCGATGAGTAAATCACGTCGAAGGTTTGCATTGCGTACATACCAGGGTGCGTTCACCATTGTTCGAAGTATTCGTTTCTAGTTTTATTATATTGGAAGCACACGCGAAGCCCCACAACTGAATACCATATGTCCAGATGGGCTTAAGTATCATTTTGTACAGCAAGACCTCACAGTCTAGACTTAACTTTGAGTGTTTTCCAATTAACCAATTTAGTTTAACGCATTTTAATTTGATTTGTTGACGTTTAGCTTCAATGTGTTTTTTCCATGTGAGTCTTCTATTTAAATGAAGTCCAAGATATTTAATACTTTCGTGTTGTGGGAGAGTGCTGTTATTTAGTCTGACAGGCGGACAGGTGAGTTTACGGAGTGTGAATGTTATGTGCGCTGATTTACGCTCGTTGGCCTTAATTCTCCATTTTATTAGCCATTTTTCGATTTTGTCTAACTGTTCTTGTAGAATTCTTGTTGCTATCGTAGGGTTTTGATGGAATTTGAAGTTGGTAAGTCTGCTGTATAGATCAAGTGCAACACTGGCCCCAGTACACTGCCTTGAGGTACTCCTGCATGAATATCATATAAATCTGTGAATGCGGAATTATATTTCACCAAAAACTTTCGATTGAGCAAATAATTTTCAATAATTTTACAGAAACTTGACGGTAATTGTAGGAGACCTTTATGCCATACCTTATCGAAAGCTTGGACTATATCTAGGAACGCTGCAGAGCAATATTTTTTTTGTTCAAGGGAGTTTCTGATTTCAGATACGATTTTGTGAACTAGTTCCACGGTTCCGTGATCTTCTCTAAATCCAAATTGATGATCCGGTATAATTTTTTTCTTGCTCAAAATTGGCTTAAAATTTTTCAAAAGCATTTTTTCAAAAAGCTTTGAGAGAGTTGGTAATAAGCTAATTGGGCTAATGATATGAGCTAACTTTTGTTTTATCTTTGCCAAGTTTTGAAATCATTATAATAACTGAAGTTTTCCAGATTTCTGGATAATGGCCTGCTTTCATTATAGCGTTGAATATATAAGTTATTAGTTTGATACATTTGTCAGGTAGATTTGACATCATTTTGCCACTTATCAGATCAGGTCCGGGTGCTTTTTTTACATCGATGTTGTCCTTGATCGTTTGTTTGACATTGCGCCACTTGTATTTGATTGGCTTGCTTTCAGACGTATCTGCAAAATTGATTAGATTTTCTTGATTTCCAGCTTGCTCGTTAGGTGTAAACACTTCGCTATGATGTTTTGCAAATATATTTGCTTTATCTACATCACTTCTTGCCCAGTTTCCGTCAGAGAGTCGTATTGGAGGGAATGAGAGTGTTGGTCGTTTCAGCTTACGTGTAGCTTTCCATAATGAGAAATCCGTTGCTTCAGTAGCTGTAAGTCCTTTGAGATAATGTTGAAGCTCTTCGTCATGTTTATTTAACAAAGCGATTTTCACCGTTTTGGTCGCTTTATTTAACCTTGATTTAAGAGTAGGTGACCTGTAGAGTTGCCATTGCCTGCGTATTGAGCTCTTCGTCATTAGTAGTTGTTGTACATTCGGAGAAAATTTACGTTTCTTAAAATTAGCAGACTTGATCAGCGTAGCATTAATATTAAGTTGTTGAACCGGTACGTCAATTTCATAGCTTGTCTTTAATGGAATATTTAACGAACACTTCCAGCTAATTGTAGACTTAAATAGAGACCAATTAGTATATTGATTCGCCAGGAATCTAGATGGCTCTAGTTGTAGAACCTGCGTGTTAAGAGTTATCAATAGAGTTATCAATTGTTTGCTATTAATTGAGTGTCTCGGCGGGCAGTAAACCGCAGATATGATGAATTTCCCTGACCACTCTTCTAGACAGATGCTGGTTGCTTGAATATGTTCTTCCCTATATTTTTGGAGTTCATAGTAGTTTATTCTGTTTTCAATAAGAATAGCAGTTCCACCATGTGATTTTCCGCTAGAATGTTTAGTATCGTAGATACTGTATCCTGAGATCTTGAGGTAACTCGTATTTGCAAAGTGAGTTTCGGAAATCAGCATAATATCGATATCGTTTTCAATAGGAAACTTTTGTACTTCAAGTTTATGTTGCGCATTGGCGTTCCATACAACTATGTATCTTAATTGCATTCATTTTTGGTTTTTAATGAGAAGTTGCATGAGAGTATTCATGTTTTGAAGCATGAGACTCATTTTAGTCTCCATCATCTGCATAAATTTGTTCATTGACTCATTAAGAGAACTGATCATGTTATAAATACCATGGTCATCGCTTGTTTTTGCATTAACAGAGTTGCCTTTGACAGCTTCTGCATAAGATATTTTAGGACTTGTGTTTGGAGATAATTCATTGTCGCTGGTTTGATTTTTGAATATGTGATTTAACTTTTGTTGTTCGACTCTTTGTCGTGGAATCATTTTCTTGCTTAACTCCTTGTATACTACACAACCTCTATAGTTTGCAGTATGCTTTTCTCCACAGTAACTACATTTTCTAACCTCTGTTTTTTTTATCCAACTCACATTTGCTAGTTTCATGTAGGTGGCCGCATATAAGACACACAGCTGGAAGTTGACAATAATTTATTGAATGGCCATATTCTTGGCAGTTAGTACATTGTAAAACAGATTTACACTTGCGTGGTTCTTTCACTACGATTTTTCGATACAATACGTATCTAACATCATAGATCGGATGATGGCCCTTAAATTTTATTGGCTCTGGTTCCAACTCAACTTTAAACAAAGGTTGTGGTTTCACTTTAAAGTTCATAGTTTTTAGTCCTTCGCTAATTTCGTCTGGATGCACAGTGGACTCCATCCCTTTTAC
The DNA here is from genome assembly GCA_963932295.1 of Tipula lateralis. Classification (NCBI taxonomy): domain Eukaryota; kingdom Metazoa; phylum Arthropoda; class Insecta; order Diptera; family Tipulidae; genus Tipula; species Tipula lateralis. Next base: position 166,286,277 of record OZ010737.1, read on the forward strand.
AACCGTGATTCCTTTCGCACTCTTTAATCTATTCGTGTAGAAGAATTTTTGGTTTTTTTCTAAGATGGCTATAATTTTTGAATAGCTGTCAATATGTTTTGCTTGAATTCTAGTTTCATTAATATTGCCACGTTTAATTTATGGGCAATGAAGAATTCACCGTTGGTTTCCGCGTTGAGTGCACTTACCAATTGTTTCGATGGTGCCTCTCTTAAGTAAATCGACGGAGGTCTCTCTTTAGGCTCTCCTTTTTTATCTTTACTGTAATCTTCCACACATAGAGCTTCGAACCGATTGCGCGATTCTATTCCATCTGGATTTAGCGTAACACTTTTTAGCTTAGACTTTAAAAAAGCCTCTTCTGGAGATTTCAAATTACGTTTTCTTTTTGAAGTCACTGTAATGTAACATTCAATACCCGTTTGCAGTAATGTTTGTTGACTTTCATTGTCAAGGTTATTATTATGATTATTTTCCATTGTTTTAATGTTTATTTCACTCCAGTATTTGAAAGGACTTTTAAGAGGCGAAGCATTAACCTTGGTTGGACATTTTGCAATCAATGATGCTAATTTCATCGAGGCGTATCAAAAACTCTGGAAACGCTATAACAAGAAGCGATATATTGTTGATTCATTCATTAAGAACTTTTTTGATCAACCGCATATAGTTCAGCCTTCATCAGCCCAATCCATTGCACAACTGCATGATAGATGCGATAAAGTAGTACGTGACTTGAAAGCGCTTGGTCCAGAAGCTGAAGGTCAAGATCCGTGGCTTGTTTACTTAGTCACGCAGAAAATGGACGTGGAAACAAGGTAGATCTGGAAAATGGAAACAGCAGAAACGGATTATCCAAGTTTTGTAAAGCTGCTTGCCTTTTTTAACAAGCGAATGGATGCGCTGCAAGGTATTAAACGAGATAATTCGAGACGAGTACCAGCAAGGCAAAACGTGCAACAAACCAAATCAATGCTCACGGCACCGATGTTAAACTTTTCATTTTGTGGTAAAGACCCTAAACTAGCAGATTGTGATGGTTTCTTAGGGCAAGATATTCACGAACGGAGAAATTATGTAAAGAAACACGCAGATGCTGTAATTGTTTGAGTGATACTCATATGGTGTTCAACTGCAAATCGAAACGAAGATGTCACACGTGTAAAAAGAAGCATCATGATATTTTGCATCTAGAGACTTCAGTTAGTTCTCCTGACGTGACAACTTGTCGTTATGCCAAATATTTAGTAAAGGCGATTCTTCCAACCGCCCAGATAATAGTAGAGCGGCACGATGGTGAATGGCAACCGTGTAGAGGAAATTGAGGAAGTAGCTGATACCGTGCCTTACAACGAACCCTTCCATAAAAATTCACCGATATTGGGTAATTCCAAATTTATGGCGTTCAAACGTTTTTCGAATTTAGAAAGAAAATTTAATGGCGATGATTCGATTAGTGCAGACGGGTATTATATATCACACCAAGGAGTCGTTAAGGACAGCAGCAGTACAATGAAATTACAGGTCGTTTTCGATGCTTCCGCGAAAACATCATCTGGGTACTCACTTAATGACCAGTTAGCAGTTGGATCAGTTGTAAAACCTAGTTTATTTGAACTTATATGCAGCTTTCGTTTACACAAAGTAGTATTCACTGCGGACAGTGAAACAATGTTTCGGCAAATCTGGATTAGTGATCAAGATAGTGAGTATCAGAAAAATGTTTAGCGAAAAACGCCTCAATATGAGGTTAAATCATATATAAACTCCGAAGTGTCACATATGGCACTGCATCTGTTCCATTTTTGGCAACACAAACATTAAGACAATTAGCGCATGATTACCAAAATGACTTTCCTGAAGCTGCGGAGATCTTAAAGCAGGATTTTTACGTTGATGATTTGATGGCAGGAACAAATAGCCTAGAGGATGCAGTGAAAATAGTTACAGAGTTAATTCGTTTGCTTAAAAAGGGCAGATTTCACCTTCGAAAGTGGACTTCCAATAGAGCAGAGTTAATTCATGGTATTGCAGAATTAAGTAGTGATGCGGCATCTATAGACTTGGATGATGATTCTTCAGTGGGGTCGATACTTGGACTGAAATATTCGCCTATAAAGTTATTTGATCCAGTTGGATGGCTTTCTCCTGCAACGGTAAAAATAAAAATTATATTTCAGAAGTTGTGGTTATTGGGAATAGATTGGAATGAACCCATACCAGCATCAGTAAACCAAGACTAAGTTTTTATTCGAAACAGTTTATTTAAACTTCAAGACATCCAAATCAATAGATGGCTAGAAACTGAAGGTACGGATTTCGAACTCCATGGTCTTGCAGATGCCTCAGAATGGGCTTACGCAGTGGTGATTTACAGTCGAGTGAAAACCAAAAATTGATACTGTATTAACCTCGTTACTGCAAAAACCAAGGTGACGCCTATCAAAACTGTTAGTATACCACGTCTGGAGCTCTGTGCAGCCGTTTTGTTGACCAAATTAATATTATCCGTGTTGAATATATACAAAGCCAAGACTGTAATCAGATATCGTTTGTGGACCGATTCAATCAATTGAATTGGTTATCATCGTGCCCTAGAAAATGGCAAACATATGTTTCGAACAGAATATCATACATATTGCAGAACACAAACCGAGGTCAGTGGAGTCATGTAGCTTCACGAGATAATCCAGCGAACTGCGCTTCAACGGGCTTATTTCCAAGTGAGCTAATCAGTTATGAGTTATGGTGGAATGGTCCACATTGGCTTAATAAACATGAACGGCCAAATACTATAGTCAAGGATGCGGAGCTTCCAGAAATTGCATTAAAGTAGCAAAGGTTGAATTCGGTGGCTTTAGTTAATGTTGAGGAACATGGTGATTGGATTTCTAGACTTATTAATCGATGTTCAACATTCACCAAGGTGCTGATGGTGCTTGCTCGAATTATAGTGCTATTTAGAAAACATAACATTTGCTCGACGATCAAAACAGCTGAATATTTGCAATTTTCTCAGTTCAACGAGGTCAGATGTGATGCTCACAATTATTAGGCATACCCAACTAAGCAACTTTACATCGGAAATGAATGCTCTTACAAATAATCAACCAATTCCTCGAAATTCAAAATTAATGTCGCTTTTTCCCTTTGTAGATAAAGATGGTTTATTAAGGGTTGGAGGAAGATTACTGAATGCAGATTTACCATACGACATGAAACATCCAATCATTGTTCCAACAAGACATCGTATTACCACTTTACTCATACGGGATGAACACCACCGGCTATTGCGTGCAGGTCCGACACTTTTAAAGTTACTTCCGCCTAGCTGTCTGGTCACTATCTAGAAATATCAGATAGTACCTATATGTTGGTCTTTCGTTCAATATTTGTTTTTCCGCTCGTCGTCGGAATTGTGTCAAGAACTTTTTGCAGTACTAGTTGATAGCCAAGCCATCAACTATAGACTATAGTACTACTTTATTTTTTGTAGACCGTATCTGTATCCGTTTGCTCTGCTTGTCCCTTGAATGAAGGGTGAAAAGAAGCAACCAATTTGTCGTGAATTCCAGTTTTCTTACAGAAGTTATCAAAATCAGCTGAAGATAGCTGAACAAAAATATGCTAAAAAATCACACTCTGATGATGCAAATACTACGATTAAAAACATTTTGCGATATGAATGGTCCAGCGAAACCTTTATGTAACCATGACCTTGTTGTTTCGCCCCATAAATGTAGTGATGCTTGGGGGTTTTACGATAGAGATTCTTGGTATGGTATAAAGGAACGGACGATATTTTTAACATTCTAATCAATTTTAGGCCACCACACAAAGTTCCACGCCATCGATTTTGCTGAGGACAGATAATGGCAGCGTGATGGAATTATCGTGTGCAGGCCCCACAGAAAGCTATCATTGAAGCAATTAAGTTTTTTTTTGGATCCAAAAACGTTAAAAATATTTTCAGGTTATCCGTTTATGCACCATGAAAGTATATGTTATAGAAAACGGGGTTTCTGTGTCATGTTTCTGCGTCAACCTTGCGATGTTCTCTTCCAGGACTAACTGATATTCCAGCGATTTGATCTGTATAACCAACTCTTCTTTATCAATTCTTTTAGCTATCATATAAGATCGACGACTAAAAGCATCTACGTTGTCATTATGACCGTGCTATTGGGATTTTACATGTAAAAAACGTTTTTTACATTGTTTATGTAAATTACGTAAAAAACAGAGTAAATTACATCAAATGTAAATTATATGTAAGAAACGAAGACAACATGATTCACAGTGCCATCTGTTTTAAAATTTCAAAAATTTACCAACGGTCGCTTTTCTTATTATTAATTGACATGCCTATTTGCAAAATCTGTTATTTTTCGGGTCCACGTTATTAGTTAAAAAGTGTTTTTTTCACATTTACCCGAGTCAGTTTAGATGGTACACAATTAATTATTTCACAAATTCTATTCGTAAAATAGTAAAAATATTTTTTAACAGATGGTGCTTTAATTACAAATTCATTTAATAAGAAAATTTCACCGATATCGTTCAGATTACCACTTGGAATAATACTATGGCACGAGGGTTTAATACATAAACTTAAAGCTATGCTTCCGGGGCCATATATTGATCTTTTGAGATCATATTTATCTGAAAGCTTTTTAGAGTAAGACAAGAAGATGAGTATTCTGAACTGAGAGAGATAAGGGCAGGTGTTCCACAAGGCAGCGTTCTAGGTCCACTCCTTTACCTACTATATACAAGTGATATACCACAGTCCGACCACGTAAGCATAGCAACGTTTGCTGACAACACCGCGATACTATCAACAGAGCAAACTGTGGAAGAACGGGGAATAAACTTCAATGTGCAAGTGATGAAATTCGCAAGTGGACCAAGCGATGGAATCAGCTTAAACGATGACAATCAGATTAAACGATGTGATGGTGCCGAACGTGAACTCTGCTAAATACTTGGGTATGACTCTGAATGTTAAACTTAAATGGAAACAGCATGTGAAGAAGAAAAGAAAAGAGCTTGATCTTAAATATAGACAATTGTACTGGCTAATTGGGCGAAGGTCAAAATTAAGCATATGCTTATATGCTTATATAAGAATACTAACATTAAACTTATACAAAACTTCCAGAATAAGGTACTTCGGAGTATAGTCAATGCACCCTGGTACATTCGTAATAGTGATTTGCATCGTGATTTTGAGATTCCAGATATAAACTCGAAATAAAACGATTTGCATCGAAGCATGAATCAAGACTAATGGAACATGTCAATGCGGAAGCCTCTCGGCTACTGGATACTGAACATTTGGTTAGGAGACTTAAAAGAACCAAACTCTTCGAGCTCGTTAGTATGTGAGCAGCTACCTACCAACGAACAGGCACTGTGCATCGCTGGATCTACAGTGACCATATTATATTTTAGTTTGTAAGAATTCAGATGTAAATTGATGGTTAGTCTGGAAAGACTAGTTTCAATAATATAATAAAAAAAAATAAATTTAATAAGAGATGGCGCATCCTTTTTTACATAAAATCATTTTTACGTTTTTTACATGTAGAATGTAAATAATAGCCATATGTAAATTACACGTTTTTTACATGTAAAAAAGCGTGTAAATTATATCGTGTAGTTTACACGCCCAACAGTAATATTAACGATATTGGTTATTTGTCAAACTGGTTTTGTCAGCTCAGATGTATCATTTGACCGTCGTGTGTTGTGTTCAACCAACCGTTATTCAATTATCCAGCCAATCAGTTGTTCATATCGGATTGTGTGAAACGTTAACCAAATCAGGTGTGGTTTGGGGCGGTTGAATAGGGGTTTTTCAGTGACAACTTTGCAATATTATCTGCCAGGACAACCTGTGGGACTATTATAAGAAATTCGATATCGGATCCGAAAGCGGATTATGCTATTATTAAAAACCGCTACCGTAAAATCCGCTATTACGAAACTAAAAAGACAAAACGAAATTGGGTTTTCCCAAAATTGTAAATATGTCAAAATTCGACTGCTATCTATGTAGACAAAATTAATTTTCTGCTATCGAAATTTTGTAATTTCTAGTGAACAATAAACCGCATAACTGCTAAGTTCATACTGATATTTGCAAATTCGACCAAAAAATTTCGTAATAGGAAAATTCGAATCGTATTTTTCGATATCGAAAAAAATACGAAATCGAATTATTTCGTAATAGCTCCTCAGACGTTCGAGTGTTTCGATCAGCATAACCTCCTCTTTTTAGTTTCACGTCATTTTAGACGACTATAGTCACGTCACTTAATATTTGCTATTATCATAGTCGTTTCTTAAGCCTATATAGTCATTTTAAGCGAAAGCTGTCAATTCAAACGACATTCATGTCACATCAGTTTTCCAAGTAAATCAAAGTGAGTACTATAGAAGCATGTGAAGTTATCCCAGTATTTCATCCCAGAAAAAATAAAAAGTTGCATCAGGCAACATTTTTCTGTTTCATTCCAGTTTTTTCGTTCTATCCGAAATTCGCGACATAAATAATAATAAAAAGAAACTTAATCATCCCATCCCAGTTTTTTTTCAGTTTCATGTATTTTATACTGTAATTTTGCACCAATTGATAACAGAACTATAGAAATTTTAGATATTTCGGTACCTGACTCCTGAGAACCTATTGGACTGGAAATGATTCTTGATTTTTCCAGCCCAAAAGGTTCTCAGGAGCCAGGTACCGAAATATCTCAAATTATAGAATTTTATATGGAGCTATCTAAACGCAGCTCGATTGTGCCAATTCCATCCACCAGATGGTTCTGTTATATTCACTAGAGTTGGTCCATACTTTGATCAACTCACAACATCAAGAATCATTTCCGGCCCGATAGGTTCGGTTATATTCACTAGAGTTGGTCCATACTATGATCAAATCAAAACATCAAGAATCATTTCCGGCCCAATAGGTTCTCAGGAGCCAGGTACCGAAATGTCTCAAATTATAGAATGTTATATGGAACTACCTGAACGCAGTTCGCTTGTGCCAATTCCATCCACCAGATGGTTTGGTTATATTCACTAGAGTTGGTCCATACTTTGATCAACTCACAACATCAAGAATCATTTCCGGCCCGATAGGTTGTCAGGAGCCAGGTACTAGGTTCTCAGGAGCCGCAGTGAATTTTATATGGAACTATCTACCAGATGGTTTGGTTATATTCACTGGAGTTGGTCCATACTATGATCAACTCAAAACATCAAGAATCATTTCCGGACCAATAGGTTCTCAGGAGCCAGGTATCGAAATGTCTCAAATTATAGAATTTTATATGGAACTATCTGAACACAGCTCGATTGTGTCAATTCCATCCACCAGATGGTTTGGTTATATTCTCCTGGAGTTGGTCCATACTATGATCAACTCAAAACATGAAGAATCATTTTCGGCCCAATAGATTCTCAGGAGCCAGGTACCGAAATGTCTCAAATTTTAGAATTTTTCATGGAACTATCTGAACGCAGCTCGATTGTGCCAATTCCATCCACCAGATGGTTTGGTTATATTCACTGGAGTTGATCCATACCATGATCAACTCAAAACATCAAGAATCATTTCCGGCCCGATAGGTTCTCAGGAGCTAGGTACCGAAATGTCTCAAATTATAGAATTTTATATGGAACTATCTGAACGCAGTTCGCTTGTGCCAATTTCATCCACCGGATGGTTCTGTTATATTCACTGAAGTTGGTCCATACCATGATCAACTCAAAACATCAAGAATCATTTCCGGCCCAATAGGTTGTCAGGAGCCAGGTACCGAAATGTCTCAAATTATAGAGTGTTATATGGAACTATCTGAACGCAGTTCGATTGTGCCAATTCCATCAACCGGATGGTTCTGTTATATTCACTAGAGTTGGTCCATGATCAACTCAAAATATTAATAATCATTTCCGGCCCGAAAGGTTTTCAGGAGCCAGGTACCGAAATGTCTCAAATTATAGAATTTCATATGGAACTACCTGAACGCAGATCACTTGTGATAATTCCATCAACCGGATGGTTCTGTTATATTCACTTAAGTTGGTCCATGATCAACTCAAAATATTAAGAATCATTTCCGGCCCGAAAGGTTTTCAGGAGCCAGGTACCGAAATGTCTCAAATTATAGAATTTTATATGAACTATCTGAACGCAGCTCGATTGTGCCAACTTCGTCTACCAGATGGTTCTGTTATATTCACTAAAGTTTTTCCATACCATGATCAACTCAAAACATCAAGTATAATTTCCGACCCAATAGGTTCTCAGGAGCCAGGTACCGAAATGTCTAAGATTTTAGAACTTTTAATGGAACTATCTGAACGCAGTTCGATTGTGCCAATTCCATCCACCGGATGGTTCTGTTATACTCACTAGAGTTGGTCCATACCATGATCAACTCAAAACATCAAGAATGATTTCCGGCCCAATAGGTTCTCATGAGCCAGGTATCAAATAAAAAGGTATAAATTACAGTATAAAATACATAAAACTGAAAAAATAAAAGGGATGGGATGATATAGTTTCTTTTTATTATTATTTATGTCGCGAATTTCGTATAGAACGAAAAAACTGGGATGAAACAGAAAAATGTTGTCTGATGCAACTTTTTATTTTTCTGGGATGAAATACTGGAATAACTTCACATGCTTGTATTATAGTTAAAATGGATCTTAAAGGAAGGTTATTTTTTGTTTATATTTAAAAGATTTTCTTAATTACCATCGTCTCACTTAAATTGACTTCAACAATACCAACTTTGACACGACGTGAAACGACTCTAGTCGCGTCACTTCAAATGACATGACTACGAAAATTTTTTGTGCTATCATTTTAGGCAGACGACTTAGAGCATCATTCTAGTTGACAAAACCATGGAATCTTCGTAAGCTCTCTTTATCAATTTGGACATATCGAAAATCGACGGCTGTTAGCGTCCTAACAATCGGTCGTTCATTATAACCCATCTTACCGAGGCAGGACTACCCCAAAATTGTATAGGGGGCATCAGGAGACAGATTTTTTTATCGTATAATATGAGATGTAAAATGGTACCAGCTTAACATCCCATCGTATCATATATCGTGTAATTAATAATAGATTTAGTTTTAGTGCACTATACTGAAAGCTATCAAATGCAGGATTATATGGTTCGGTAATATTTTAAAAAAGGGTTATCGGTTGATAAGAAGAAATCCCACAGCGTATCTATAAATAAAGTTTCGTTACTTAATTAATGAAATACATTATATAAGGAAAAGTTTTCGGTTGGGATAATCTGGTTTTTCAAATACAGTATATTCTTATTAGATAAATTCACCCACCCAAACACAAACACACAAAAATATGGGAAAGAAAAGTTTAGTTTCAAAATACATTTCCATAATTTTGTTTTTTGTTAAATTAATATTCAATATTTTATTCACAACCCTAAAACATAAATATTTTTTTATCAATGCTGGGATTTTTGTGTGTATTCCTATTCGATGGGAGGATGTTTCTCTAAATTAGATTTATATATAGTTGAGTTGTGTACGGGCAAAGAACAAAAATGGAAAACTGAATATTTCAATGGTGTAAATTCAATTAAATTAATTCAATTAAAATATTACATAAAGCGTTTTAATTGAATAAAAAATATTCAATTGGTTTTGATCATTTCTCAACAATCCACCGATTCCGTGTTAATATTATTCAAAATCCGTATTCATGTAACGATTTTTTCGCTATTATTGTATAGGAGGTGTAGTCAAGTTTCGAGGGTAAAGGATTATGATTTTTGGGTTTAAATCTAACCACGTCGTCCCAAAACAGGTGACAAAGATAAGAAATAAACAATCATGAACCTTTTCGTATTTGTATTCTTGTTGAGTTGCTGAATTATCTCGATTTTGTATTGGTGGTACGTTCCGACAGAAGGCACAACATGGAAGCTAATATCTTATAGTACTAATTCTGTATTTTTCCTTCGGCTATTCTATTTTTCTCAATCAGTAACGTAGCATTTCAGTGCGCAATAATATGTTTGGGAAGGCTCCATTTGAGATGGAAGTAAACTCCTTTATGTTTAAAATGTTACATCCAAGAAAATATAATTATTCACCAAACATAAGATTGATATTGATAGGAGATATATTAGAGTTTTCCAATAAGAGTGATATGATTTCTTTAAAAAAATGTGCGGCAAACTGCCGAACTACTTCTGGAATTTTATTTGACGTCTTACTGATTATTTTTACATTTCCAGCTTTATTAGTCGAACCTCTTGTCTTTTTATCACAAGTGCTATTTACTTGCAATCCTAACATTTACTTTAGAATTTCTGCTAGTTTCAATCATCTTCGAATTCGCTTCTGCACTAACTACATTCATCTTCGGTTCGATACTTACTGGATTCGTTTTCTGTTGAATGGATTTTGATGGTTTTTCTCAACCACCAGACGTAGTTTGTTGATTCATATTTAAGGGTTTGCTCCACTTATTCGATTTTGGTTGACAAGCTGATTCTTGAGATGAATTGGCATCGGCTCGACTTAATCCGTATGATATATTGATTAAAGTATATTCTGATTCACTATTTAACACCTATTTTAAGGAAATTGAAATTTGAAGTATACAATCGGTACAATTAAGTTCTGAATAAAACGTCATTCAAATGGCCTCCACGACTTCTTTTCCAGGAACGAATTCGATGAACCCAATTTTCGAGCACTTTTTCCACTAATAAAATCGTTCGTCATGAATAGCACTTTCGATATTGACTTGTAAAGAAAGTTTGGTTTATTGCTAAAGACCAATGAAGTCAACTAACCCCACAAGAAATAGTCTAATGGTGTTCAAATAATCGAATCTCCAATTTTTTCTCGCAATAATTTAATTGTTGCACTTGCTGTGTAGCGCGTAGCCCCGTCTTGATGGAACCAAATGTTGTCAAGATCAACTTCTTCCAATTTCAACCATAAAAAGATGGTAATCATCGATCTACACCGATCTCCTCTGACAGTAACGGTGTTTCCAGGTTCATTTCGATAAAAATACGGAGCAATGATTCCACCAAACCAAAACCACACTGAACTATCAATTAAGGTGAATGTAATGAATTTTCATGAATAATTTGTGGATTTTCTTCGCACGAGAATCGACAGTTTTATTTTTTCTCACACCACTACAGATGGAAAAGGCGTATGAAATGTTACAATTGGAGAACGATTATTTTTATAATAAAACTGAATAATTTATAAACGTTGTTCTTGCCTCTATCTCCACATGATGAAATGGTAAACATTACTGAATACAATGAAACAAAAAATTACACATCATGACTTATAACAAATGGACGAAACGTCACTTTAAAATCATATCATTTATATTGGAAAGCCCGATATTAATGATATTGGTATAGTTCATGGACGGTGACCATATCGCCCACTCATCTAAAATATAGGTCCACCACATACTTGAGGTACAAACACAAGGCCTTGGTCCAAGTTTGACATGAATCCGAAATACATTTAACGATATTGTAACAGTCGAACTGGTTTTGTCAGATCAGATGTGTAATTTGGTCTGCGTGTGTCGGAGTCAAACTATCCAATCATTTGGCCAAATCTGATTGTGTATAACATAAACCAAATTAGGTGTATTTGGGATGGTTGGTTAAAAATATTGTTGCCCATTCTGCAACTATAATTTCAAGAGCCTAATTGGATAATAAACGGATACTAAACCGTCAACACTGGTACATGATTTGTATTGGCAGCTATTTAGAATCACATAACTGATAATGAATCAATAAAGGTCTGCTGTGTCTGTAAAAATAACTGTTAAGTGCCCTCGTGTCACTTTAAAGTTTATGCAATTAGTCGACAATCGATTCCGTAACATTAGATATATAGATGCCATTCCTCACTTCTTCATTACCTACCTATAGAGCTGCTTTGTTACCATTTTATTAATAATGTTATACCTAGTTTGGAATTTAAAGTTCTTTAGAGTTAGAAGTTCTTCGTTGATGTGACCAATTACCTTTTATCTTTTAACTGGATGCGGATTGTATAAATTCAATCAGCTATTTCCTGGACATATTCACCTTAAGCACACGAAGCATCGAACAAATTATATAAATTTAAATGTTCAATCGGTTTTGGAAGCATATTTTCTCTTTTTTACCTTTAATATCCATTGAAAAATTTTCAACTTCCCACAAGAATCAAAGTACTCATACAGAAGTTGTACATACATAATTGTTTTAGTATGTAGACTTTCCTGTTTGTCAGTTTCTAATCATTCAGAGAGTCGGAGAATAGAAGTACCCTTCTATTCATTTCATTAATATAGCCCCAATCAACTCAGCCTTCATTATATGGATATACTATCATTTATGACGGGTTCTCGTACGTGATCAAAAATTATTGATCACAATATGAAGTTGGTTATAAAAGATATTGCTCTAAATATTAAGATATTTTATTTGACGTTTCATATGCCATTTTTAATCATTTGTGTATTGAGTTTAGCTGAAGTGGATAATTCCAAGTGATTTTTGCTGTGTTTTTTTTCTGTTTTTACGCCTTTTATTGTTTATCGGTAGTAAACCAAAAATGTCTTTGTCAAGACAAAACTCAATTAACATTTTGTCGCGCGATTTGAACATTGTAAGTTTATTGCTTACAGCATATATCGCTGAACATCAGTTACGTAGAAGTGGTCGAAGGTTTGGTGTAAATCCAGTGAATCGTAATAGATTCCGACAAGGATACTATACAAATCTTGTCGCTGAGATGAGGCTGAATGATCACAGTACATTCGTCAATTTTCATCGAATGACACCTGCAGCGTTTGACGAATTGTTATCAATTGTGGGCCCTTCAATTCAGCGATTGCCTGTCGGAGAAAGGTCAATAACTGCAGGTCAGCGGTTGTCATTGACTGTTCGGTAATTATTTTAATTATTATATTGTAATTGCTTTATCGCAAACTAATTATATCACAAAATTTCTTTAGGTATATTTCTAGTGGAGCATGATCTCAATTGGAAGATATGGTTATCGCTTGGGGAAAAGCACTACCTCCCAAATAATAAGAGAAACATGTACACAATTGTGGGAATTGTTAAAAGAACAAGTTTTCCCTAAGCCAAGCTGTACAATGTGGAAGGATATTGCCAGAGATTTTGAGCTTCAGTGGAATTTTCCAAATTGTTTAGGAACGATGGACGGCAAACATGTCATCATACAGGTAAATCTGTTAAATACGTATAAAAATAATATTTTGTTACTGATTAATATATTGTTATGTTTAGGCATTTGGTAATTCGGGCTCGACCTATTTCAACTACAAACATAGCCACAGTCTCGTACTATTTGCGGTTTCGGATGCAAACTACTAATTTACCATGGAGGAAATAGGAGCACCCGGTCATGTTGGTGACAGAACTATTTTTAGGAATAGTAGTTTTGGGAAAGCAGTTATAAGTCGTGGTGTTTCACTGGACATTCCCCCACCTGCGATGCTACGGGATGGTGAAGAACATCCTTTCGTTTTTGTTAGGGATGAGGCGTTTCCACTGTTACAAAATTTAATGCGCCCTTATCCTGGAAGAAATGCTTCGGTATTTCCCCAAGATAAAAACGTATTCAATTATCGTCTATCTAGAGCAAGAAGAGTCGTTGAGAATGTCTTTGGCATACTTGCCAGTAGATGGCAAATAGTATCGACGCCCTATTATAGCGACCAAACCTACCGTGCTTGCAATAATTAAATCAACGGTGGTCTTGCACAACTGGCTACGCGAGAAGCGACTCGATGAGTACATGAGTGCCGATTTAGTCGACAGCTATGTTGGTACAACACATCGCCCAGGAAGATGGCGAGAAGAAGGTGGAAATGGAATGATACCAATACAACGGTTAGGATCCAATAATCCAAACCGAAATGCAGTCGATGTCAGAGACCAGTACAAAGTATACTTCAATGAAGTGGATATACTACCTTGGCAGAGTAGTTCACTATTTTAAATAAAACGTATATACTTAAATTCATATACTTTTTATTATCACATTTTTTTTAAACATATATCTGAAATTGAAATATAAAAATATTATTAATAATTAAATTAAATTTAACGATTTTAATTCATCCTCTCTCTTGTCAAACAAAATATTAAATTCATTAGCGAATTCGGTTTGCTTTGCGGTTGGCCATTTCAAAAACCGGTCAGGGAAGTTATCCACTAAAACTGAAAGCACAGTCACCGGTTTATTTAATTCCATTAAGGCGTCCCGATTGTTTGCCATTTGGGTCATTGCGTTGTTCATTAGTGATTCTAGAGTCCCTAAATTGCTTGAATCACTAGCCCGTTTGGTCTGGTTTCGCCGAGTATTTGTTCTGTGAACAAACTTAGATGGACCTGGCGTAGGTGTGGTTGAAATAATAGGCGGTAATATTTCGATAACTTCTTCAATATCTGGTTCAGTTATCGGTAGCGTCATTCCGTTTGACTCTACTTCCATTGTTTCTAGATCATCCGTAAAGGTATCAAACAAAGTTTGATAAACTTCCGGTGTGACCGTCGAATAACTGCTTTCCGTTGGTCTTAAAATAAATAAACAATTATTGAATTAATAAAATTTCTTAAATGAAATCATGGAATCGACAAATTACATGTAATCCTGGATTTCCCGGTAGATAAAATTGATGAAACGTTATTAAGAAAAAAAATAAAATCTTCAAATACAATCATAAAATATTCAAAAGTTACTTACTTTGTGATAATTTGATATTTTATAAAAACTCCATTTCTTGTTTAACCAAGAATCACAACTATTTTTTGATGGTCCATTGCTACTTCAAAATTAAAATTTAATATTACCAAAATATTTATAATTTACTTACTGGGTGATTATTTGTTCTTTTATAAATTCCATCTATTGAATGAACCACGAATCCCGATTATTTTGTGATGGTCCATCGCTACCGCTCCTTGCAGGCTTCAATAGACGGACATATTTGGCGCGTAACATTTTCCACATCAACGGATGACATGGCCATTGCTATGCCAATCTGTGTCCATCTATATCGCTTTAATGGATTGTTTTTATAGTTAATGTGTCCCATTTTATATAACAATTCACGGACTTCCATTTGCACCTCTTCAATGAGTTTTATTGTGTTTGTTTTATTAATTTTATTCATTTTAATAATTTCGTTATTATATTTTAAATAATAATATCTACATTTTATTATACACACAAAAAAAATAGAATGACAAATGTCAGAAAATAGCAAAATTTTATATAATGAGCGTAATTATTGCTCATAATATATCCTTTTTTTTTCATTATGTTGGATGTTTGCGATCAAAATTTGCCCAAAGTTAAAATAAATTCATCACAGGAGGGGAAATTTTTATATGTTTCCAATGATTTGATTGGTTTGATTCGCGAATCATTTTTTGATCGCGTACGTGTACGCACCTTTAAACTCATAACATTTTGTTTTTTTTAGCGATGGAATGTAAATTCCTACACCATCTCAATCGTCCTTTACATTAGCATCTTTATTTAAATCCTCACACTCATGAATTCATTTAAGGTATTTATCAATGCTTTTATCTCTATACATATTAAAACCTTTTGCAAATTATATGGTAACTCTGTCGTCCTCAATTCAATTGGTGTTTCGTTAGTTCAATTTCAACACTCTCCAACCTGTAGCCTTTGCTGTACAATGTTTTACTTCAATCAGTCATAAAATCATCTTTTTATATTTTTTCAAGGCTTACCTCAGCTCAGAAGCCTACTACGTAGTCATAGTCCTTTTCAATGTTCATAAACACTGACGCAATATTTTACACATTTCTCAGCATAGCATGGTTTCGTCGAAAGTTAAAAGTTGGTTTTTGGCATTAAATTTATTTTCAGAATTCGAAAGAGAGGTTGTTCAACTTTTTGAATTCAAACAGGTCATCGTTTACTTATTCGGTTTGGAATTTGGAAGGACATCTTTAATTTCACGGGTGTCACAGTTTACACTTTATTACCTTAATTATTGTGGTGCTTTGCCCTTTTATTTGAAATTCTTATGGTTTAAGACCTTGTTTTCTTTATCGACATTTATACCAATTATTATATAATGATCTCAACAATTTCAAGTGACTTTGTTAGTCAGTTTGTGAAACACCAGAATATCGCATTGGTGATAGACTTGACTTTGATGTATAATGGACTGGCTATAGCAATCGTTTAATAAAACGAGATCGGAAGTTACGAGTAACACCAGTAAGCTTCCACATTCGTCATTGAAGTCACACACACCCCCTCAATCGCTTTTCATACTGTAGCATGCAACCATTTAGTGTCATGCGTTTCACGCACTAAACAAACTGTAAAACTAAACGCACACCTTACTATGATTACGTGATCGGACTTTGGTATATCACTTGTATATAGTAGATTAAGGATTGGTCCCAGAACGCTGCCTAGTGAGACTCCTGCCTTTACCTCTCTCTGTACAGAATACTCAGTTTATAGTGTTATCAAAAATTCTTTCAGTTTCTAACGGCCCCGGTAGCATAAACTTTTGTTAACGTATTAGATCTTAGTGCCAAACCTTGTCGAAACCTGCTGCCACATCTAGGAATAAGGACGAATAAATTTGTGCATTAGAACCTTTTATTTAATATCTGTAACTCTGAAAACATGATCATTTATTTGTTGAATATTTGCATCTTAATCCGAATTGGTGATCCGGTATTTAGCCTCTACTTACTATAATCGGGTTCATTATTCTCAGGAGTGGTCTCTACATTAACTTTGAAATGATAGAAGAATGGGTATCGGGCGATACAATTTAGCTTAATTGGGCAGCTAACCTGGTTATGGTAACATAACTTCCACAACTTTCAAGGGAGAAGGTTCATTTATATCCGTTTCGGATTATAATATCCGATTCGGTTTCAGTCGTCAGCTTTTGATTTGTTTTACCTAGCCCATTAGCCATCTCTCGTATATTGAGATTTTTATTGGTTTTGTTGTTTTCTCTTTCGGCATTTTGATCAGCAATCAAAAAAACAAAGGAATCCAAGAAACAAATGAATCGATTTTTCATTTGGCTTCAAAATATCTCGCTTAAGTTATGGTGATTTGTTATTTAGGACTTGTCAGATGGACTCCTCGTTTGTTGCCATGTTCTGCTAGCGCTCCTTTTTTCTAAGACTAGGTTCCAAATTTCTCTTGGGTAACTTTTACCAACAGTACCGGGTTCGAATCTCGATAGCGGCAGGATTCAAAAGTGATTTTTTACTATATGATTACGATCGGTGGTGTAAATGAACACATCTACGACCCCCTGTTGGAGTGAAGAATTCATGGGCTGACCCATCAATCATGTCAGTACTATAGGCTGTCATGGAGCTATATGTAATGTGCAGATGGTTCTACGTAAATCGGACCTATAGCTGTACGTCCTTGATTTGGCTGTAATGGCGTAAGGTAGGACGTAAATAAGCGAACCACGATAGAGTTGGAAGTGCCTCGAGCCCCGAAACAGATTGTAGAGAGTAGGTCTCGTTTGCTTTCTAATTATCTATATGGTCGCTTATGGAAAGTATCACTGCAAAGAGATCAGAGCCTGTATTTAAATTATCCTTCACTTCAATTAAATTTGGTGAAACTTGTTTTGATATAATAAGAAATCCACTAGATCAGGAGCTTTGTACCAATATGTTGAATTGCCAGTACGTTTAATCTCATTTTTAATATTGCGTTTTAGGTTCGTTACCTTTGGTTGTTGAAAGCCTAGGGCCAAAGTCAACATGCTTTGCATTAAAATCACCCCCTAGTATAAATCTACCATTAAAATGTTGTAGGATATTCAGTGGTTCGGTTTCTAATTGGACAATATCTAATGAGGAGCCGACATATACCTAACATACCGAAGAATTTTTGATATCGTTCGATCTCAGTTTCTCATTTCTTGCAAAGTTAAGTTACTTTCCTTTTTGCTTCCTAAACCAACATACCATCCGCACTTTACGACATTGAAACAATGCAATACGACTATCAAAAATACAATTTTTATGTGATGTCTGTTTTCCATCCTATATAATATAAACGATATTATTGCTGTCTATTAAATCCAATAAAAAGCACTAAAGATTATCTCGAAAACATAGAACTTAATGTGTTTTTTTGCGTATTTTTTTTCCAGAATAATCCTGCCAGACTAACCATCTCATATATAGATGAAAATTTGAACAAAGCGCCGCTGACATTAAAAATAATAATTTTTCGTTTTTATTTCCCAGAACATTGTTGGCATAACTACAAATAACAATTCACAATGGTCCGCTGACCACATATATACTCGTACATATATGTTTGGGATAATCATAATACGATGGAACAATTCTAATATCGTACGTATGTTACGAGTACATATATGTTTATTCGAGTTTACATAAAAGACCCATAAACAAGTAGATTTTGTGACATAATCGAGATGGACATTATAAAATAGAAAATGTAACTTTTCCACAGATTAAGCGATTATGTTTTAGTCAAGCTATAGATTTAAGCTTCTATTTAGTAACAATGTGTTTGCACTGTAATAAGTGAGATGAGATAATAGGGGGTGTAGAGAGCGTAGCATGATGGTTTGAACTGCATATATTAAAGTGGAAAAACCGAAAGCTCATCATTCAAATACGACCGGTGATGTAAATGAACCATAGAATTGATAATAGTCAATTGAAATGTAGATCAACCTCATCCGGGCTTCTCACTACTTGTCGTACCTTTTGCCAGATTTATTCTCTTTTAGCCATGTCTTATTAGTCATGTCAATGCAAAATCGCCATAGACCTATATAAACATAAACGCAAAATACTTGGTAACAGTGTACATGAAGGGCACCACCTTTATCTGACCATCCATCTGAATAGTGAAAAACTAATATTTTACTATCTGAATGCAGCAACCCTGAAATGCAGCTTTTGAAATCACATTTATAAGCTTCAATTTTGGTTCTACATGGGATTTTATCCACATTGAACGCAAAATGTAGATTGGTAACGGAAACGACTGGAGCTGAGTTTGATAATGGAAATCTACGTGGAAATAAGGTATCGAGCGAAGTAGCCAACACTAATCGCAGAGATAAGTTTACAGTTAAAAGCGGAATTATATGTAACAGTGAAGAAAGCCCGTCATAGAGAGGCTAACTGTATGATTGTGTAGCTTATCCACTATAAGGTCATACGTAAAACAAGTTCGTTTTTGAAATGGTGGCTATCCTAGTGTTAAAGTTAGCAGAACTAGCTCGTTTCGGGTTGCGACTACGGAACTGTTGAAACACTATATCGTTTACACATACTTTGATTGAACGCGAAATTGTACGAATCGTATTTAGTCCTTTATCAGTCGCTGCAGGCCATTTTCTGATCTACTTGCAATTTACTAATGGGTTGTAAATAGTGAATATGTTATATGTTAGATGGTCGGAACATGAGTTCTGCCCACCAGTAGAGATGTGTTCGTAGATGTCTTTATTCACGTCACCGATCATTATCAAATGTTGAAAATTTATTTATAATTTATAATAAAATCTCATTGTCAAGTATTCGTTCTTTGTGAAATAACAAAACCGTAGCTTTGCAATAATCAATAAGCTCTAAGTAAATAATAATATAACAAAGCGACATTGATATAAGAAGGTGGCTTATCTATTTAAAAGTAATAAAGAAGTGTACTATTTAGAAAGATCTCGCTTTTAGTATAAATATCGCTCCAATTACCGATCAAAGTATCAGTTAGCTACAACCACTCATTATAAACCCATTTCAAGTATATATAAATAACAAACCAGCCACAATGATTGGAGTTAAATTGTTTTTGGGTGTTGCCTGTTTGGTGGTGCTAGTAAGTGCTTATCCAGCCAGCGATGAGTCCGACATCGATTATCAATTGGAAGAAGAAGATCAAGAATACGATGAGGTTGACGAAACTGACGAAGTCGAAGATGGTGAAAATAAAATTCATGCGAAACGGGCGACTTGTGATTTAATGAGTTTCGGTGGAAAAATCAAACATTCAGCGTGTGCTGCCCATTGCTTATTCAAAGGATATCGTGGTGGTTGCTGTAATAAACGTGGTATTTGTAAGTGTCATCGTTAGATTGAATTGATTCATAAATAAAAAAATTTTTTTCTAATAAATAATCATACTAAATAACATATACTAACTATTTGTTTTGATTGATTTTGAGTTATAAAATTTCGTTTGAGGATGAACTACAACCAGTTTCCTAATTATCTTTTAAGGAAATGTGTATTTCTGAATTATGAATCAGTTGAAGGTGAGAAATTAGCGTCAATCACATATAATGTATCGTGGAGTACTGTAAGATATTTTTTTAAGGAAAGCCAAGCCAACCGATTGTACGTCATTTCGGTTATAAATCATATTATGTCAAATTAGATATGCAGTAGTTCACTTCATTCAAAATACTATCACCAAAGACAAACTTTAATGGACGGTTAAGCATCGTGCAACTAACTACAAATCTTCACCAAATGTATCTTTAGTCAATAAAGACAATATTGTCGAAGTGATAATCGCCCTATTGTAACTTCTGCTTTCTGCCCGGCCCCATCTTCAGTCATTCCAGCTCATTGCATCTAACACTGAAGATTTTCTGCAATAAAATTAAGATAACTTTTCTACTTCAGATACAAGATAACACTTGACACGTACTACTGCTAACGTATAATTTTCATTGGATATTTTACAAAATATTAACAAAACCATCCAACTAAACAATCCGTTGATGAGCACTGTTGGGCGTATCAATTACATGATGTAGTTTACATGCAAAAACTCGAACAACTCTTAATATACTGTTTTCGCAGTCTCATATACCTTCAAGAAAAATGTGTAGTGCTCATAAGTCTAATGTAGTAAATCTTCAGTTATTAGCAAGTTGACGGATGTAAAGTCCTCGAAATATGATCAGGTACAGCCACGTTATTTAATATCTGATAATATCCGTATGGGTTCCATTCTTCGTTTTTTTTTCATCAAGCGCAAGTTACTAGATCACTCACTTATAAACTTGGTGGTCATATTCCTTTATCATTGATACTCTCGAACCAGCTTATTTTAAATACAATAGCCTTATCTGATGCTCTAAGAAGAAAGCAGTACGAAATTCTAATCGAAATGTTCCAAGTCTGTTTAACATTTAGGGAATTGTAAGTGATCTTATTTTTAACCACTTGAGAATATGTGGAGAGTATCAATTTTATCAATACAGTTGGACAAGTAACAGACCCATTTCATGTAAGGAAATTTATAGATCAATAGATCAGCAACCTATATATATATATATATATATATATATATATATATATATATATATATATATATATATATATATATATATATATATATATATATATATATATATATAAATTGTAGCGTCACCGGGTGGGCTCGGTCGAGCAAACTTAGCCACCACGGGGAATCGATTGATGGCATCCGTTGTTGATATCCGCGTTCCAATATTTTACCTTACCCAAATACGAAGCTCACCTGTATAACAACAACAACAAAAAAACAGAACCATACAAATGTTGTCGATTAGCAGTCAAAGTAATTATATTTATTTATTTCATGTGATATACTGCGAGAGACCACGAGAGGTGCCCGTAGCTGCGAGGAGATGGTCGAGATTTAGGCGGAGTCTTAATTAAGCTAAGGAAGGCTAGATGACGGAGCAGATGGGTGAGAGAAACGTCGTTCGAGAGTTTCGAAGTTCGCGATATCTCGATCCGCTGAATTGGAAACTTCTCGGGTTACCAACCAGGAGCTACAAGAAAACGAAGAAGGTGACGAGGCAAAAACAAAAAATGGTGGACTATTTGGACCATCAAGAGTGACGGGCGAAAAAAAAATAAAAGAAAAAAAAAGATAAAACGATCTTGATTTGGATGACGGTGGATTGTGTGATAACCGCATCCATACTTACATCAAGAATCGTTTACTAAAAAAAAATATGTAAATGTTATGTTCAATATATGTATTATATTTGCAATGTTTCTGGTGTCATTTTTATGGTGTTTTTTTTTCTCGATTTGAACATTTAGTTTTCGCATTTCTTTTGGTCGCTGATGAGTGATAGTGCAAAATAAACAAAACGAACGAGAATCTAAACCTAACGTAGTTTAAAGTGATTGAAAGCAAAACAAGGTGGTGTGAAAGTTCAAGGTGATACAGATTTAGCATAAACAGTGAGCAACATGTTTTAGTTGGCGTGATTGTGCAACTATTGAAAACAAAACAAATAAGAAGAAACGATTGATGTCAATCAGATGTCGAAAAAGTGAATAAGTGTATGTTTGTATAGGAAAGTTTGCCGTGGGAGACGCGTACGTGATTACGGTTAATGGGCTGCAGCGGATAAACGACAGCGATACAGGTGAGTTTTCCGTGTATATCCCACTTCCCGTTCTTTTTTTTCTTTTTACTATTTTCCGATCCTACACTTTCCCTCTGTCCCACATCGGATTGATTACCTACGAGTTGCGTGGTGGTTTTTTTTGTGGTATCAGCAGGTAGCCCGCCCGAGTTCACTCGCTCATATACAGAGCAAAGCCGGACACACGTGACTGGCGCCCAACGGAATTTAATTATTTGTTTTGTTGTCTACCCAAGCCACAACCGCGACACTGTGAGCACGTTACAATATATATATATATATATATATATATATATATATATATATATATATATATATATATATATATATATATATTATATATATATATATATATATATATATATATATATACTCGGTAAACCACAAGTCTAAATATTTTTGAAATGTTCATCTTAGGACTGACAATACCCATCAATACTACCTAATTTGACTTGAGATACATTATGTGAGGAACATTACAGAAACATTATGGTAAAAATATATTTTAGACATAACAAAAATAAACACCATCTCCTAGAATGACGACATTTTAGTGAGTTTTACAACAGACTTTTGTAATGTAGATCTAACATGTTACAGTATGTTACTCTATTTATGTAACATAATGTAACATGTTAGAGTATGTTACATTATTGACTATATAGTTAAAGATAAGTTACAGTTGAATGGCTTTGATGTCTGTCTTTATGATTTAATTTTCATGTGGTTTTTAATAGTTGACTTAAACTGGCTGTTATCTGACAAACAAAAATGTCAAATTACATAAATTTAGCTTCAGTCCTGAATTAGGTGAACAACACAAATCTGGTGTTTATCATCAAATATTTGGCAATGTTTTTAATCAAATAAATGGTTATCAAGTAGATAAATAAATGGTTATCAAGTAGAGAATACTAGATAAGTGATTTGTTGCCCAGGTGGCGCAGTGGTTAAAGCTGCGGCAGTTGGAGCGGGAGGTACCGGGTTCGAATCCCGATAGGGGCAGGATGGCAAAGGGATTTTTCACCATACGATTACGATCGGTGGTGTGAATGAACACATCTATGACCCCCTGTTGGAGTGCAGAATTCATGGGCCGACCCATCTTCCATGTCAGTACTATAGGCTGGCATGGAGCTATGCAATGTGCAGATGGTTCTACGTAAATCCGACCTATAGCCGTACGTCCTCGATTTGGCTGTAATGGCGTAAGGTAGGACGTAAATAAGCGAACCGTGAAAGAGTTGGAAGTGCCTCGAGCCCCAAAACAGATAGTAGAGATAAAAACAAACAAACAAACAAGTGATTTGTTTGTATCGCACAAACTTAAAAAAATAATAAAGAAAATTAATTAAATCGCATGATAGTGAAAAATTAAGAAACTAGTGAATCAGAAAGATGTGTTTTAATTGAGTCATCCGTCACTCAGGCGCAATTGGGCCATTGTGTCATCCCAATTTTAGCTTGACGTTTCAACTATAGGTCCAATTTTACGTAGAAACCATCTCCATATTGCATAACTTCTTGCCAGCCTATATAGTACTGACATGGAAGATGGGAAGGCCCATGGATACTAAACTCAACAGGGGATCTCAGATGTGTTGATTCACACCACCGAAAATATTTTTTTTTTTAAATATTCAGCATACTGGCCGAATTTCAACATAAAAATTTCATGGCGCACAGGATTCATCAGAAAATGCGCGTCACATGGTGCACAGGTTAATATTTGTTAATACTAAATATAATTATTATAAATTAGTTAGGTTTTTTAAATAGTAATAATAATTGTAATATTAATTTTATAAGTAATTTATAATTTAATTAAATAATTGTGTTATTATTCAAAATATATAAT
This sequence comes from Tipula lateralis, assembly GCA_963932295.1. Lineage (NCBI taxonomy): Eukaryota > Metazoa > Arthropoda > Insecta > Diptera > Tipulidae > Tipula > Tipula lateralis. The sequence goes on from OZ010737.1 coordinate 166,310,663, forward strand.
TGTCTGAATAATTATTTCATTGTTATACGCCCATATTGTCAAATTCATAAATGACCTGAAGGTCAAAATTTGGTTGCCCATTGAAGTCGAAAGTTCATATCCTGTTCGTGGGAATAAATGACTGATATACATACAGATATAAACTCAGAGGTATATTGCCTTTAGTTTAAGTTTAGGTGACTATATTTCAACTAGAAAGTGACTTCCCCTATATTGTCAAAGTCAAACGTTGGAGTGGTATTGCCCTGCTTTTCCTATATCCCTTGTCTAACTTACTTATATCGATTAATGACACTGTTTGTCGACTAATGATTTTATAAATGTCGAAGTAAATATATATATATATATATATATATATATATATATATATATATATATATATATATATATATATATATTATATATATATATATATATATATATATATATATATATATATATATATATATATATATATATATATATATATATATATATATATATATATATATATAATATATATATAGAAAACGTCTTTTAGCAGCAAATTTAAAAGGGTTGAGGCCTAGAAAGGTGTCATTTTTAAATAAGCGACAAGTGATGGTATAACTTATGCCAAAATACATCAAAATTGGCCTCTTGATAAATGGCGTAATATTTTATTTACGGACGAGTTAAAATTGTTCCTCTTTGGCGGTAGTATTCTTCAGTATATCCGAATGACTGAATTTCGACCGCAATACACGTCAAAAACAATTAAACATGTAGGAGGAAATATAATGGTTTGGGGTTGTTTTTCGTGGGTCGGCGTTGATCCGATATATTGGATTAAGGAAATTATATGAAAGTGGATAAATATGTTGAAATACTGGAAACCGTTGTGCTACCTCATGCAGAATATTTAATGCCGCTTAAATGGTTCATGCAATAAGACAATGATCCGAAACATACCTCTAAAAAGGCCAAGGAATGGTTCTTGCGAAATAAAATTAATGTATTGGAGTGGCCTGCTCAATCACCTGATCTCAATCCAATTGAGAATTTGTGGGCCGATATAAAAAAAAAACATTTCTAACCCAAGAAACTCGAAGCAATTATGGGAAATAACCAAATCTGCATGGTTGTCCATTTCCGTTGAAAGGTGTCAAAGTTCAATAAACTCAATGCCTCTACGAATGAGTGCTGTGATAAAAACCAAAGGCTATACTATACGAAATACCAATTTTAACTTGTATACATAACAAATAAAATAAATTTTATAAATTTTTTGCTGAAGTTTTAAAAATAGAACTACTATTACTTCGCACACCACAAAATCCAATTAAAATATAAGCGGTGGGAACCCCGGTATACGTCGAACTCGGTATACGGCGCACAATTTGGCTCATGACCATATTTTCATTTGACGCTAAATTCGGTTATGTTTAGTTTTTATCGTAATGCATGTGTAGAAACTATTTTGCAATTATTTTTTTGTCCTTTCCGCCTTACTCAGCCTATGGATCAGCAACCTCACAGACAAAATTAAAATTGAGAAAGTTCTGCAAACATCATTTTAACAATGTGCATTGCATATCGTTTATTGATGAAGCTTGGAAAGAACTTTCCCCGAGAAATTCAGTTTGGAGAGTTCTGTGACAGAAACAGTTACTGAGAAATAGGTTACATCTTTGCCCCTCTCTAGTGAAAAATATTGATTTTTTGCCAGATCTGAATGTATGATGTGATGATGTATGTGTATGATGATGTATCTGTATTTGATGATGATATCGAAAAATTGGTAGAGAAAAATAACGAAGAAATTTACTTTGTTTAGACTCAGAAGAAGAAGAGGAAGCGCTTTCAACGTTAATAAGCAAATTCTTGCATTATGGGCGGATATAAAAACCTTACCCAGATAAGGAAAATATCACCTCAATAAGATTCAAACGAGTCGCAATATCATTGTTTGGGTAGAACAGGTATAATGTCTTATATTACGAATATCATTCAAAGTAACTAAGAACATAGTTCTTTGGAAAGATTCCACCAACCCCAATCAGCCGTGAATTAAAAAATCACTTAAAGAATGCTAGGCTACGATATGTAACATTTGTTTTTGTTTTACAGAATTTTGTTCTAATAATTTTATAAATTAGTTTTATCACTATTAACACTTAATTATTTATGATCCCACTAATATAGTTATATAGGTAAAATTAATTAACTAAGGGAACCAATAAATTCGTTTTGTATGGCTTTTTATGGCAAAGGTTGCTTCGGTATACGACCAATTCGGTATACCACAGACATCAGGAACGAATCAAGGTTGTATACCCAGGGTTCTACAATTATATATATATATATATATATATATATATATATATATATATATATATATATATATATATATATATATATATATATATATATATATATATATATATATATATATATATATATATATATATATATATATATATATATATATATATATATATATATATATATATATATATATATATATATATATATATATATATATGTTTGAGGTGTGTATCAATAAATATTTCACACAACAAACGGTTTGAAATTTTCATCAGCTGAATAGAAAATATGTACTTAGTTAGTAATAAAAATTTAAAGTGTGGAATGAGATACTCGTACATATGTTTTTGTGATAAAATGAGATAATTCATAATCAATTACTACATTTGGTTAGAATATATGTTATTTATTAGAACAAAAATTAATTAATTGAAATGTTATACATGTTTATAAAATCTAGCGACGACAGTTACAAACAGCACGTTTATTACACCAACCACCACGATATCCTTTGAATAAGCAATGGGCAGCACACGCTGAGTGATTGATTTTTCCACCGAAACTCAATAAATCACAAGTCGCCCGTTTCGCACGAATTTTATTTTCACCATCTTCGACCTCGTCAGTTTCGTCAACTTCATTGTATTCTTGATCTTCTTCTTCTACTTGATAATCGATATCGGACTCGTCGGTAGCCGGATAAGCTCTTACTAGCACCACCAAACAGGCAACACCCAAAAACAATTTAACTCCAATCATTGTGGCTGGTTTGTTATTTAGATACTTGAAATGGTTTTATAATGACTGGTTGTAGCTAACTGATACTTTGATCGGTAATTGGAGCGATATTTATACGGAAAGCGAGATCTTTCTAAATCGTACACTTGTTTGTTACCTTTAAATAGATAAGCCACCTTCTTATAACATTATCACATTGTTATTATTTACTTAGAGCTTATTGATTATTGAAAAGCTACGATTTGCTAGATAAGGTTGTGATCGGATTATGAGCTTTTATTGATCAATATTCGACGAACAAATGTCATAATCAACAACTGGTAGTTTTATTGGTTTAGTTCGCACACGTAATTTATAATCAATTATATTGCGACTTGTTATTGACAAATATCATTAAGTATTTCGAGTTAAGGCAAACATAATTTTAAATGCAATTTATAGATAAGCAAATATTATGTACAACACAATAATTAAAGATAATTTTTAGTGTCGTAATTTTGTGATTTGCGGCGATAATAATCGCAAAAATTCCATAATAGTTGCTAGTGTTTATCGGTGGCAAACAAACATTTGATAAGCGCTAAATTAAAACCAATCACGTATATTAGGGTGTGGGGTGTTCAATATTGACAGTTATTATTTATAATCATGATGCAAAATGAACTATTGTCAAAACGTTAGTTGTCTGTTGAATTAAGGAAATTCGAACTATCTTTACATTGGTTGGAGTGAGGGTACTGGTCTGATTCCAACACACCTTTCACTGATTATTAGAATGCAGAATTATACTACAGTAGTGGTTCAAAATGAAATGTGAAATGGTTTAGAGTCCTTTACTATAGAGCAATTTCGTTCTTTCACATTGTACATTGTGAAAACTCTCACTTCAAACAAGATTCATAGATCGTAGTAAAACGATAAAAACTGACTCTTGCACACCGTGAAATTCTCCAAACGAAATACAATTTCAGAGTACAATTGATTATGTTCTTTTGAACAAAAGTCAACTTTTTGCAATTCATTGGATTTCGTAGTTTGAAAGTTTCATTATGCAAATTTGTATTTGTTTGTAAAGTGAAACAACAAACTTTATCTTTTATTAAATGAATATCGTCGGAAAAAGCTTCCAGTGTAGTTTATATAGAAATAATTAAATTATTAAGACTTTCATAAAGATGCTTATCTATACGACAAAAGATGTAAATGTTTTTATATACAAAAGAAATGTTTCATATGCAAAGTGTATTCTTATTGCACAGAGATAAAAGCTTGTAGCTATATATGATAGTTGAATATGGAAGTAGGGTTGTTATGTACATATGAACAAAAGATTATAATAAGAAAGTCGTTATCATTATAAGAAACACCCCACAATTAGTAGTAGAAGGTTAGACAAAATTTCGCCCCCACAAATTACGACGGTTGATTAGTTGGTTACAGTTTAGCATATATAAAGTTTTTATTTAGCAGATGATGAACGAAAGTATATTATAAATATTCAATAGATCTTATCTATGCACAGGTTGAGTGTTTTTAAAAGGCTTTTATTTCAGATTGGATATTTAATGTATACATAAACGGTTGAAGACTTCACAACAGTATTGTTTGATGTTTTACTACTTAGGCCTGTACCGTATCAACCATTTAATTTCATCGGTTTCGAGTACGAAGTATTAATTAATACAGCTCAAACGATAAGCTTTTTATGTGACTATCCAGTTTGGTGTATGAGTTCAACCTTAACCTCGCTACTGACTAAACATATTTATTTATATAAACTTTGTTGGCATGTGGGGTTTTGGACGCGATCGGAGCCGTATTTTGTTGGGAGCCGGAAGATTCGCTGGAATGTGAGGTGTTTGAATGGATTTCGATTTGTTGGCTGTCGGTTGAGATAGATCTGCACTTTTTATTTTTGTGTAGGATGGGGTCCCGTTGTTGTTGAGGGTGGTTTGAATTAGTTCGTAGTTTGGTTGCTTATAATCGGGTTCTCGTGTTAGAGTTTGCTACTAATAGATTTATGTTTGGTTGAGTTTGGATCGTGTTTGGTTTGCTTGAATGGGGTTCGCTCCGGGGGTGTCGATTTCTTCCACTTTTGGGGTGCTTCTGTTCCATAATTTCTGCATATATGTTGCATGCCTGCCTGTGTTGTTGCCTGTGTGTCATGCATGAGTGCCTGTGGGTTGTCCATGCGTCATTTCAATTCATTAAGTTTCGTATCGTATTTGGATTTAATGGTGCTTTTTGAAGTCGATATCAGTTGTTCTTTTTGATTAATGAACGGTAAAGGTCGGGGCGGATCTACTACATTTGTAGTAGAGTGGCATCCCTGATAATGGTCGTGATTAAATAAAAATAATAATAATTTGGAAAAGGTTTGGTTTTAATTATTTATATAAGTGTAAATATGATTAATATAAGTGTAAATATGATTATAGTTACTAATTATGTAGTAAAATTTTTTTTTTTTTTTTTTTTAATTTCTTTTCCTTATGACCTTAAGTCTTCAAATGTAATTTGCATAATTTTAGAATATAATAAGTTTTCAGACGTCTGTTTTAATTCTCTCATCAACATATTCTAGAATTGTGGTAACATCATCGTTATGGTTGGCTGGTACCTTATCTATCATACTACTAATTAAATTAATTGTTACAGATGCCTGAACCATAAGTTAATAAACTGGAGTTTAAATAAATAATAAAATTAATATTAATTAACAGATGACTGAGCGTCTAACTAATAAATTTATTTTAGAATTTTGTATTATTGTTTTAATTTTAATAGGATATAGCTAAGTTTTAGGTTATAGCGAAACATAACAAACCTATAACGAATTGACAGTTATTAAGTCGCCATAAAGTATGTATATCAAAAGCTGTCGGGCCTAAAGTAAAAAAATACTTCCAATTGTTGAAATTCATATTAAGAATTTCTCTTATGTGTGACTTATTCCACTTTTAAATTCAATCAAATAAAAAATTTGATATTTTAAGTTCAAAAATATTCCTTATAGTGGAATTTTTATTTTTTATATTATAAATATATTTCGGCAATCAAGTTGCCATCTTCAGTATTTATCATGAACTAAAAAATAAATTTTATTTCCATGCCTTTTTATACTTTTTCCAGGGTATAGTGTTTTTATTTTCAAGGTATAATATTTTGTGACGTATTTTTCAAAACTAGTTCGTAAAGTTGGTTCATCATAGTATTAATTTTGTTGTTAAGTAGAAATTTATTTTTGCGGTTTTTATATATTTCAAATTCTTCTAGCCTGTTCATTTGGTCGCTTTTATTCATCTTGTAGAGAATTTTTAAGTTTGTATCCATATCTGTGTAGTTGTGTAAAGTATTATTGATATGGAGAGCAAATCTTGACTCAGTATTCATTTGACCGATATCCTTTATATGTTCGTTAAATCTTATTTTAAAGGATCTACCGGTTTGTCCTATGTAAAATGATGGACAGTCTGAACATGTTAATTTATAAATTCCACTGTCTAATGTAATGTTACTATTTGATATAATTTGTTGTTCTAATTTGTTATTCGTTTTATATGCAACCTTATATCCAAAGTTTTTGAATATTTTCTGGATATGTTGGCTGGTGTTTTTATTATAATCCACAATAACGTATTTTTCTTGGGTATTATCATCAAATTGTAACGTAGTGTTCTGTCGGTAATTGGTTCTGAATATATATTTTTGATTTATCTCGTCCATTTTGGCCATGGTATAACCATTTTTATGTGCGATGTATTTAATTATCTTAAGTTCATTTTGATAATCTTCTTTTGACATCGGGATCTTATTTAATCGGTGTATCATATGATTATATGCGGCTATTTTATGCTGGTATGGGTGGTTTGAGTTTTTATGTATAGTTTGGTCCGTTTGCGTGGGTTTTCTAAATATTTTGAATGTGTGTTTGTTATTGATGTTTTTAATTGTTAGATCCAGAAAATTAATTGCATTATTTTGTTCTAATTCTAACGTGAATTTTATGTTTTCGTAAATATTATTTATATAATTTTGCATTTGGTCCAGTTGTCTAGACGTACCCGTAAACAATATAAGTATGTCATCTACATATCTATGCCAGTATTTAATGTTCTTTAAAAATTTGTTTCTATTATTTAAGATGTAATTATTTTCGAAATGATTTAAATATATATTGGCTAACGTTCCAGATAGAGGACTACTCATTGGTAGACCATCATTTTGGGAGTAGAATTTTCCATTATATGTAAAGTAATTTTGACTTGTAATTTCTTCTAATAGTTTTGTTATTTCTTCGACGGTGTTACTGTTCGTTCCGTTTTTTATTAAAATGTTCTTGGTTATGATCAATGTTTCTTTCACTGGTATATTCGAATACTTGTTTGTGACATCGAAGGAAGCGAGTTTTGCATTATTTGGTATATTAATTTTCTCAATTTTTCTGACCAATTCAATGTTATTTTTAATTGAGTGGTCATGTTCGAGAGTTATATTATCTGTAAGCCATTTGTTAATATGCTTTGCAATTTTGTAAGATGGAGCCGAGGTAAAGTTAACGACTGGTCGTATTGGAATATTATCTTTATGTACTTTCGGCATGCCTCGTAGAATCGGTGCTGTTGGTTTTATCATCTTATTGTATCGAATGTCTTTGTCACATAAGAACTGTTTTGATTTGTTAATCATAACTTTTAGATTTTTATGATATTTTTGGGTGGGATCTTCAGTTAGTTCTTGTATATCGTTATTTTCTATGAAGTTGTTAACTTTAGAGTTGTAGTCAGTTTCGTTCATTATAACAATTGTGTTTCCTTTATCTGCTTTTGTTAATATAGCATTATTGGCAATTATTTTACTTTTGATTTCCTTAATAACATTTTGATCGTTATAACTATGTCTTTCTAGGTGCATATCTTTTATTTGATCTACAATCATTGTTCTTAAATCTGATTGATGTTCTATATTGGTTTTAGTGATTGCATTTTCAATACTAAGGATATGTTTATTTTAATTTTTAACGTTATTTATCGGAATTAGATTATATTTTAATCCTTTTTCCAATAAAGATGTTTCATTATCGTTAACTTGGATGTTAGTATAATTTTCTATCCGTTGATAAAAGTTATGTGTTATATTCGTTTGATTATTATCTGATTTAGTTTTGTTATTTTTTTGGATTAAAGTTTTAAGTTTCTTATTAACCGTTCGTCTTTGATTGAAAATACTTCCCCTCGCGTTAGATGGTGATGGATCTGGAAATATAGGGATACAACTTTGCATACAGCATATGATGAGAAGACTCTAGGATATTTAACCTAACTAGTCCAGTTTCAACTGTTGAGGTAACACAAATACATATGATGAAATTAGAAAGGTTAGATAGCAATAATAATCAATGTCTAAAAGTCATAGATCGTAAATGCGAAAATGATGTTGATTTGCTTACAAATTATATTATTTTTCTTATTATGTAATATGAAAATGTTTCTGCTGCGGCTTGTCGCCCTAGTCGTTTCTGAGACTATATTTTATTTTCTTAAAACCTTCAGTGTTTTAGTTTGATTTACATAATTGCTGCATATTTTTGGAATGTAGGTTTTCAGATGTCTATTTTGACTCTCTGATAAGCATGTTCCAGAATTATGGTAACATTATCGTAATGGTTGGCTGGTACTGGATTTATCATACCATATTAATTAAACTAATTGTTTGAGATTCCTAAGCCATAAGTTAATAAATTTTGTTTCAGAGCTTTGTATTATTGTATATTGTATTTTTGTTTTAATAAGGTTAGGGGTGCGGACTGGAGTTGAAATAAATAATAAAATTAATTAATTACTTAAGTTACAGATTCCTGAGCGACTTACTAATAAATTTATTTTAGAATTTGTTTTAGTTTAATCAAAATACAGCAGATCAGATAGGTGTTGCGGACTGGAAAATGCTGATTGGCGATTGCAGATTAGTAGATTAGAATTGTGATTGTCTTGTGATTGTCTATTATAAGTAGTTTAGTAACGATTTGCCAGGTGTCTGTAACTGGGTCGCTCTCTCCGTACTAACATACCTTCCTATCCTTACCTATTGTTTTATGTAAACGGCTGTAGGAATAGGCCCGGCGTAATCCGGGAATCTTGCCTAGAGCTTGGTCCTACAGTCCTATCAATCAATCAATCATTCATCAATAAACTTGAAGTGACCTGCGTGTTAAAGCTAGGGCTGCGTAGTCGGAGTCGAGGAATGGGACTATATTGGCGGAGTCGGAGTCGGAAAAATACTACCGACTCCGACTCCGCATTTTTATTTTTTTTCTCTCCTTAAATGTACCTTACAAAATTTATACAGAAAATCAAAAACAACAACAACCACACAAACAACGCAATGGTTTTTGTACTTTATCTATTGTCTCAGTGTCTGTCATATTCTTCAACACCACAAAAATATCAATAAATATTGTATTCGAATTTTCGAAGGTTTTGACTATAAAAACAACAAAATCGTTTTTAAATTCGCATTACATTACTTACTTTACGAAACAATATAGAAAAATTGTAAACTTTTACAAGTCTTGGTACTGGTCTGTTTCTATTTTGATGCAATTAAATAACCACTAAACATTTGCAGCAGTTTTGATTTATAATTCAAGTAAGTAGTTGCATTTTATACAAAAACAAAATCCCTAAAGTACCATTAGTTATTAAGTTGATTTTAAAAAGTTCTCTTACTCCGCATTATCAGTAAAGTGATTACTTACCAGCAGCCAACAACACTTTAATTATAATGGAGAAACCACTCAGAATAAAATCAGCTGTTTATGAACATTTTATAATTACGGAAACGGATACTGGATATTATTTCGTGTGTCAAGTAAAAGTAGACAAAGATGAAAACGAGGAAATCTGTGGTGCCGAAATTAGCGCATTCGCCGGTGAAAGTAGCAATGCGCCCAGTAGAGCTGCGAATTTAAAACGCCATATACAGCGTAATCATCCTTAAATTTTTATTACTCTTCTTGAAAAAGAAAACTCAAAAAACAATTAAGCTGTAGAAAAAGCAAAACCACAGACAAGTCAAACTCTTGTAACGAAGCTTTTTAAAAATCGGGCTATAACTATTTCAATTACAGCTAACAAGTTTAAAACCTGTCTTACTGAAATGGTTTATAAAAATTCGGTCCCTTTAACATTTTTTACTACATCAGCTTTTTGTGGCTTGAATGGAGAAATGGCAGCAAAGCTTGGGATTTCATTAGAACAAGACAGCATCCGAAACTTGGCGATAGCTGAGGCTGAAGAGCAAATCTCTTAAAAATGAGTTAGCCGCTCGATTCATTTACCTTAAAGTTGATGCGTATACGCGCCATCGAGTTAACTATTTCGCTATTTATGTTCGATTTATAAACGCTGAAAAGGAAATGGTCACGCGGACTCTAGCTGTAAAGGATACTGAAGCACAGCACACAAGTATATATCTAAAGTAAATAATAATGGAAGTGCTAACCGAATTTGGTATTAAAAAGGAACAAGTTCTAAGCATGGTAACTGATAACGCTACTAACATGCTGAGCACAGTTCAGAAGCTAAATTCCGACGAAGACGAAGTAACTGTTGAGGAAAATTTCGAGAATCAAAATGAAAATGAAGCTGTTTCATGCTGCAGCAAGTGTAGCCAAAATTCACCACATGCGATGCGCTGAACATACGCTTCAATTGGCTATCCGTGACGGATTGAAACAAAAGGAGTCATCCAAACTACTCAGCAGAATACGGGCGGTTGCAGTTACCGCTAGAGCTCCGAAATTAGTTACGAAAGGACTTCAATTCACCAGACTTGACCCCCCGGTCAATTTTATAAAGAATGGCGTAGCGTATTTTTACACTTAGGAAAAATCTCAAAATAAAATCGTCGTTAATGCGTAGAGAAATCCTTCTGCTTGATAACGAAATATTATTGGCGGGAATTTATGTCGACCCCAAGGTTAAAATTTTATTTAGTGATGATCAACAAAATAACGGCAAAACGGCGTTATATAATTTGGCAATCCGTTTTAATGGTGTTTTAGATATTACCGAAAAAGATCACAATTATAGTAACCAGCCGTCATCTTCATCTATCAACCACCAGGAAAATCCAGTTGAAGAAGTCGATGAATTCGAGAAATTTCTAGATGACCAAGAGAAATCGAAACGAGTTCGATTGGACACCGCAGACGATAGTATAGAACTTACACAATTGCAACAATTCAGGATTGATTTTTTTGATGGCTTGGAGAAACTAGAAAAAATTAACAGAAGTACAAGTCTCAGTGTTCTTGAGGCCATTTCAAATTATCCTGAAATAATACAGGAAGCGGCTCTGTTGGTCACAGAGTTACCACCAACGCAAGTAAGCGTGGAACGCTTGTTTCTGCATTGAAAATTATTAAATCGGATCTAAGAGCTTCTATAAAGCCGGATCTACTTGAGGCTATTTTAATTTTACGAACAAATTCTTAATTAATTAATTTGTCGAAATTTTTTATTTTTATTTTATTTCTTTAATTCGGTTTTTAATTTTTCTTTTGTTGTAATTGAAATGAATTTGTAATTCCGATGAATAAATAATTTGAATACGAGTAGTATTGTTGAATTTTATAATTTAATATTTTGATTATATATAGAAATTGGAGTCAGAGTTGGAGTCGGAGTCGGATATGCAATTTATAACACGTTGGAGTCGAAGAATTATTTTACCGACTCCGCAGCCCTGGTTAAAGCATTAATTGTGCTGACCAGGATCGAAAGAGAGCTAACCCCCATCTCTCATAATAAAGACCAGTACTGAAATCACTGGCAACCTGGTCTGATCTGCTCTTTGGTTGCATTTAAATTTTCAGTATCCTCTACGTCTTGTTAAAGTTCTCCTCTACATTTTTAGATCATGGTAATCCGTTTGTATCTTTTGATCAAAGACTTGTTCAATCTCTAATTGGGTCTTAATTACACCCATAGTCTGCTTTAATCCATCAGAGTACTTGAAATCAACCAATAGTTCCAACCAAGAATTCTAAAGTTATTAAAAAAATAACTTTAAAATTCTTTACATCATCTTATCTATAGACTATTTCAGCTGGTCATCGTTAATATTGAAGCCTATTGCTTACCGGCTGGAATTAGTCACTACCAAAAAGAAATTTATTTCCCAGTCTAGTAAAATAATCCAACTTCTTCTTTGGTTTATCTAACTTTTCCCAATTTTGAAATGTTTCAACCGTCTTTTATAAACAAACCATTGCAATAAAATAATGTTCACGTCCGTCTCGGAAATAAACACTTCAGGGACCTCATCAGCCAAACAATGACTGCCAAAGAAATATTTGAATGCGATTGGTTTTATATTTCAGTTTCAGAAAGGCGCCAAATATTTCAAATCCAAACATAACAAGTCATAAGCTTTATAGAAATATCTACAGCGTGGGGCCAAAGTCCAGTTACAATTAATTGTGCGCCATTTTAGTTATGTGACGTTTAGCTCAGTTTCGCTTAAATCATTGTGATCAATGTGTAGATTCTGGAAGACAATAAACGTCTCGTAACGCTGAAAATGTGGCTCTGGTGCGCGATAGTGTTGCAGTCTCCCGAAAAATTGAAAACTAATTTGAAAATTATCCCGTACAAAATTCAATTAGTTCAAAAATTGCTACCGAGTGATTCTGATCAACTAGTTGAGTACAGTAGTGCAATCCATTTTCATCTCAGTTACCACGTAAATAAACAAAACACTTGGTTTTGGGGGAATCGTCAAATAATTCATCAACCATCATTGCATCCAATTAAAACAACTATATGGTGTGATATTCAAGCTGAAACATCATTGGTCTCTATTTTTTGAAAATGATCAAGGCGTCTCTTAATCATAACAATTAGAGAAAAATCCATATCGATGGGTGTCTGATAAACGTCGAATATATATCGAAATTAAATCATGAAATAAGCTCAACTTAAAAAATCATCGTATGTATATATTTTCTACAAAAAACTGTTAAAAGCTTCATATCAAAGCCTTTTAAAACTTTTCAATCAAATAACGATTACTGTTCCTAAAATTCAACACTACAAATATATAATTGTATTCTGGAACTACTCCGCAGGAAAAGCTCTACTTAAAAATCCTAAAAGCTTTTTAACAGCATTTAGGGATACAACCTTATAACATACTAATAAACAATTTTAATAGCCAATTAAGCTTACTCAAGCTCATTTTTAAATTTTATAAATCTTGCAATCAAGCTTTTACAACTTTAAACTGGATAGATTACTGTAATAAAAAATCCAATAATACTATGAACTGGTATAATTTTTCACAATCGATAAAAATAAACATTTGAACAATTTGGTATATATCAGACCTTAAAAACTTTTAAAAGCCCAACTTAGTTTAAGTGATACTACTGTATACCAACCCTTAATTTATATTACACCAAATTCAATGATGTGAGGTGGGCACAGTCAATTCAGACAGTTTATGTTAACGAAATGATTAAACGATGTAACACATTTATTTAAAAAGCACTGTCCAATCGGTGATATAAGCTCTTATACTATTATTCTTTGATTTAAACTATCTAAATGTTGCCAAATAATTAAATAAACTTCCAAATTGTTATTACTTCATTTTAAAGTATATATATCGACGGTTTTACCGATATAAAATGACAACAACAAAAACACCGATTTGGCAAAATCTTAAGACATAGCCAACGATATGTATCTGCGCTAAGATTCATTAAAATAAGGAAACAACTCGTTTTATATTTTGTTGGATAAAATGAAAATGTTAAACATTTTTAGTATTCAAATAATGTTTATACAGAATATTGTGAAATTGAGATCCGCATGATTTTAATTTGATGCTATGCAAATATTTTCCCCAAAAATAAAAAAACCAACCCAACAACTAAACCAAAGAAAACAAAAAAAAATCGTCAAATCAGTGAAAATCAGAGAACAACGGAACAAAAACCAAAAAATGGGTCAGCAAATTTAAATTAATTAATCCTTGCTACTGATTCTAATCTTCGCTTCGAAAAATATTAATTTAATTAGAAATATTCTTATTTGTCTACTACATACTTTTGTTTTGTTTTGGGATGATGAATGCGATGGGGTTAAACTTCAACCACAATAAAATTTGTTGTTTAGTCGGAAACGAGTAAACAAGTTATTAAGATAAATCTAGGAAGTAATTTATTTAGGTGTACGCTGGATTAAACAAGCTTCAAAGTACATATTCGTGATTAAGACAGATTAATTTACTAAAGTGCAGCAGTTAGCCCTGTGGTTGAAGGCATCCGTGTTTCGTAAATATTACGAACGAAACATGAGACCCATAGAATACCACCACAGTATCCAGAGCTTGTCGTAGGAGGCGACTAAATCTGGTTGGATCGCTGGGCTGACGACCCGCATCCGTAAAACCGTGAAAATGTTAAAAATGTCAACAAAAATAAAAAAATCGGATACCGCCAAAACAACAAAAAAAAACGAACCCCCGCTTAAGTACCCGGACACGAGATTGAAGATCGGCACGTGGAACGTGCAGTCATTAAGAAAACCTGGCGCGTTGGACGGCCTTATCACATGCATGAAAGAGTATCGGCTGGAACTCGTAGCTCTCCAAGAAACTCGATGGCCTAAAAGTGGAGACCATGTGTCCCAAGGCTATACGTTGCTACACAGTGGAGATGACCTCGGAAATCTTGGGGTTGGATTTCTCATTGGGCCACAGGTAAAAAAGGCTGTCTTGGACTTTCAAGCAGTCGATAATCGAATGTGTAAGCTTCGCTTGCACATGAGATTAGCCAACCTGTCAATTGTCTGTATACATGCGCCCACTGATGTAAGCCAATCCCAGGATAAAGACTCATTTTACAATAATCTGGATAATCTGATGGGTTCTATACCGGATCACGATGTCAAATTGGGGATTGGTGACTTTAATGCTAGAGCTGGCAGAAATCAGACCGACTTATGTAACAATATAGGTCCGTACTCCCGACACGAAACTGCGACCGAGAATGGGGAAAGAATGATGTACTTTGCGATCGCTCATGATCTTAAAGTAGCAAGTACATTCTTTCCTCATAAAAACATCCACTTAGAAACATGGACACACCCACGTAAAACATCCCGAAGCCAAATTGACCATGTGTTGATTTCAAAAGGGTGGGCTCGGGTTGTCCAAGACGTGAGATCGTATCGGTCGTCAACAAAGTTCGTAGGCAGTGACCATTTTATGGTTGCTGCAAAGCTACGATGGAAATTTTCGTACAAGTCAGGGAGGACAGGAGAATATACAACGCGATTCTCCTGTGAAGGTCTGATAAATGAAGAAACGCAACGAAAATACCAAGATCTTGTCAGCAATAGCATTATACAATCCAATTACCAATCTGATGATGTGAACAGTGTCTGGGAAGTATTGAAGTCCTCGGTTGTCGATGCTGCCCAGCACACTCTTGGTATAGTAAAAACTAAGCCCAAAAATGAGTGGTTTGATGAGGACTGTCGTCTTGCTGTTGAGCAACGCAATATAGCCCACAATGAAGCGCAGACTCGGTTTACAATTGCAAGGAAAAACAAGGCAGTTCTTGCTAGGAGGACAGCTAAACGCATTTGTAGACTGAAGAAGCGAGAATGGTGGAAGGCTAAGGTCTTAAGAGTACAACAACTCAGCAATGAGCACATTTCGCGTGGTTTCTTTAAAGGAATCACCGAATTGCACCATACCTTAAGATCTCGGTCAACTGCCATTCGGGACCAGGATGGAAACCTCTGTGTTAACGTCGATGCGGTACTCGATACATGGCGTGAACATTTCTCTGATTTACTTAATGTTCCACATGTATCACAAGCTGTGTTTGAATACCCTCAAATACAGACCGCGGAGATGTTCATTGAGGATCCATCCTATGAGGAATTCACAATGGCCATGCAGAAATTAAAGAAAAATCGTTCACTAGGAGTTTATTGCATTAATTCAGAGCTCTTGATATTCGGAGGGCTAACTTTGTGGAACTGTCTTTTCGACCTTGTTCGATTGGTATGGCGAAATGAAGTTATGCCCGAAGAATGGAAAGTGGCCGCGTTATGCCCAATTTTCAAGAAGGGTGATCGCTTGAAATGTGAGAATTATCGCGGTATAGCTCTCCTTTGCACAGCATATAAGTTACTGTCATACATTATCTTGGGAAGAATTACTCCTCTAGCGGAGGAAATTGTCGGTGACTACCAAGGAGGATTCCGTCTAAATCGGTCAGTCACTGATCAAGTTTTTTCACTACGGATGATTCTTTCCAAGTACTACGAAACATCTCGCGATGTACACCAGGTATTCCTAGATTTCAAGCAAGCCTATGACTCGATCAATTGAGAGAGATTATGGTATGCGCTTGAATATTTAGGAATACCGAAAAAATATGTACATCTCTGTAAAATGACAGTAACGCAGTCACAATGCTGTGTTAAAGTTGAGAACAGGCTATCGAGAACTTTTGCAATCAATTCCGGTGTTCGACAAGGAGATGCGCTGTCCCCGATACTTTTTAATCTCATGTTGGAATACATCCTTCGTAAAAGTGAAACACCTCAGGACAACATCTTATTCCGACAATCCAATCAACTTCTTGCATATGCAGATGATATCTGTGTGATTGGATTAAATGGCAATGGAGTGAAAGAGATACTTGATCCACTGGAACAGTGTTCAGCTTCTGTTGGTCTCAAAATCAACGAGTCAAAAACCAAATATCTGATCTCTGGTTTTCGAGACCAAGACGCAATTGATTTCAGTAGTGGTAACCATACGTTTGAAGGAGTGATGAGATTCAAGTATCTTGGATCTCTCATCACTCACGATAATAGTGTGGGCGAGGATATCAAGGTCCGCCTTGCCGCTGGCAATCGGGTTTTGTATCCTCTACGTCCACTGCTGAAATCAAAATATCTTGCAAATACGGATAAGCTGAAACTGTACAGAGTGTTGATCAGACCCGTTGTCATGTATGGATGTGAGAGTTGGACCTTGACGGATGAGTACGAAAGATGGCTTCTAACATTCGAGAGAAGAATCATGCGTGTGATATATGGTCCAAAACGCGACGTCGATGGCACTTACCGAGTTCTTTTCAATCACGAGATCAGGAATTTAATGCAAATTCCTGATATCGTGCATGAAATTAAAGGACAGCGAGTACGCTGGCTCGGACACGTTCTGCGTGCTGATCCGAACCGAATGATACAGCGAACCTTTAAGGGAGAACCGCCTTTCGGTAGGCGAAGAGGTCGCTGTCGGCGACGATGGCTCCACGGCGTAGAGAGCGATCTGGCATCTTCAAACTGCCTACAACAGTTTGAAGAGCTGGCTCGTGATCGAAACCGATGGAGTCAAATTGTTGACACGGTACGGGCCAATAATGGCCTGTAAAAACCGTTAAAAAAAAAAAAAAAAAAAAAGTGCAACAGTAAAACTTACAACTACCATGATAATCAATTATTGGCGATTTTATTGCTGTATCTTTTCAGACTTTAAATGCTATAGCTGCTAAATAGCTACTTTAATCACTACTTTAATCACTTGTCCGAGGCGTGAAATGAACTGTTCACCAAATTATGCTCGCATTGTCGTCAATGGACTACCGATGATTCTATCAGTTCTAAACCACACCAAACCAACGTCTTGAAACTGTTCATTTTGGTCGGAATGAGTGGATTTTCTTTTATCTTTTCAAGAGCCCAAAAATTAAAACGAAGATGACTTGGAAGGTCAGTCTTTCACGCTTTTAAATCAAGAACCTTACATAAAATACGACAAGTGGTTGCATAAGACAAGCCAACCCGATGAGAATGGCGCCGAATCGATTCTTCACGATCAAGGCGTACACTATGCTATAGTTTCTTCACATAATGTTATATTTTGTCGCTTATTATTCATGTTGCTCTAATCGCACGAAATATATTCCTGGTAGATCAGCTGATTTCCACAATACCAGCTAGAATAATTTGTAGACGGTGCATCGGGCCATTCATGTTGATCAAAAAAAAAAATACCATAATTATTTGATGTGTGATTCGTACACGTTTTGTGTGATAAGATCCCTACTGAAAAAGGACCTCTGAATGAATTTCCAAATGTTAAATGAATATTTGCTTCTATTTAGTTTTATCTGTCTCAAAATAATAAGAATACTGTCACAGATCCCCGTGGTTTATTTGAATGTATTAATTGATAAGATCATTCAATATATGATTAAACCACCGATGGATCTATAGAGGATAGGGTCAGGCGAAAACTGTAGAAGATCAAAACTGGTGGAGCAAAATATAAAAAGATTATGGCCGATTGATATTTCTGGGAACACATTGATACGATGGTCCAATATCTATTATCAAATAATGGATATTTCAGACAGTTGCTTTAGTACAAAGTATAAGGAGACATTGTTCTTACAGATCATTTGAAAATTCTAACGCAAACGTTACTTAAATAAGTAAGATCACGCAAATCTAACTGATTCAAGCATGTTCGTACGAAATCAGGGATATTATTTTTGTGAAACGAGATGAACAGAACGAATTGAGTCAATTGGGTCCATCGGTGATTTAACAAGTGATAAGACAAAAAATTATTAAGACAAAATAGTTGAAACTTAGTTTCAAATATCGAATTAGAACGACTTCCAGCCACCAAGGTAAAAACGTTGATGGTTTACAAGAGGCTGACTTAACGACATAGTAAAGTTTTTAACGACTCAAAGCATGATTGATACAGTTAATTTTCAATAAAAATGTATGCCTAGATTTTGCATTGGAGGGCCTACTTGATAGAAAAATTTCAACTCTTAATTTTGATTTTGGTCAAATTCAGTTAAAAAAGAGGTTATCCACGGTTAGTAATATTAGAACCGGTCACTATGATCCCAACATGCCATTGATACAATTCCACTTTAATGGACAGTGGTATTGAATACCCTAAAAGCAAATTACTTCTAGTGGCCAATGTACGTTTTATATACAAATTTTGAACCTAATAGTAGGTAACTATACACTTGATAAATATTTAACTCTGCTATATGAACCGCGAATAAACCAGGTATACTCCTCTGTGGCTATAATAAAAACGTGAGGCGTGAACTATTTTTGGTCCACTGGTCGCTTAAATTTATCCAAAATGGATTCAATAAGCAGAATAAAAAAATTTTGGTCTTTTGACTAGTTATGACTAGGGTTTCCAATCCGGATATCCGATCTTCGAATAATCCGGATTATTCGACCAATTTTGACTATTCGAATATTCGGATATTTTAACATAATTATTCGGATATATTTTTACTTTTACATTTACTTAGAAAACAATTTTATGAATGTAAATAGTTCTGAAGATGTTAGCATACTATTCCAACAAGATAAAACCTCAGGAAAATTATAAAAATGATTAAATCCTCTTCGGTAAAAAATAATAATTTACAAGGATATATTAATGAACAAGAAAGTAAACCATTGTTCATGTTACATTTCAAAATACGGTGGTATGCTTTGATAACCACGAGTATGATCAAAATGTTGTCATCAAATAAAGGAATTGGTAAATAGGACTATGAATGAATTGGGTAAATCCAAAATAACGGAGAGAATCCATTTTAAGACAGTTGCTTGCTATGTTATCGCCAATTGAAACATCTGTAAGGGAACTAAGTAAAAATTCAGTGTCGCTTGATAAGCATCGTCACAGTTTGCCAAACTAAAGCACTTTTTGGGTTTCGTTGGGTGGAAATATAGAAACTGGTGGAAAAATTTGAGCTGTTGGAACAGTTAGTGATCTGAAAAATTGAAACCGTGTACGTCACTCAATAACAACAGAGAATATTGCTGCTGTAGCCTGTAGTGCTGAAGGTTTGTTGATTTCTCGTCGATCTTTGAAATTAGACGTTTGATCGACCTTCGGCAATTTCATGTACTTTGCATAAAGACTTAGGTCTTAAGACTTTAAAAGTTAACACAAGAGCTTAAGCCGGTCAATCACCATAAGCGTCGTATCTTTCCTGATTGGTTCCTTCAAATGCTTCAAAATGATTCGGACTTTCATGGAAGAATCATCTTCAGTAATGAGGTGGGCCTCTTCACATCGTAGGCGTTAGTAACGTACTATGCAGAATGGTCTCATTTGGGGCTCAGAAAATCCAATGATTGTTGAAAAGCCTTTCCATCCTCAACGTGTCACTGTTTGGTGCGGTTGTTATGCTGGCGGTGATATTTCACCTTACTTTTTCAAAAAGATGCCAGTGCAACTGTACGATGCATGGATTACGCTATCGGTTATTATTAATGTTTTTTTATGGCCAGAATTGGAAGATATTCATGTGGGCGACACTTAATTTAAAAAATACGGCGCTACGCACCATGCAAGCAACAGAACAAACGCGATTTTACAAAAAAAGTTTCCTGATCGTGTTTTTTCTCGAAGAGGTAATCATCGAGGTTTTGTCATTTAAACTTTTTTCTTTGGAACCACGTCAAAGATGAAGTTATTGTTAATGCTCCACAATCGATCAAGACCTTAAAGATGGAATTCGTAAAGTTATCGAGTATAATTATAGTACAATTTTTGTTATTATCCGGATATTCGGATTATCCGAATTATTTTATCCGTAAGTATTCGATATTCGGATAGTCATAGATGTCGGATATTTGGAAACCCTAGTTATGACAGACCCCAGAAAAAAAGTAACACAATAATAGCAAGGAACTTGCTAATTGTTGACTTGCAATTTTATCAAATTTGGACGTCATAATGATTAAGGGGCGGGTTTCATAATAGCAACAGATTGCTAATAGCAATATTTTTTAAAACAAAATAAGGTTTTATCATCTAGCTGTAGAATTTCGGTTTATATTGGTAATTTAGATTGATGTTACCAGCCGGTAATGTACGGCTGAAATCGTGTCAACATTCTGAAGCCATTATGACTGAATAATTTTGCTGGCTCTTATTAAACCACGTTCGATCTTCATAATTTCAGAACTATTTGCTGTACTGTGTGCATCACAGCTTTGGTCAATGCTCAAGTAGAAATAATATTCAAGTCAATATATAGTTTGTTCTATTTACTCATTGTCATTTAACTTAATATCCAGGTATCGACTGTGACGATTACTTGCTCGTCTCAATCTGTGTACGCCCTAAAGTGTTGGATGCGCCTTCATGGCGTATATTTTAGGTATTCGAACTTTCGAGTTTTGGAGCCTGTTTTGAACACGTCGCGCTTATCAAATAATTTGCTTAACACTTTCGATTCGTTGAAAAGTGGTTTATTTATGAACATTTATTACATTAGAGCATAATGGTGGGCAAAATCTATTTGATTGATGATTGATTGATTGATAGGACTGTAGGACCAAGCGCTAGGCAAGATTCCCGGATAACGCCGGGCCTATTCCTACAGCCGTTTACATAAAACGATAGGTAAGGATAGGAAGGTATATTAGTTAGGAAAGAGCGACCCGGTTACAGACAACATGACAGTCGGTACTAAACTACTATTAGCAGACAATCACAAGACAATCACAATTCTAATTTACTGGTCTGCAATCGCCAATCAGTATTCTCTAGTCCGCAACACCTATCTGCTCTACTGTATTTTGAATAAAATTAAAACTAGATTAAAACTAAAATCCTAAAATAAATGTATTAGTTAGTCGCTCAGGAATCTGTAACTTAATTAATTAATTTTATTATTTATTTCAACTCCCATTACTAATCTAACTAAACATAATTAGAACTCTGAAAGAATTTTTTTTTTAACTTATGGCTCAGGTATCTGAAACATTTTAATTAATATGATATAATAGTTTAAGCCATCCATTACGATAATGTTACCATAAGTCGTCTGTAACATGCTCATCAGAGATTCAAAATAGACTAGGGCGAAAATCTTCAGCAGAACCATTTTTCTGTTACATAATTAGTAAAGTAATAAAATAATGTAATTTGTTAGTAAGATCTACATATATCATTTTCACATTATCATTCACATAATCAAATCATTCACACAAAACTACAAAAATAAATTTACTAAATAGGAATCTGTAACTTAATTATTATTAATTTTATTATTTATCCAAACTCCAGTCCACCCACCAATCATAGTTCAACAAAATCACAAATTCTTAATTAAATAACTCACGGCACCAGAATCTGCAACAATAAATTAAATTAATATGGTATACCAGATAAAGTACCCGTCAACCATTACGCTGATGATACCATAATACCAGAATATGTTTGTCAGAAAATCAAAATAAATCTCTGAAAACGTTTTATATTAAAAAATTATGCAAACTCTTTTTTTTTTAAATAAAATAAGCTTTCCTTGTAGACCCCCTCCAACTATAGTCATATTTACACTTATATAAATAATTAAAACCAAACCTTTTCCATAAATTATTATTATTTTTATATTAATGGTCGTGATCAAGAATGCCACTCTACTACAAACGTAGTAGATCCACCCCGACCTTCACCGTTCATTAATCAAAAAAGAACAACTGGTATCGACTTCAAAAAGCACCATTAAACCCAAATGTAAAACTTACTTGATGAATTGAAATACCGCATGGACAACCTACAGGCACGCATGCACGACACACAGGCAGGGATGCCACATACATGCAGAAAGTATGGAACAGAAGCACCAAAAAAATGGAAGAAATCGACATCCCCCGGAGCGAACCCCATTCAAGCAAACCAAACACGATCCAAACTCAACATTCAACCAAACATACATCAATTCGTAGTAAACAAACTTTAACACGAGAACCCAATCGTAAATATCCAAAATACAAGCTCATTCAGAGCACCCTCAACAACGGGACACCAACCTACACAAAAATAAAAACAGAAAGTGCAGACCTATCTCAACTGACTTCCAACAAACCGAAATCCATCCAAACACCCCATATTTCGGAGAATCCTCCGGCTCCCAACAAATCCCACTCGCGTCGAAAACCCGACATGCCTACAAAGGCTCCCAACCGCCACCGCAACTAGCTCAACCATCATGCTCGTCTCAATCACATCCAGCCACGAAACCTCCCCCCCCCCCCCCCCAAACCACAGTAGTACCATGAGGCCAACAAGAAATCACCAGCATGCAGCTACAAATATCTAGAAAAACCGCTTCCTCCAAGACACTCCTGCACAATCCCAGCCCACTCCAGAATCGAGCGATATCCTCCAAAAATCCAGCCAAAACATCAAACCTCCCGACATTCTACAAAATTGAATGCTTCCAAACCACCACTGCAAAACTGCTACAATCCCGCCGACACCCAAACATTCTAATTGTTCCAACTGCCCGCCCCTGCAGTGAAATCCCCGCCCGACCCGTCACTAACTTCCAGACTAAACAACCCTCAACCACAATCCCAAAATGTACCTTCGATAATGGAAGATACAGACTCGTGTTCTGCATCAAATCTAAACACTCCTGTCCTACAAAATCGCTGAGAATGTGTACACTTTCCTTATTACCTATTTGTCACACACACGCATCCTTGTACTATACACCGTTACCTCAACTTATACTATATTTCGCACTCAGATACGACTTCCTATCAAATGATATGAATGGAGCTCCTCGAAGTCAACACCAACTATTCCTCTTTTTAAAACTGTAGCAAATTTGAATCAGCGCCTACTGAACCCATAAACAGTAAAAATCGAAGCAGATCCGCCACACCTACAGCAAAGTGACTCCCTGAACGAAAGCATACGCATCCTTTAAAACTCTCCAAAACAAGGACACTCAAACCCGATACAAGACAAAACGTGCATTCTCCATCACCGGCAACGCACCCCGGGACTACGGCTGACAAAACCATTCAATCCCAAAACCCGCGACCAAGTCAAGCGTAGGCCCGATTCGAACGACGAAAAATTAAAAGCAACAACATTCAAATGTCAACAAGACTGAAACAACTCCACAATCATGACTTAGAATCACTAAACAATCAATCCTGCAGTTCAATAGGAAGCCCCGATACCGCGGCTAGTTTCGGAAGACGCCACCAGACTTCGGACCGAGCCAAAACCGAACAAGAACATGTTGGAGGAAGCAACCTCTATCGATACCTGGAACTACACGCCATCAATTCGCTCCGCACCCCTCAGCACCACTGCAGTTGCAAGGAAGCTTCCAAAACTAAACCCATCTAAGACAAACATAAAAATCAATCCAACCACGGCAAAGGTCTAAAACCCCCGCTTACATATGAAACTTAAAACACGAATAAAATCCTCTTGAAACCAGAATATCCACCATAACCGCTCCACACCCCCCACATACAAGTCACCTCTCTGGTCGTATAAAAACTGACCCTTCGACCATTAATCTATACATGGCACCGCATTAAAATCCTAATTGCATTACAGCCAAAAACTTAATTTAAATTCTCAAACAATGATTAAATACAGGAACATACATGCAAACCCATCAAATAGCAAAACCAAAAACCAGTAATAATATGTAAGGCACCGCACTGTATGCATTTATATATTATATTATATGTACACAAATATAAACAAGATCAACCCTGTATACATTGCCCGTATACGCATTGCAAAGAATGGTGGGCAAAATCTATTTGAATATGGAAATTCTCAAACACAAATGCCATCTCAAAATAATTGCATGATTATAGCAGCAGCAAAATTTCTTACCATTTCCCATCTCATTATGCATGAATGGGATTATGTAATCAGACAAAAACATCTCTATTTATTTTTTTATCAGAAACTATATACTTTGTGTTAAAAACTTAAACTACATGTTAAACACATCCGAACTATATACACTTACATGTATAATTTATACACATTTGATGACTGTTCTAGATCTGATAACATACAGTTTGAAATGTATACAGCTTTTGTAGCAGGACATGTAAAATGTGTTAACAAGAATACAAAATAATAACAGAAGTACTGACACATAACTGGCAGAGATTATCTGTTACACTTTCATTTCAAACCAACTAATAATAGAGATTTATTTACACATATCATTAAGGATGTACATATATAGATTGTGTTAAAAGCTCCGTATTATTGCAGCCATTTATCAATTAATTAGTGTAATTTGGTACAACTTATATTTTTAACACGAGCTTAACCAAAAAAAAACACTGTGAATAAGTTGCACTTTTATCGAGATGAACCTGTTATGCCAAAAGGTCTGATTAAAGCTTCCTCATATACGAATACCTTGATTTCTACAGCTTTTCAATTCTAGGTCCTTCCTCAAGTTTTAAGTCAAACATGTAACCTGAAGTAAGCCGCATGGTTATATAATACCTGCCTACAGAAGTTGAATGTAAATTTGGGATGATGTGGATTAGTCAAATTTACTCAAAGCAATATCTTGAGCGTAATTTTTCAGTGGCGTAGTTAAAGATTTATTTATAACAGATGGTGCATTGATAAAAGTGACATATCACGCTTCACCTTGAGATAGGCATTTAGATAATCTATCATCTACATTTACTTATGAAATAGAAATATCCAGATATTCCTGAAATTGTGACTTAAGTTACCGAACATTCTCCGGGCGTTGACGAAAAGAAGCCTTAAAATCTTGATTAGTTCTGAGATATTATCACCAAAATTTCATTTTTAAAGACCGGAAGGCTGTTGCAAAACATTTAATTCCACCAGCTAAGTTTGTGACTACTAAAGGTTTCCATATTCAGCCTTGTATCGGGGTTTTTAATAAGAGCACTTCACCTTTTTTTTTTAATAAAACACAAACTATGTTCGACTTTTGAACTAACTTTTTTTTATTAACGAATTTCAACATATACATTTAAGTATGAAACTCGATTTCTTTTGCATGACCTCCGCGTGCACGTTTTACGAAGTCCAATCGTTGAATCCAACTTTCGACCACTCTTTCGCATAAATCGGCCGAAATTCCAGCAATTTCACGTTCAATATTGGCTCTGAGCTCTTGCAACGTCGCCGGCTTATTGGCATAGACCAATGACTTCACATAACCCCAAAGAAAATAATCTAGAGGTGTCAAATCACACGAATGCGGCGGTCACTGGACGGGCCCATTTCGCGAAATAACACGTTCATCGAACTTAGTCTTCAATAACGCGATTATGTCGTGTGCTGTGTGGCATGTGGCCCCCTCCCGTTGAAATCACATGTCGTCATAATATGATATGGCCCAATGACGATGCCAGCATGTAATCCGCACCAAACAGTGACTATTTCGGGATGCAACGGTGCCTCATGAACCATGTGTGGGTTGCTTCCTGCCCAGTAACGCATATTTTGCTTGTTGACAAATCCAATTAGCCAAAAGTGAGTCTCATCGCTGAAGATTATTTTTCGGTGAAAATCTGCATCATTTTCGATTTGCTCTTAAGCCCAATGCACGAATCGGCGTCGCTTCAAATGGTCAAACGGCTTTAGTTGTTGTATCAACTTGATCTTATACGGATGTAGGCCAAGATCTTTACGTAAAATTCGCCACAATGATGTCACAGAAAACCCCAATTGATGCGAACGTCGTGTGAGCGACATATTCGCATCTTTTTGAACTGAAGCCCTGGCGGCTGCGATGTTTTCAACACTTCGAGCACTTCTTGCTCTCGAAGGCACCGGAACAATATATAGCGAAAACGTAGAATCAAATTATGCCACTTACGGTCGATTGTCGAACGGGCTGGCTTGTTAAATGGATCGTAAAATAAAGTAGCAGCAACAGAACGATTATTTTGATAAAAAATTTGCACGATTTGCAATCGCTGTTCACGTGTGTAGCGTTCCATGATGAAATGTATACTAATAAAGTTTCCAAATGACAAAAGAACAATAAAAAATATGGCGTCGATCGCCGTCCCTATCGGAAAAAAGTTGAAGCGCACTTTCAACAGGTGCGCTTCAACTTTTTTCCGCCTCACCCGCTATTTATGTACCTCATTATTATTTACGAATCAAAGAATTTTATATTAAGTGATCTTTGAAAATGTTTAATTATTTTTCTTGATCAAGTAGCATCCATCTAAACTGTCTAATTTAAGGTACTCACTTCGATTGGTCATTTATTTCAATATCATAGAGTGAATACTGTTAGATACTAATCTACTTTACTGAGTTTCTTCGGTTATTTCTATACTTACATGGTTAATATGATTATCCCAACAATGACCATAGACATAACAATCGTACTATACCGAAATAACGAACCGTACTTACAGATAAGGTTTAATTCAAGTTTAATTCAATCGATTGTGATCTGGATGTGCTAGCATATGCTAAACATTTTCGTAGAGGTTCCATCTTCTGCAACGTTGAGAACTAGGCGCTTGATTTGGATAAAATTAGCCAACGACCTCGATTTTGAAACTGTACAGCAACAGAAGAAATCACTGTAAATAAGTTAAAAGGTTGAAACCTATTTCTCTGGTTGTATGCAACTGAGGTGTTTATAAGATGGAAACTTAAACTCGTCTCGCCTTATTCTAGAGATAGTACTTGAAAAATAAGAAATCTCAGATAAGATATACTATCAAAAACGCATACAAATAATGACAAAACAAACCAACGTCCATCAGCCTATATAGAATGAAAATGGGCCCTTTGCAAAAGCGAGTGGAGGCAGATATAAACCAAACGTTAGCTGTATTTTCTAGCTTCTAGCCATCTTGCATGTTCCATTTGACACACCTTTGTCCTTTCATATACAATCAAGGTTTAATTTGTATTTAGGTGTGTTTACAAAATCTTAAGATTTAAGACTATTCTGTACATAACTTTTCTTTCTTTGTGTTGTTATAATTTATTTCTTAAGTTGATTCACTCATTTAATTGTATTAAACACCTTGATAATGTTCTTGATATAATATGTTACTTTGGTTTTGTACAGTTTTATTGTACCTCATTATTAATGTTCATTTTGCAGTGTAGTGAATTTTTATACCATCTTTACTGCAATTTCTTGTGTGTAATTTTTCGACCTTGCATGTTTGGTTATGTAAATGAGTCAGAGATTCAATAATTCGAATTGACGTTTATTTGACTGAGTCTCAACATTATCCTAGGCTATAAAAACGCGACGTTGAATTGTATTTTGTGATTGTTAGTGAAAACAGACTTAAATAAATATACAGTTAATTCTGCAAAGTTAAGAAAGCCTATTTTTGTAGGAGTGGAAACCGAGAGTAGATTCTTCAGTGTTACTATAATTGTATTGTAATGTGTGTAAAAACATTCGTTGGGCTGACCCCCTACAATGTACACCAATCATTTAAATGACTCGTAAGGACTCAGTTGAGACGCGGTAAGGGCGATAGATTAATATATGTTTGTGTAGTTATTATGAGCGGCAAATAATATTTGACCTGATAAATACAAACAATGCAGGAAGACCTGGCCAGTTGAAAATCACCAATTATGAGGTGTTTTACCATACTCGATGTATTCTCCATATGTGATCCAACTATGCTCCTATTTTAATCGTTTCGTCTGTCTGAGCCACATTTCCTTCTCTTACGAGGATACTAAACAATGAGGCAACTGTCAATAACTTTAAGAAATAATTATTCGTTGCCTTCATATTAGAGGATCAAATATGTGAGCAATTTGTTTAGAATTCTCATTCAGAACTAACGAATACTTGACAACCGAACTTAAATGGTGGCGTATGAGATAAGACAAAAACGCGCATAAAGTAAACATGAACATTGGCATACAGAAATATCTGCTTCTGAGTTCTTTCAGATCTGTCCGAACAAACGAAGACCAGCATCAATTTTATGTACTCTGTCTATAAAAAAAAATGTGGGTGAAAATTAGAGGATATTTACTTCAACATCAGACAAGAGTATGAGATTAATGTCAGGAAAGTAGAGTCCTCGAGGCAGAGGGAGTAGTGTACTTGTTCTGTGTCATTCAAGAATCTCGGGAAAGATTTGTGGTGGTGACCAATTGATTGGGTATTTTTAATGTGTAAGTATATGGGTGAAAGTGGGTTGAACAGTAGTTCCTATAGTGGAAGCGAGTTGTGAAAGTTCTAATCAACATATCATCGGAAAAGCAGTGCAGGTATGGAAGGTTTTTGATAATTTAAAAATATGCAGTATCGGTTTTACAGGATATCGATATTCCAATGAGTTCAAATGAATTATTGCTAATAAAGTCGATCGGCAAGAATCGTGACCAAATTGAATATCAACATAATATTGATCGATAGTGAAGTATATACTGCATATTGACGATAAACAAGAATCTTCATTTGAATTGAGGATAATCGTCGGCTTGGCAGTGTTGATATTGGGTGTTATATTGGCGGTGATTGTTGGTATTTTGGATTGATTTGTGGGCGACTGGTAATGATCGATAAGGATTCGTTGATATTGCAGATTGATTATAGCTTTTGATAATGGATACTTAAAAATAAGGTTTCAGTATTCATTACAATAGATTGAGAAAGATTCTCGGTAATTTAAAGAAATTCAGTATCAGTTTTGAAAGTTATCGATATTGCAGATTGTAGCGGAGTAAAATGTCTAATCAACCGATTTATTCGTAGTTTTTTAGTAGTATAGTGAGTCGGAAAGATCCGAAACCAAATGAATATGAAGTTTGTCGATAAAGAAGTCTTGATATTGGGGTTGACAATAATAGGTTTACAGGATTGAATTGGAATTGATATTGTCTGTTTGGTATTGCAGATTGATGTATTGGCGGCTGGTAATGCTCGGTAAGGATTTGTCGATATTGCAGATTATATCTAGATTGAGATGATGGATAATTGATAATAAAGTTTCAGCATTCATCAACAAATCTTCGGCAAAATAGTGTTGGTATCGTAGATTCTCGATCATTTAAACATATGCAGTATAAGTATTACAGTTTATAGGTATTGCAGATTGTCCGTATTTCAACTGATTTATTTATAGCTAATCAACTGATTTATTTATAACATATTACAAGAATCGAGACCAAATGAATATGATCATAATGCATAATTATGATTGATACTGAAGTATACTGAAGATTGACGATAAAGAAGTATCATCATTGGGATTAATGATAATGGTCGGTTTGGCAGTTTTCATGTTGGGGTTGGTATTTTCGTTCATTGTAAAATACAAACCAATTTTGTGGGCGATTGGTAATGATCGGTAAGGATTTGTCGATATTGCAGATTGATTGTAGCTTGTAATAGATTTATAACAATAAAGTTGCAGTAGTCAACAAACATCATCGGGTTAGTATGGTCGATTCTCGGTAGCTCAAGGAAATGCAATATCGGTTATTGGTATTGCAGATTGTCGGTATTTCATCAATTTAGCAATACCGTTTACTTACAAGTTGATTGTTTACTTTTTATTTCAAGTTTATTTTGAATAACGAGAAGCTCTCAGTATGTCATTCTATAATGATATTCCAGGTTTATGACACTATACCTAAAGTCGCATTTATGTTTGGCTTGTAAATCTATAGCGTATTACAACTAGTACTTATATGCTACCGCTACCGGTCTTGAGCACCTTGAATCTGTCTAACCGGTTCTCAAAACAAAATCTAACTATTTGCATACATTATGTATATAGTGTGATTACT
Organism: Tipula lateralis; assembly: GCA_963932295.1. Taxonomy (NCBI): domain Eukaryota; kingdom Metazoa; phylum Arthropoda; class Insecta; order Diptera; family Tipulidae; genus Tipula; species Tipula lateralis. Next base: position 166,341,359 of record OZ010737.1, read on the forward strand.
ATTTCAATGTCGTTTGAGTTGGACATTTTTGTGTCTATTTAAATTGGCCGCTAACTTAATTACCATGACCGATAAGATGTTATAAGCGGAAGATATTACACTTTGGGATCGTAATTCAATTGGTTTTCATTATCTTGTTGTTTGGTTTGTAATGATAATTCGAGGACAACAAGATTTACAATTTATTGTTTTCGTTCTGGTTTTGTTTGTTTTATTTTGTTTGTCAGTTAAGCAGAGTAAATTTAAGAGCTGTGTTACATCTAAGGGACGCTTAGTTTATTTACGATTGTCTAGTGAGTAAGTGCTTACGTGCGCTCAAATAATTATGATTAAAATTTTCCTACTGTGCTTAACTATTGCTTATGCAGTTGGTGTTTCGTTCCGTAAGTCGTACTCATATTTTAACGGTTTTGCTTAGTGTACTAAATATAATGAACTATATGTTTCTTAATTTATAGCATCGGGATTTGAAAAATGTGAAATTGGTAATGCGGTGTGTGTCCGAAACACTGCTCAGGCTGTGCTCGACTCAATATCAAAAAATTCGGATTACAAAAAGTTTAATCTACCCGAATTGAATCCATTGCGAACGGAAAAAATTAAACTGCGACAAGGTAGCGATAGCCCGGTTAATATCGAACTAAACCTAAAGAGTATCGATGTGTACGGTCTAACGGCGATTAAAGTGAAAAAAATCGAGTAAGTATTCGATATATAGTGAAGTTATCAAAAGTACATCAATAATCGTTTTACAGGGGGTTTGAACGTGGCTTCAAGAAACCGATTATTATTGATTTTTTTGCACCCCAAGTAAAATTCATTGGAAACTATACAATTGATGGACGTGTACTAGTTTTACCCATTGTGGGCGAAGGTTTGTGTAATCTAGGATTGAACGATGTTGATGGATCGCTGAAAATTAAAGTAAAAGTGGTCGAGATCAAAGGCAAGGAGTATATAAAAATACAAAATTTCAAAATAAAATTCACCATTTCGCGGTTGCATCTGAATTTTGATAATTTGTACAATGGCAATAAGCTGCTGGGCGACAATACCAATTTGTTCATCAATGAGAATTGGCGTGATATATTCGAGGAATTAAAGGAAAATATTTATGATGCTGTAGGCCAGGTGCTTGTTGGTATTGCTGATGCAGTGCTGTCCAAGTTTTCGTATCCAGAATTATTTATCGATGATCAATATACAAAAGCTTGATTTATATTAATTATAAAAGTGTTTGGTTTTATTTTGAGTGGTTTCATTTGATTTTATGAACAAAATAGAACGGAAACATTCCAAAAAGCTTCGTTTTTTTAAAGGTGGTCTTTAAAATAGGAATAGGGCAGAAATTGAATTGCCTAAACTATTAACCATTCTGAGGTCTCCGTGTTTCAGAAATTGACGGTGGCCATTGGATCTTCGGTATAATATCGAATAATTTATTTACTTCTACTTAATTGGGATCTTTACAAATTTAAAAGTGAATCTAGCAGGACCCCAGCTTTTGAAGATTGTCACTTGCGTTGACTGAAGGAATTTTTAAAAATTTGCTTTCCAATAACATGTTTCCAGTGCATTCTCTTGCTGAGAAGGTTGTGCATTGAAGACATAATACAAAGGTTTCGACGTATTTACTGAGTTGTCAGGTTAAATATCAGAGTCTTTCGTGCTCCTTTGTTCACCTCTTAAATCCAACAGGTGTTTTACAACACTTAACCTACAAGATGTTTAGAAGTCGGAGTGGATTACAGCTCGATTATCATGAAAAATTGTAGATACAAATCACTTGAATGTCATAGCTCCCTCTATCTTTTGTGGCTTGATCTGTTAAACAAAACTTCAAATGTTTGGTTTTGGACTCGTTATTTTCATCAGTGAAGCGCATGTACACAAACAACTAGCCGGGTCACTTATCGCATACGAAGATCTTATACAGTTTGGTTGACGATTACATGGAAGTCTAACTTGAAATTTACCCAGGTCATATCCACTGAGTATATCAATGTATAGGTTGTCACACAGTGTTTTCTTTTGGGCCTTGGATTATTGCTTGGGGTTTCAGTGTAACCTAGAAGTGCAATTATTGCTCGAACATGCCCCCCACATAAGGGCATCAAAATCGGATCGATACAGAACATCGTCTTTTAAAATTATGGATTTCGGAAACACTCATAAATTTTGAGCTGAATGTAAAGGTTATAAGAACAGCTTCAAAAGTCCGATAGTCAAACTTTATTTAAGTTATTAATTGTATAGATATAGCAAATCTTGAAGTAGATAACCAGTACAAGAGGTGCTAAGTTCTTGGAAGTAGTGTACATGACTAACGTTTATTTTATATTTGGATGACCTTTTAACAACAGTAAAAGCCATAGATCGATCTAAGACTGATCTTGTTTATTTTGTTCACATAAATTGATTCAAAATTATCTTACTCATCGATGATAAAATTCACGGCCAATGAAATCGAATAAAATTATAAAAGAGTACTGACCAATTCAACAACAACTCAACGTTTACTAGAGTTTATGGACACCAAATGCAAAGTTCAAACAAATTGAATGTCAGCAGTGTAAAGTATATAATTGCATTATTTAAGATTTAACTGATTAAAGTCCAATTAAGACAACAATTTTGTAGTTAAATAAAAATTCCGAATAATTGAGATATTAGGCCAAAATTTAATCCTGGGGCTTCATTCAACTATATGCAATTCAATCTGGCCCATATGACTTTATGTTTAATATATATGTCGTATCAATCTCAAACTTGGATCCAGATCTTTTATTTGTGCCATAATGGTATAAGATCCATGTCAATAGGACATATAGTTGAGATTACGGGTGTGAAGATTCCGACAAATCGAAAAAATATGAATGTATTGGTATAACAACTGTACAGTAGGTAAATAAATTGTAATATTATTGTAAAATACTACCAAATAAAATCACAGTTTAAAATTTTATATTAAAATAATTCAAAGATTAAAAGTATTAATTGTTTTAAATGAATATATCTTTTTAAAATTACATTTTATCTTTTTTATTATTTTCAAAAAACCCTGAAAACAAATTTTATAATATGTATATACAAATTTAATAGTTCACTGTAATTTTGGCCAAATCTCAGAGATGTTTCCAAAAAGAGTTTTGGTCAAATAAGCTGGTGAATATTTATATTTGAGAAAATAGTCCTATCTGGTAAAGCGAAAGATTACAGGAATTGGGGCCGAAACGACGTCAACCTATTCTCAAACTTTAAATGGGTAAGATCCTCGACTTTCTTGATTGAAGTCATCAGAGGTTCTTTAATGATATATTGTGCCTAGTGGGCCACTTTTGGTAAGCAGAACTGGCACTGTGGGATGAATCAAACGTTATGCTATGGCGCCCAAAAAAGGCTCATTCCGATACCAAGAAAGGTGTTGCTTGCTTAAGTCAGAAGGACGGTGGACATGGAAGTTGTAATACGCTAAGGAGTGTGAAACAACTCACCTGCTGAAGCAACTAGCCCTTAAAACGGATGGTGCTCAAGTCATATGCCTGTACATAACCGATATGGAAAATTTAATTTAACTATTAAAATCAACCCATATCGAGTAGGAGGGTAAAATGATATGCATTAAAGTGTTTGGTGTAAGACTGCATGGTGCTGTCAGTGGCAATTATCTTGGTGGTAGAAGCAAATAATCGAATGAAATCTTGGAGGACTGATGTGGAGAAGGGTTTCGTGTGAACAGTTATTGATCACGAGTAAGTTGGTCCTTAGCTCTATGCGAAAGCTGTCACAAACAAAAACGATAAACTTATAGAGTAATTTTCTTTAATCTCGAGCCCATTAATCTGAATGAGTCCATTTTCATTCTTTTAACAAGGATCAATTAGATAGCAAGTCTGGCGCCAGTAGCCACGTTTATTTCAACTCCAATAGACTAAATCACTGATGCAATGATGTATTATTGAAGTGGTTTTAACCTAAGTTTCTACTCGTAATAAATTTAAATTTGTGCTCTTTACCGAGTATTGGTCTAGAATTAGTACAATAACTTTGAACAAATTAGAGTGCTTAAAGCAGGCCATTTGTGCCTAGATATTCTCTGCACGGAATAATGGAATAAGACGAATGTACTATTTTCAATTGACTTTTATTTTAAGACGTAATGATTAATAAAAGTAGACTTATAACGGCGCAAGAGGCAAAATTCTTGAACCGTCGTAAGACTAACATATGCGAAAGCCTTTAATAGTTCTAACCAGTAACGATGCCAGCTAGCAATTGGATGGACCTACATATATGGGACTTTTAGTCGCTTACTGAGATCCGAAGCTTTTGGGTTCCGAGGAAGTATGGTTGCGAAGTTGAAACTTAAAGTGATTCAAAGAAAAGCATCACCAGGACTAGGGCCTGTGGCTTAATTTGACTCAATATGGGGAAACTAACCTGGTTCGACCATACTTGTAAATGAGTAAGGCAGATTAATATCTCTTTTTCGAATCTATGAGTGGTGGTGCATGGCCGTTCTTAGTTAGTGGAGTGACTTGTCTGGTTAATTCTAATAATGAATGAAAATCAAATTTCATAACAAGATGCCGGTAGGGTTATGGTGTAGAAACTTTACAGACTTTTTTTACTTTGTTATCCATATTTCTAACGCGATGTAGGTTTAATACGTAAATCTTGTCTGTAAGTGGAGTCATAGCTGGTGGATTGTCTGAATAAGACACTTGCTTCTTTAATAAATAAATAGCGTCTACTAATAATAATTGAAGAACAGGTATGTGGTGCTCTTAGATGTCCTGGGTTGCACACGCGCTACAGTGCAGGACCAACGTGTACTCCTATAGTCTAAAAAGACCGTGTAAACTGCTAAAAAACATTCGTGGTTATGATTGTGGAATCTGAAATTCCCAGTAAGTGTGGGTGATAAGCTCACGTTATTATAAATGCAATTTAAAATAAGTCGTATCGAGTCGGAGGGAACAATAATATGCGTTGAAATGTTTGGTGTAGGCCTGCATGGAGCTGTAATTGCGGAGTCGCCATTGTGAATTATTCTTGCCAAATAAAAATAGAGAACATTTTATTCATAACCAAACATCATTTAACAATAAATTCAGAACGGATCAGAGGTATTCGACTGTCTCAATCAAACAATTATATAAGTCACGACTTTTCCAACTCAATAATTGGATAAAACTTATCGTAGATTTTTTGTCGAACTATAATGGCTTGATAGATTATGTCTTAAATTAAATATGTATTTATTTTGCCCCTATTTAATGATTTATTTTTTTAAGTGATCTTCTCTATAAATTTTGAAACAGTTTTGAAACAGCTAAAGTAAAATTAGTTTCAATATTGATATTTTAGAAATGTAGCTTTATTAAAACTTCTTTTGTGTTATTTTTGTTTAACGTGTTTTTATAAATTAAATCATAACATTACAGCGAAAATTTTTAACATTGCTTTTACCTGCTGTTTCACCAATACATTTACATATTTTTGTTATTTCGACAAATTTTGTATTCATAAATTTTTGTCGATTTGTCGAATTTTGTCGGAAATTTCACATCCGTTTGAGATTTAAGAACTTTATTTTCAGTGGTTGTCGTGTTAAATTTTGTATCTAAACTCCTATGACTTTGTTGACTCATTGGACTAAACTCCTTAAAATTCCAGTTATATGGGCGATGTGGCCAATAGACTCGAGATTTTATGTTAACCGATCTTAACCTTCAACCTATCAATGTTATCCAGCTATGTGGCATTTTGTTGGAATGACATATCAGTATCACTTATCACAAGTACTTCTTGTTCTGGCCAAAAATTTCTACATTACGCGAGAGTTAGTTTCATGGACCATAATAGGGTGATCATATGGCTTGACATTCATACCATTTTTCGTTTTGTGGTTGTAATGGAGTCTCTTAAAGTTCATATTGGTTTATCGCTGTCCAATAAATAATTGACAAAGCCCAATGTCTAGCATAATTGATTATGTCCGTAAGGTGAATTATGACAAATTGAGAAAGTTCAATCACATCGTAAAACAACTCAAATGAAACCTAGTCTCAGATTTTAATATTGAATCCACTTGCAAACATAAATAATACAATTACAGATGGTGGGTGTAACCATCGTTGCAATACTAGTTGGATTAGAAAGCGATTCAATCTGAACATTTGCAAAACTGCGATGAAAAACTGCGAACAGTGTGGAGAGAAGAGCAAAACTTGTGATTATACTTCTTGCGCTCCTGTCCTTCATACTCTTCCCATAGATTGCACTGCTTTTGAGCACGATTCCTATTTGAGGATTAACGCACTCACGATTTGTAAATGTAGATATTAAAAGACAGTTTATCAATTATGATCTATGTGAGGCTAAGGTATAAGATACAGATCAATAAAACTTATAGTTAAGATTTTAGTGTTGTTATTTCAGTGGTTGAATGAGATGATAGATGCTAATTTATGGTAATTTCTTGTTTACTTTTGTCCTAAAGCTTTTTTACCTTGTTGAAAGATTCGGATAAACCTCATTCTAAACCTTATGGTATTGAATTTATCAAGATGGTATTCAAACGTGCGGGATCTTCCACTCTAATTCACTTTAATCACTTTGCCATTTATTCTGTCAATGAAATTTTGATATAAAAGCTTTCAACAAATACAATGGAATAACAGATTCTCTCTGTTTCAGAGTGTTTATCTTCCGGTGGAATTGAAGAGTTAGTCACGGTTACGATTTCATCGGCAATTATTATTTTTTTATGTATTTGATTAATACCGCCGGATGTAGCTTAATGGTTAAGAGAGTTTCTCATCACGCCGCGATCTCGAGTTCGATTCCCGCCGTTGACCAAAAATTAACATGCAACCGGATGACATAAAAACGCGTTTGTGTGTAAAAACTTTCGTTGGGCTGACCATCTACAATGTGCACCAATCGTTAAAATGGTTCATAAGGTGTCAGTTGAGACGCGGTAAGGGCCGTTTACGGCCTTTAAACCATATATTATTATGTATTTGATTAAAAACACTGAGGCTAATGGAGCGAGTGCTGAAAATATTGCATTTGAAAACGTGCCAGGTGTACCCAGATTACATAATTGTTATGTGTAAGAACTTCGAGGAACAAATCTTCAAAACCTGTGAGATGCGTTCAAGCGGATTCAAAAGCAATACTTGCTGACGCAGTACCAAATCGAAGATTTATCTTGGATTCTGATGCGAGTAACAATGTTATCGGAGGAGTTTTATCTCAAAAAATAGATGCGGAGAACGGGTTATAGCATAATTTTCGAAAGTTTTATGAAAGCCATAGTTGGCCATAGATCATTTTAGAAAGTATCTTTATGGCCAATCATTTCTTATAAGGACAGACCATGATGCTCAAACATGGCTGTTACAATTTAAGAATCCGGAAAAACAGTGGATCGAGAGATTGGATTGCTAAGATCCAACACCGGAAAGGAAGTGCTCGCGGTAATGCCGATATTATCGATCATCTTGAAATTTGTAGAAGACCAGAACATACCATATTGACCAGAACATCCGATAATAGAAATAAACAATCATTAGTGGTAGTACCAATGATACGAATTCCAGAAATTTTAAAGGAATATCATGGAGGAACAAGTGGTGGCCGTCTAGGCATCAATAATACTTTGGCAAAATTTCGCAAAAGATTTTACTGGGCAGGATGCAGACAATCGGTTGCAGAAAAGAAGCCATGGAAATGTAGCAGTATAACAGCGGAGCACAGTTTGAGCGAATCGCTGGTTCATTTCCTACCAGTGAAAGCGGAAACAAGTATGTTTTAGTGATGATTGATTATTTTAGTAAATGGCCTGAGTTCTATCCAACATCAAACCAAGAAACAACAACCATCGCAAACGGTAAATAACTGAATTAGTCGATTTGGGGTACCTATATGGAGCTCCATGCAGATCAAGGCCGCAATTTTGAATCAGAGTAGAAGGGCAATTAGTCTGAATTCACAACTTACAACGGAAGAGAGGCTTATCGCCAAAACTACAACCTGGCTGGGAAGGACCATATAAGGTAATTACGAAAATCAATGATGTAATCTACCGAATTCCGAAGGACATCCGAGGAAAATCAAAGGTTGTACATTTGGAAAAGTTGGCTCTCTATATAGGAAGAAGTTTGGGCGAAGGGTGGTATTACGGACGCGGGCGACATCTCTGATAGAATAGAATAACTAAATGTTCGCAATTGAAAATCAGCATGAACTCACTATACAGGCGAAATAATAAACAAACGGAAACTTCTACTATGACCGAGAAGCGGGCAAAATGAGTATAAATACGCGAACAGAAAGCGTAGAGTTTCAGTTTGAATTGGAACAGCAATTAATTAAAATCGGGAAAAAGCGATAAAAAATAAAAGTACTGTAAAAGTGAATTGTGGTGATTTTAATAAAAGTTAGTGAAAATAAGAAAGTGATTATTTATTATTCACAATCCAGTGATCGAACCGTGGATTGGTTTGAATCCCTACTAGAAGAACGTTACAATATATATATATATATATATATATATATATATATATATATATATATATATATATATATATATATATATATATATATATAAATATATATATTATATATATATATATATATATATATATATATATATATATATATATATATATATATATATATATATATATATATATATATATATATATATATATATATATATATATTTATAGTGTAACCTTCCAAAAGTGACCACTAAAAGGACCGACCAATTCTGGCCACAGTTTAGAGAGGTGGTCACTTTAACTTGAAATTTCAAATATAATATTCTCACAAAAAAAAAATTATAAGCAAAAATACAAAAACCGATAGATGACTATTTTTCGAAAAGCTGTTAATTGCAGCTTATCTGATTTTGTATTTTTAGCTCTCTAGCTACAAAATCTTCGAAAATGATTTCTGCTTTTGAAATGGATTCAAAAATGGTTGAGCACTTCTCTTTAGAAAAACTTTTTAATGACTGTAACATTGCAGCAACGTCCACCTGTGATGGTAAGTTTTCCAACCCTCTAGCTGGTTTGTCATCTGTTTCTGAGCTACAAATGATTGATGTCGACACAAATGAACTGTTTAATTCATCGAGCACTGACTGAAAAACTTGGTTGGGATCTGGTTCCTCGCATAGACATAAGCCGTCATCAATAAAGATAAAAATACTTCGCTATTAAACGGTGGTAAATCGTGTGTATCGATTATAGCCACTTTGTCATCTGAATCGACGTCATCGTTTTGCTGAGCATTAAATATAAAACCGATATTTTTGAAACAAATATGGTTTCACGTTTAACATTTTTTCCGTGCTAGTGTGTTCCGACACATTTTGTACAATCGTCCCAGCAACTATTGATTTTAATAAAAACGATCTATAAAAATGCTTACATTTTTTTTATGATCCCTTGGTAACCAGCCTTACCAAGGTTGTGTTAGCAGGCAGAAACTGGACTGTGACATTTGATAAATTTAGTATTTGAGGATGTGCCGGACAATTATTCAGCGTAAGTAAAATTTTTCTGTTTTACCTTTACTAATGTTTAGAAATTCCTCAAAAATATTACCAGTAATCCATGCCTTACTATCAAACCTCCATATCATCGGTATATCTTCCATCTTCAAATTTTTAAATGCACGTGAAGTTTTTGATTTTCTATAACAAAAGGTTTAAGTTTTTCACCCGTGACACTTGTGTGTAAATGTACAGTCAACTATATATATATATATATATATATATATATATATATATATATATATATATATATATATATATATATATATATATATATATATATATTGACCCTACCACACTCGTATCACATCATGACATGCCATATTAATAATTTTAAATCAATAAAACCAAAGCTACGACAATATTAGATATTAACAAGAAACCAATCGAGATAACAAAAAATAAATCGATGCCCAACTCTCATGGGATAAGCGTGTAACAAGTGCGGCCCCAAATTGTATCTAAATATAAAATTAATTTTAGAATTGATTTATAAAGCACAAAATGAGAATGGCCTAATGTTTTTTTAATTTAGTACAACAGGCTATATATATAATTAAATTGGGAGTTGGTTTATATACCAGTCTTGTATACGTATATAATATGTACATACATATATTTAAAGGTTATCCTGATCCTTGTTTGTGCCTAATTAATTTTCTTGTTTTTTGTGTGCTCGTTTCAGAGATACGGTCCAGATTAAATCGTATTATGTGTATCTTTTGGTTTAATTGATAGAGATATCCATTTTATATATGTATATAGTATAGTATACTATCGTTATTAATTGGATAGTGTAAGAACGTGATTTGAATTAATTTGAACTCTCAAAATGCAGTATATACCATTTGACCTTTTTATATTTATATCTAGATAGATAAATTTAGTTATATTAAATTAAACAACAATATTATTGTAAATACATACTCGAAAATCCGTAATCGTTTCAATTCCATATACGACTACATCGATCGAAACAGCAACGAGCTAGATAATTTTATTAGGTACCGATAAAATTGATTTTCGGTTCAACATTACATTTCGAAAGGACTAATCGAAAATTCATTTTGCCTCCTATATCCATATATACATAGAAGCATGGTTATATATAGACAAAACATCATGAAATCGAAATCTTTTTACCACTATTAAATACTTGACATTTATGTCCCCCCCAGAATGATAACGAAGGAGCACAACAACAATCTCGAAGAAAATGGTTTAAGGGATGGATCAATTTAATAATGGATAATAAAGTTCAATGTTGTATTCTATTTTTATTTTATGTGTGCAATTGGGGGGTATAGATTTCTTCGTTTTTCTTCTAAGTTATTTGTTTGACAGTCTGAGAAAATATGTTTCTTATATTGCGTCATTTGCTCTATCATTAACTATATAATTGGTACTAGAGTCAATACGTGCGTCTCCGATATCAAGCTCTCCTTATACTACCAAGAGTTGGCTGTTTGTTTCGCAATCAATAAATTTTTTGAACTGGATGAGCCAAACAGTTATGGAATTTTTGTTCAGTACCGTTTGACATTTCACTATGGCATCATTTAACCCGACACAGCTTATAATAACTATTCAGTTGTAGTATTACGAAAATCAGTGTTTTATCAGGAATATCTTTCCTGCACTTAGAACGATTTATGGTCCATCGAAACATTTGAAACCCAATTGGAATAATTCAAAAAACTAATCTATACGAGACCAAATAGATCACATCCAAAACGTAGTGAAGAACATATACTTTTAAGACCGTGATGAATCGATTCGGCGCCCTCCTTAAAAAAGTGTTATCCGTTATATACGAAAATTTTGCTAATGCACGAACGCCTCTCAAAACTTAATATAAGTGTACACCAAATCACTGAACTTAAACAAAACGGTTTGATCTTGCACATATCCTTCAACTTAAACGCGACATGGTATGGTTAGTGAAAATCGTGAACGACTAAATTACAACAATTGATTTGCCTAGACTCTTTAAAAAAATTGGCTGTTCCAGAAAATTCCACATAAACGTAACTAAATTCCATTTTGAATAATTTCAAGCGTAATGTAAGCATTAAAAGCTTTAAACAAAGGGAACAACTGTTTTCTTGTAAATTGAGCCTCCGGATTTTGTAAATCATTTTGACAGATAAATTTAAAAATATAAATAGTGTTTTGGAATTAGGTAATAATAATCAAGCCCATCCATGACCTTGAACATAAAATATATTAAGATATTCAATATTATGACTTACTAGATATGGGTGGAATTATTGGACATCCATCCATTTCTCATATTGGTAAATTCAACTGTTGAGGTACAGATTGCCGGATTTTTTTAGGCACCCATTTGTATGGGGCAGAACGCTTTTACCACTGACACTTAATCTTTATGCTCTTTTGACTACCACCGCGTTATGGTGTTTCCAAAATCCGATTAATTAAAAAACCCGATATTACACATTTTTAAACTATCCTCTTCTGTTTTGAAAGGCACCGAGCCATTCTATTTTGCATTTTCATTCGATACATACGACTATTCAGGGAGCAGTGTCTCGTGAGAATACTCAGCAAGATCCTTAAAGTGCGTCTATCATAATTTAAGAAATACTGGGATCTTTGCTGGTTTACTGACCCAAAGAAGATTTAGGATAGTCAACAAGAGATGAGATTATCCCATCTCTTTTGGTGCAGATCTCCAAAAGGTAAGAAATTTCTTGTTTAAGAGATACTGACGTCACTCCTAGAGCGGGCTCAGGTCTCACAAAAGTGGATGCCGCACCCAAACGGGCCAAATACCCATGTGACTGGGCATTCAGTGAATTATAACTTTATTCAGCCTGCCTAGTTGATTTAAGGCACTTATCGTTTCCAATACAAGATTCAATGAAACAGTATTGGAACCAATCGCCTTTTGGGCAGCCTGGCTGTCAGAAAGGATGCAGATACGACGATTTCTTTAAAAGAGTGCTGCTTGAAAAACAGTAGCGTACCCACCAATCGGGATAGATAATTCAACTTCAGGATTTTGTATGTATGATCTGGCACCAGCTAGATAACGGCTTACTGATCTGTCAGTAAAGATTAACATATAGTTACCGGAGGGGTAGGATGAGCTGTTATAGTCCCATATGTGATTTCCGTCAATAGTTACCTAAAATAATTTTCCCAAGACGTGCTTCGTCACCATAGTGTCTGAGTGCATGTGGGCAGATGTGTACCTCCCTCCATATTTGACAGTGCCCGGAAGATTGTCTTTGCATTGTATGCAAGCGGCTGTTTGCGCTGCACAACTTCTGATCCAAAGATCAGGCGGCAGCACACTCACAACCATTACTGCAGTAGGTGTGGTGTGCACTGTGCATAGAAAGTTAGTTTAGTTAAGAAGTTAGTTTAGAGGTTTCCCTCCAATCCCATTGTTCTAGTGCCGAAATAAATACGACAAACGAGATTATGGGTCTGATCACTGAAATGTATTGCGTCTCGGTTCCAGGTCCCATGATTTACCAAATGACTGTTTGCATTTCCAGTAAATTTTGCATGCTTTGATGCGTTTCTCTTCTATATGTTTTTGTAATCTTCCGATCTAACCAGACCACCAGATACTTGACTTCCGAAGAGAGTGGGATCGCATGAGCCCTAATTTTTGGAAGACTAAAGTTTCCAAGACTCCTGCGTCTTGGAAAACGACCATCTCAGTTTTCCCAGGGTTGAATGATAGAACCTGGTTACTACACAAGGCTACAACTATGTTAATCGTAGTGTGCATGCGATAACATATTACATCCGTATACTAACCTACCAGTATTATAGCTATGTCATCAGGATAACTCTGGCAGAAAAATTCGTTGTCGTTTAGTTAAACTACGGTTGAGTTGACGAGAAGACACCACAAGAGTGGAGACCGAACCTCCCCCTCACCAGTGTGATCTCCATACCATGTCTTTCAACTGCAGAGATCATTGCATTGTTGATCATTGATGAATTGTCAGAAGCGCCTTCACTGCGTGTTGTTTGGAGTGTATGGGATTTACCAACAGTGCATTATCCGCAAAATGCTTGTCGCAATACGGTGGTTTGAATCCCAATTTCTCCAACTTCTCGATACATTATCTGTCGACTATTTGCTGTTTATGGTTTCGTTTCTTTTCCTGTTCTCGGTACACGAATAGCGGGCGAAACACAACACACGTCGATTATACCAAAGCCCCCTGGATATCAATTAAAATCAAGAATTTGATAATACGCACCAAGCTCAGACTAGTGTACCTTGTCGATGCTGTTGCTATTATGCCACCATTCCGATGTGCTAATTGTGTTGTTTTTGCCGTGCTGCAGATTATAGATTAATGTCGACAGTTGAAGTTGTCACCGTTTCAATCCCATTTGGGCTTTTAAAAAGCAAGAAGAAGATTCACTGTTTTCGACAAAATTTTGTTTTAGAAATGAAACCAGATTAGAAATGAATGAAGCAGATTACGAAATGACCATATTTAAGCTAACGAGCAACCCAAGTTTTTTCAAGAGGTAGAATTACATTCAGACAATACAACGGTTAAGTGTGATTTATGGGCTAGTGTGGAATCATCGGTCATAAAAACCGACTATTTGCTAACTGACATTTAATCCCGTTTTTAAACAAAAGTAGCTCAAACTGACTTTTCGGTATTAGCCTGTGTAAGTGTACTTTCTCATACAGTTCATTTATCATTTTATGTTGGAATATATTTTGGTGTTAACAAACTCAATTCGCTTGTAGTCATATACATATAAATTACGTCATTGCATGAATACGAATTGATACGATTTCGGGAACCTCTCAAAATACGCGTTAGTTTCGGTAATCACTTCTTCATTTTTTCAAGTTTGGAAACAGGAAAAAGTCACTGGGAGCTAAATCTGGACTATTAGGTAGATGATCAACCGATTCGAAGTGTATTTCACGCAATTTTAGCATCGTATCTAATGCTGTGTAAACCGGAGCGTTGTCTTGAAGAAACAGCATTTTTTCTTCTTTAAATGTGGTCGTTTTTCCTTGATTGCATCAACCAATTGGTCCAATAATGCACGATAATACTTTCCTGTGATTGTGGATCCTTTTTCAAGATAGTCGATGAGCAATATTCCGTGTGCATCCCAAAATATAGCGGCCATAACCTCGCCAGCCGATTTCACTGCCTTTGCCTTCTTCGGAGCACTATCACCAGCTTCCACCCAGTGTTTTGATTGATTTTTGGTTTCAGGTGTGTAGTGGTAGGCCCACGATTCCTCAACAGTAATTAATCGACGCCAAAAATAAACAGGATTACGCTTTATATTCAAACACCGCTGTGAAGTGGTTTGTCGAACTCGTTTTTGTTCAACACTGAGATTTTTTTTTTTGTATTTGTGCTGCCATCTAGCGCTAGGTAGTTTCATTTTTAATCCGCCGTCAAGCTATAAATGATGTGAATTTGAATTTCTACCTGATAAATTTTGACAGCCCATTTCCAACCATTTCTGTAGGAATTAACATCTCCTATAGTCTCAATAAACCCCTTGGAAGAGATTTTTCTCTTTCACAGTGTTTGTATATGGATGTACTCGGGGAACCAGCAATCTACACTTTTACCTCATACAATACTCTTACTACTTAGTTTTAGAGTAAAACTTACGATGTGAAGGTCTAAGTGTCCATCCTTTCCAAATATAATTTTGGTTCATTTAATGCTTAATAATTTATATTAAGAAGAAATTAAGAGAACTGTCTGATTTTAACACCTCAATTTCACAAAGTAATATCTCTAACAAAAAAGGAGGAAAGCAAAGAATTAGGATATTTTGATTCCTTAGTTTTGGGTTTTTTAAGGGTTTAGAAAACGTATTACGAAAAACAACCCTATGCATTATGGGCAATACTACTTGTTAGAGAATAGGAAGGTTAAACCGGGCAAGTTAGAGCTTTCTTAAAAAATAAATTATTCGGGTTTCAGGTGGGTATAGAATTGGATTGCGGTTTTTGACTGATTATTTTTTAACACGATAACCTCTTTATGTATGCCTCTGGCCTTGCTTACTGTTCAAATTTTAGTTTTAATGTTTTACGCGATTGTATTCGTTTATTCGTGTGGTGATAAATATTCGGTCGCAGTTTCGGGGGGTTAAATCAGGATATAATCGCACCCAGCGGTGTGAGATGTGCCACCGCCTTGCTGGGATCACATTGTTCTGTAGACCGTTTAGTTAGATATTTTTATGACTAAACCATTTATTGAATATGTTTTGAATGTCTCACCAGTAATATGAACCAAAGATGCTGCCGACCTAAATCGCGAACTATACATTTATTTTACAGGTCTGTGGGTCTTTGATGTTTCAATTGGACGTTTTCAGTCCTTCAATTGCAGTTTATTAACTAAGACAGCCGTGTTGAAATATGCTCCTTAGCTAATTATATTTTTATGCATAAAATTGTGGTCGTCCAAATCGTTTTGGAAATTTTTTTAACAAACATGATCGAAAACATTCCGAATTCTTGTTCCGAATTTAATTGTTAAGCTCACCGTTTATTCATGTAATTTTATAATAATATTAATAATATAAATAATATAAATAATATAAATAATATAAATAATATAAATAATATAAATAATATAAATAATATAAATAATATAAATAATATAAATAATATAAATAATATAAATAATATAAATAATATAAATAATATAAATAATATAAATAATATAAATAATATAAATAATATATAAATTATATTTTTATTCCATTTCACACAACCTGTGTTCATTGAAATCGACCATATTCTTTGATAATATCCATCAGGTTATCAAATGTGATATGAATTCCACTTTTTTCCACTTGGCTCGGAAAGGAAAATTCAAATCATTTTTTCAGGCAATTGGTACAAACAGCAAATTTTCAACCAACTAGCCCAATCATGGAAACCAGATTTTTATCTTCTTTTTCACCATATAATGAACTAGAATTTTCAATTCTGTCTAATGTGGGTAAAAACTTGTTCCAAACCCGAATCCAATTAAAACACCTCTTATATGATAGAAGGGATAATTTTAATTGATGTATAATAGTCAAAAAATCTGGCTAACACTGGATCGGTCAAGATCCGTAAAAACTGATATTGCTTTGTCGTTCCCAGTCTTGGGTAAAGCAGAACAATATTTCTGGGATCAGCGCTTTCCATTAATCTGATGACGTCAGGGATATTCAACCCTTTGTTTAATGTTCAAGATGGTTCGATTAGACAGAGAATAGAAGAACTATATATTTTATGACTACGGACCAAGATGACAGATACGTGAACCTAAGCTAACGTAACCTTTGATTTATTTACTCAGATTTATTTACTCGGAGCAACTTTCGAGACAGATGTTGATGAATATTACTGAATAGTATATTGTCTAGACCCTTACTTACTTCAATACTAATTTAATATTCAAAATATCATCTGGTTTGAATATCAATAAACTGAATCCTCTCCTAATTCGAACGGATAATAATGGTCGAACCGCCAAGCTTTCGATGAGAGGTAATCATTCTTACAAAAAAAATTACTTTATAATCGGCTTAACTCCATGACGAAGAAAGTTTCAATCCTAGTTGAATATAAACTCGTTTAAAGCAACGTGTGTCGAAAACTCATTTTGAGGAGTTCTTGTAATCATTGTAAAGTAATTAGTGGTAGTAAGAGACTTGTAGCCAGTATTAACAACTAAATGTAACTGGGAAACATTTCATTGCAGTTATAGAACGTCTGTGAAAACTGAAAATATTAATTATAAGACTATTCCTATAATTCAAAAGGTTTTTGTCTTTTGAGTCTTCTTGTAATACCATCTTGATGAAGTAGTTTTACAGCTTCATGGTTGGGGTGTTGATGGAGCCTCTCCTGATGTTTTCGATATACTTCTTTATTTCCTCTGCGACTGTGTCGATTCCTAGATCTCTATGAAGGTCACTATTACGAGTGTACCAAGGGGCGTTAACTATTCCTCTGAGAACTTTATTTTGAAATCTTTGAACTATTTGTTGATTGCTGGTTTTGGTGCATCCCCATAGTTGAATACCATATTTCCAGACCGGCTTGAGCACTTGTTTATAAAGCATTAGTTTATTATGAATGGATAACTGAGAGTTTCTGCCAATTAGCCAGTACATTTTTCAATATTTTAACTGGAGCTCTTCTGCTTTCTTTTTCACGTGTACTTTCCAGCTTGATTGGCATTTGGTACAGGAATATTATTTAGAGTCACAGGTAGTGGTTCTATTGATCTATTAGTGAAATTAATGCGAGTAGACTTCGATTCATTCACTTTAATTCTCCACTTAGCTTGCCAATCTTGCATATTATTTATAGCTATTTGTAATTTGAGTTTGGCTTCACCGATTGTGTCACCAATAGCTAGAATTGCAGTGTCATCTGCAAACGTGGCGATAGTTGTATTATTCGTCTGCGACAAGTCGCTTGTAAACAGTACAAAAAGGAATGGTCCGTAGACACTTCCCTGCGGAACTCCTACTTTAGCTTCTTTTATGCTGGAGTAAACTCCTTCCTGCTTAACTCTAAAGTATCTCCCTTTCAAGTACGACTTTAACAGTTCGCAATACTCAAGTGGTAAAGTTTTCTCTATTTTAAATACTAGACCATCTAGCCAGACTTTGTCAAATTCCTGCGCTATGTCCAGAAATATGGCTGACCAAATCTTTTTTTCCTCTAAGGATCTTTCTATTAAATCTGTTATTCTGTGAACTTGATCGATTGTGGAGTGTTTGTCTCTAAATCCAAACTGATGAGACGGAACGACTCCTGACTTTTTGATCGCAGGTTTATTTTGTTTTAATAATAGTCTTTCAATTCACTTGATGGCTTTCCTGGTTTAGGTATCATTATTACTTCTGCAAATTTCCAAGAAAAGGAACGTAACATAGTCTGAAGGATGCATTAATTATGTCCAACATCTTCCTAATAGCTTTATTAGGTAGTTGTTTAAGAATCTCTCCAGTTATCAAGTCATATCCTGGTGATTTTTTAGGTAATATATGGTTCTTTATTTCTTGTTTCACTTCCTTAGCATTAGTTAATGGGATTTCCTGCTTCAAGAAAGTTGTATGGTTTTCAATTAATATATTTTGGGGATAAAGTGTTGTTAAATTAGGCTGAAAAGTGCGCTCGAGATGATCCGCAAAACTTTCTGCTTTTTCTTCTTTGGTTTTAGCTAGGTGCCCATTATTACTTCTTATTGCTGGTATGTGCGTAACTGGTCTTTTTAAATATTTGGTTGCTTTCCACAGTGAGTAATCGCCATCTTTATTGTAGGTGAGAGCTTGTAGGTATGAATTTATTGAATTATTTTTAAAATCCCGTATTCCTCTGCGTATTCGTTGTGTTAAATTATTTAATCTATTTTTGACGGTTGGGTCTCGAGTACGTTGCCATTCCCTTCGGATATTTCTCTTCTTTATAACTGGTGATTTAATTTCAGTTGGGTAGCATTTACCTGTTTTTTGTTTGTTTGTTGAATTGGTACTTTTCCAGGCTGCTTGCTGTATATCTTTGACTAGCTTTTCCAACTCCTGCTCTAATATGTTTTCTGATGAAAATTGTGTGCTTAAATTAATGCTATTGTCTAGTTCAATCCTAAATCTTTTCCAATCAGTATATTTACTTGTAGAGAGTGTAATAAGGAGTGATTAGACGTGGAGTCAAATCCTTCCTGCACTTGTATATAATCAACCGGGACTTTTCTTGTTATAAAGAAGTCAATCAGGTCTGGTATTTTACTTTGGTTGCTGGGCCAGTAAGTTGATTTACCTGTAGAGTGCCAGTTGCAGTTGTATTTAATTATTGCTTGATGGAGCTCTTTCCCTTTCGTTGTTGTAAGTCTTGATCCCCAATCCGTATGTTTAGCGTTGAAGTCACCTCCGATTATGAATTTTTCACCTATCTGCTTGAAGAAGTAAGTATAAGCATTATCTTTTACGTTATATCTAGGCGGACAATATATTGCGGCTACCACTACTTTATGGTTACGGGTATTAATACTAACGCTAATCGCTTGTATTTAAGCAATTTCAAGCTTTTGATGCAAATCGCATTTAATGTGTTTTTTTATAACCACGGAACTGCCTCCTCGTGCATTATTATTAGGATGTACTGCTGAGTGCACTTCGTAGCCATGTAATTTTATATGACTTTGAGTTTTAAGGTGTGTTTCAGATAATAAGCATATGTCTATTTTTTCGAAATCAAGAAATAGTTGTATTTCATGTTTTCGTAGCAATATACCATTGCAGTTCCATGCAAGAAATTTTAGATTATTTGTCTTTAACAGAGAGAGGTTAACTCTGAGGGCTCTTTCTTGCTTTTCTTCTTGTGAACTAAGTCTAGTAAGAATATCTTGTAGTATTTTATTAGTTTGATTATTACTTGAATTATCAACTGAAGCAGAACCCTGTGGTGTTCTCGAACTTCCTATAGTAAGTGCATCAGCATATGTAACGTTTGGATTTGTTCGTGATACCATTTTAAATGTTTGATGTGGCATCAACTTTGTGGATATTCTTATTGAGGATGGGTTAATTTTTGGTCTGATACTTGTAATTGTTTCCCTTGTTTTATTGCGAATTTTTTGCAGCTCTTTATAACAATGCAACCTCTCTAGTTGGCTGGGTGTGCCTTTCCACAGTTGACACATTTTGGTGTGGTGTCTTTTTTTTTCATACATGCATTCGTGCTGTGTTTCCCTATACACATTTAACGCATCTGGGTTCTTTGTTACAAAAGTTTTGCGTATGTCCATGAACTTGCCACCTTTTACACTGTGGAATCAATTTAGATGTTTTGATGGCTTCTATTTGTACTTAATCACCCCTTTTAAGTAGTTGTGTAACTGACCTAATTTCAAATCCTTTCTCTAGCAGATTCTCTTTAATTTCTTCAGGTTTGCATGATACATGAAGTTTCTTGACAATGACTTTGGTTTGACTTGTCTGTTTATCTTCATAGGAATACCATGTGACCTTTCCTTCATTAAGAGCTCCGGTGAGCTTTCTATAGCTTTCACCATCTGGGACATTTATTTTAATATCGCCACTATTTAAAGCTGTAGCTTGAAATTTTATCTGGTTGTTGTTCATAATTTTCCTAACACTCTGATAATTGTTGAAGTTAGATATTATAACTGGAGGTGGCCTTGGTACTTTTTTCTCCTGTTGTACATTCGTACTTCCGGTTGAAAGCCGCTCGATAGGTTGTTTTGGTTCGGGTGAAATCTGTGGTGATTTACTCATCTTCCGTTTTTTATTTTTTTTGTTACGGTTTAAAATCCAACCTGTTTCTCTATTGAGTTCTTCCTCGTCTGTTTCATAAGTCACTTGGGCAGCCGAGCTGACTTAATTTGGTGGTTTTGACAGAGAGTTTTCAAGTAGATTTATTCTTCATTAATTCTGACTTCTCATAGCGTTCCTGGCAAAGTAAGCTATACATCCTATGCTCCTTGTCAGTGGTCAGGTCATCTTTTTCTGATTCAGTTTCATTCAGATTTTCTTGTTTTTTTTCCAAAGACTAAGGAAGTACTTTGTTTTGGAGGTGACCTTATTGTCTTGGCTTAAATTCTTTAACATAAATATTTTAGGTTAAAAAGTTAAGAGCTTTGAATGGAACGGTGTTGTTTTGTTACGGTGTATCCAGGAAGTTCTTTTAGGCATAGTTTGGCTTGTTTAGCTATTATTTCGGCTTGCTAAGTCACTGGAAACCATTAAGCCTTTCCAAAAATTTTAATAAGACAATTTTATGGCTGTTTCGGTTATTGAAGGCAAGAAAAATGTTGAAGTAATCTTGAAAATTATATGACCTACTTTGTAGTTATTACCACATTTCTTATACTCGACCAAACAAACAAAAAACTCATTTTGAATTGTTCTGGTTTTTAAAACAAGATTCGTCTTATTTATTCAACAACCAAAAAACGAAGACAGACTATATGCGAACAAAATTAAAGGTAAAGATTTTCATTTCGAAAAGGAAACTGTGAAAAGCTTTGATGAATGTACTTTTATATTTATATATAACAAAGAAAATAAATATAAAATGAAAATGACAACAACAAAATTATTATATTTTCCGTTTTGTATGAGAGGGTGGGTATATGATGTATGGGATGAAGAAAAACAATTTCCCAAAACTTAAGAAATATTATGTAACAAAGGATTCATCTTTTAATTTTGTGGAAAAACGAACAAGTATACATACACACACATATATACCAACTAGCAACTTGTAAATCTATTTAGGTATGTAAATATTACAAAATATGACTTTTCATGCCAGTATATAGAAACTACTCAATAATCAAAAGGTACCACTTAAAAAAAGAAAAGTTTTTCATATTTTTTTTAAAGAAAGTTTAAGGTTTCAGTTTTCAACTGAGTTTGTTTCAAAAAGTTAACTTGGGAAGTTCAAGCCAAACTTTTCTAATACAACTGCATTATCATATACTGTGCTATATAGGAGGCTGAAGATTATCTTTAATTAATGTATCTCTACTGACACAGACATCGGTTCGTAAAACGAGCTTTTAAATAATTAATTAATTAATATGTTTGTTTTATATTCAAACGCCCACTTTTGTTAGAAAGCTCATAAAAAGCACATATATTACAATGTGGTGCGTATAAGTTGATTTCGTACAATTCAAGGAGTATAGATGATATTCCTCTAATTTTTTTGGACACCTTTTATACGAGTATACATTTATCGACAAAAACAACCGCTAATTTGGAACAATCCAACCTTCATGGGAAAGATTTTCAACACGACAGATACCAGATGTAATGTGAAGTGATTCCAGATCTAGTGCAGTTCTGCAGCAGTATATAGCTAGAGTACTGACAATTAAGCAATGAATCTGTTTTAAATTTTTCAAATATTTTGTACTCTACTATCTACACAGACCCACTCGACCATTCAGTCTTAAACTGAATGTAATTCTAGGACGCTTGGATATTTACAGTGACATCAAACAAATGCACGGAATTTTAGAGACAACAAGGTATAAATACATTATAAATCATTATATACCATAAAATAGCTACAGACCAAGTCTACGAAAGCGTCTGCGAAATCTTTACTTATGCCAATGACCCATACATTGCAGAATCACTTCGTCGAAATATTTTGACTTAATATACAATTTTTACTGATATCCGTGGTTCTCATGAATAGATTGCTTATTATTTTTTGCAACAAATTTGTAAAACATCGGGCAATGTATTGATTACTCTGCAAACATGCTAAAGTACAAATTTATTTCGTACAAATCCAGCAAATTGATTATCCATATGGACGCATTTTTCCCATCTAATCGATATTGTAATTAATTTTTTTTTATATTCAGATTTAATTGGGTGCAGGGTGGACTTTTAGACCGTCCTAGCTCCTTGTACCTGACAGAGCTCCTGCAGCCAACGCGCGGTCCTTCAAGTTGATAGCTGCCTTTAACTTTATACTCAAACGGAAACTAAATGCCGGATAATGATTTCCACTTCCTGGATGTTCGATAAATAAACTGCCACATGTTTCAAGCGATTCACTCACTGGAGAGAAGAATATTGCATGACACATATGTCATCTACAAACATTGCCACTTCATACAACAACAACTATACGTTTCTTGATTCTGCTTTTTTTCGTCGCAATCGGAGTCTAAACTTTTCATTCAAAATAAACAAAAGCTTACATCGGATATGTATAACGAACGGTTTAATACCTTCAAGCCAAAATCATGCTAATATGTTTGAACAGTTTAAAGCTGCTCTCATGGTATTTAGCTAGGCTGCCTTTATCGAGAACGGGTGGTTCTGTATCGAGATGATTCCATAAAATCAGAGATCTTCATATTTAGAGGTTTAACTTTATGTAACGGTCAAGATGTCTTTAAAATAAGTCACCGGTTGTTGCTTAGTCGTTACGAGATTTTCTCATCTCGATTTTAGTGGTTGAGCCAAATTTAATATGTTCTTTTTGGGCTCAGCAACTTTAAAGAAAACTGTCGCTATATAGCTCTGTTTTGTGCTGGATACAAGTTATTGTCATAAATTAGTCTACAAAAGTAATTTTTTCTATTACAGATGAGATTATCGGTACCTACCAGAAGAGGATTCAGTTCAGATCGGTCATAACAGATTAACTGTTTCTCTTTTTTTTGTTGGGTGGCTGCTACCGCACACTTAGATCCAATGTGATACCACTTTATGTACGGCTGTAGGTCCGATCGTAGAACCATCTGCGCATTGCATAGCTCCATATCAGCCTATAGTAATGACATGGAAGATTGGCCCATAGATTCTAAACTCGACAGGGCATCCAGATGTGTTCATTTATTGAACGGCCAAATACACATAATAAGAGACGTTTTACAACGAACAGTCACAGAAAACAATAATCATAATGAACGAACACTGATTACATGAACAAATTACATAAACACAAATTCACTGTACGCAAAAACACAAATGACAAATCACCAGACATCACCACAAATAGATCAAAACTTTTCCTATGACAGTGACACTGATAATTTAGCGAAATGTCAAACAAATTGGTTGCATCTCGACATCAACTGTAGCTGTACCTTGGTGCTACAATATAGATGGCGTAAGGAAAACGGAGAAGAAAGCGTATTGCCCGATATACCGTGAGAGGTCGAAAGTGATAAGAGGCGATCGCGATGCTTGTGCGAAAAAGAGAAGCGTTCTGGAACGAGCGATAGAAAGAAATGAAAAGGGGACACGTGGAAATACAGGCTAGTGCCACTTTCATATTTTTCCTTACAAGCTCCCAGTGTAACATGTTTCCATTTCAATAGTACAATCCCCCGTCAATTGTTACACCCAGCCTGAAGGTCTCTAGCCAACCGAAAAGAGCTAGCTACATTCGTGCACGCAAGCTGGCGTCCAAAAATCAAATCAAAATTGTCTGCTAAATTAGGAGGTGGAAGAAGAGCAAGAGGAGAGGACGGCCCAAATCAAGGGATGATTTAAAAAAAGAAATATAGTTATATAGTGAATTGAAATATAGTGTCAAAAAAAAGAAATATTTTTTCACACCACCTGGGCGATTCAGTATCTCTTGCGAATTACCCATTTTTCAAAATGAGAGGGAACAATTCAAAAGATGGGAAAATGAGTAATTCGGCTCTCTTACGAATTCCCCATTTTCCCTCGTTTTGAATTTTTCCCATAGCATATAAAAGTTTGGAAATACCTTTTTGAGTATTGTTTAATTGCTTCGCAAGTAGATCTTCAGTTTGCGTATTATCCTGATCAGCTCGATGTCTTGAAATGTTTTTGGTCTTCTCTGGAATGCTTCTTACCCTTAATACGCGTAAACCAATCTTTATACGTAGTTTTCGATGGTGCATGTTTGCCGTAGGCTTCTGGCAGAAAAGCAAATATTCCCGCTTATGCTGTGTGTTTGCCACAAACCTCGACATTCTCACCATATGTCCTGGGAATTAAAACTGGACACAAAATAACTTTTAACATAAGGGCCGCTAGCACCATCCATGTGTGAAACTACAGATTGGCCATGACTTTCTTGTCAGGCGGATGTTATATTTTATCACCAAAAATTCTAAATTAATTATGTACATGCTTTACACAAACCCATTTAGATTGATTTTCGAGGTACCCAAAGAACGGCATTAGTTACGGGTTTAGTAATAAACTGATAGTAAGAACAATGAATGCTAGCTGGGAGGACTAATCAAATCCGAGTTAAAACCCAGGGCAGGGTTTGTTTAGTGAGGTAACGAACTGATGTCCAAGACCAAGATGACTTATAATAATATATATACAGCGTGAGCAAGAAAATATTGGACGACTATGAACCTACAGTGAGGTGACATGGTGGAGAAGTTCAACCATATTATGCAGGAATATTTGGCGAACAAATAGCCTCTACTCAAAGAATTTAGGCGTGGTTTGCACAGGAGACACGCTAATTTATATTCCCAAACTTCATGTATGTACCGAGAGATTTAGAGTCTAGAGTACCAGGAAGCAGCAATACACAAAACACTGAATACGTGGAGTATAGAAGGCAACGGAATCTACAATCAGTCACCAAAATCTATAACCAATTGAACGTGGTCTCTTCAACGGGGGTAATGAACAAAGGAGATTCGAGAAGAAACTAGAACATTTTAATAAATATTTTCGAAATCAATCAACTGCACATTCTCATTACAAATGAGCTTATAAGCTCAAAATGAGATGTACAGTTTCAAAATTTATTGTAAATATATAAATAAATAAATATAAACCCGGAGTTTTAGTTGCGCATATAGTATTATTTCCAGCCACTATAGATGTTCTTAGATTTCAGATACGTCGGCTCAGTTACGTTTTGACTGAATATTTTTTCAGGTATGTCCCCACATGGAAAAAGAAAAATCATTAAGAACGTTTGAGTATAGATAGGCTGGTTATCACGCGCTGTGCGGTTGAGATGTGTCCGTTTGAGCAGTAGAAGCAGTAAAACATTGGGTACCTGACAGAGTTATCTATTTCCAGATAATTGGCTCCATGTTTAGCAGATCTCACTACTGCTGGAAAGATCCGCTCGGCAGCAAATCCAGGTGAGGTATACATAGCTCACATAATGACCGCAGCCAAAAAGTGTTTAGACGTGGTTCACAGGGTGTCCTTCCGATCGCACTGTTATATGTTCAGAGGTCAGATATTCTGAGGCAAAGAAGAGTATGGTTATGATCAGTCGGTACACGATTCCATATTTATTGCAATAAGGCTCTTCATTATGGTGATTCCACAGTTACTCTCAGTCACTAAATGCCAACCTTCTGCCTCGTAGGGGTGTGACATAAGTGTGTATTATTATGCTATAAACATGTTGTATACACAAGGAATCACTAAATTAATTAGAAATTTTAATTAAATTTCAATTATGAACAGTTTATAACAATTAAAAATTTCCAAATTGATTGATATTTGTGGTAAATGAAAACTAAAAACAAGTCAAAGGGGGTTAGATTATTTGTGTGGTACAGGTTTTCAGTGTTAATTAATAAACTATGGTTGGATAGTTAATGAGCTTTTGTAATTGAACAGTGCTGCCAAGTTGAATAATACAGCAATGTTGAATATGAACATAAAGCAAAATACTTGTTGCCCGGATTAACCAATCAAGGTGTCAGCACAAAACGCATTAAATCTTCTACTCTTTACAATCTGGTGCACTCAACAACAACACAAATTGTACTGTGCATGTTCGTTACTAAAATTCTTATGTTGCATTCACGTATATTTATGCACTATAAAATGCAATTAAATCGATTTTGTATTTATTTAGTTTAATGTCATCACAAATTGTCAATGATTAAATTGATTGTGTATTTACAACGGGCATGGGCAAACTGTTGTTATATTTGGCACATTTGATGATGGAATAAGGATTGATGAAGAAGCACGTGAATGGTGGGTCCCTTTCGTCCATTATTCATTGTCTCGTCGTTTTGCAAAATCAGATAGTACAGTAGTTAGAAAGGTATATCTTTTATCCAAACTTTTATCAAAATTTTATCAAAACCATCGAACAGACACTATGATCGTTAGCAAAAGCCTCATCATTATAAGGCTTTCACTGGCTGCTTGGATTCACATCATGCCATTTCAACCTCTTTTCTCAAACGGGTGTTTTCAGTTTCAACACCTGTTTCAGTTCTATTTAAACTAACCAGTTTCTCCATTGAATTTGTATTCAGCACTACCAATCAAGGAAGTTCTCAAAACATATATGTTACACTTCAAGAAGAACTGGGGTCTTCCTGGTTTTAGTTCCATAGACTGGGTATCTAGATAACTAAATGACTTGACGTTCTGATTCAACCGAATTTTAATGACAGTTATGGATCTAGACCACCAGATGTGTGTCGAGAAGCGAGCTCAGGTTTATGATAACGATTCTAGGGTTGAACCCTATTTGGTCCAAATAGTAGTTTATGTTATACCCATTTTCCAGGATGTAAAACCATTGCAACCGAGAATACTGGTGTAGTCACTAACGATCGGGATGTAGTTCCCAATTGGGACCTAGCCTGCAGATTAATCAATTATGAGGTCTTACGTTGGAGCCTGTCCTCCTTCAAACCCTTAAAATCTGCTGGTCCTGACGGTATTTCCTCTGCCTTTTTACAGCATGGATACCCTCTAATTAAGGAACATTTACTGCATCTGTTCCAGGCTTGTATAGCTTTTAGTTTTGTTCCTCAATCTTGGAGCAAAAGTAAAGTAATTTTCATTCCAAAAATTGGAAAGTCGGACTACACCGACCCCAATTCATTTCGGCCTATCTGTCTGTCATCAACTTTTTTGAAATCTTTAGAAAGGATTGTTGATAGGTTTATTAGAGACCAACATTTAGTTACCGCTCCGCTCAGCACCACACAACATGCTTACCGTGTTGGCAAATCCTGTGAGACTGCCTTACAACTAGGATTGAGAGATCTATGCACAACAATGAGTTTCTTGTGGGCACTTTTTTGAATATTGCAGGAGCCTTTGACAATACTTCTTTTGTCTTGATTACGAAAGCATGTACTAAACATAATATCGAACCCAAATCATCATATGGATTGAATGTATGCTTGAATCTCGTATTGTGATATGCGATGTGGAGGATACTTTTATTTCGGTCAAAGCATCCAGAGGATGCCCGCAGGGAGGTGTTCTTTCACCCCTGTTGTGGCTCCTGGTCATTGACGAACTTCTTGTTATTCTTCGAAAGTCCGGTCTTATCGCTCAAAGTTATGCTGACGATCTGGTTCCGACAGTTTCAGGCAAGCATCTGAATGTCTTATCAGATTTAACTCAACACGCTCTTCTCATTATAGAACAGTGGTGTATAAATAAAAGTCTTCATGTGAACCCATCTAACACGGACTTGGTTATTTTTACTACTAGGCGTAGGAATACTGCAGCTTTCTCTGTACCATCACTTTTTCGATGTAAGGTTAATAGCTCAGTCTACTTCAAACACCTTGGAGTTTTCCTGGATAATAAACTTTCTTGGAAGTATCATCTGGATTTTAAACTACAAAAAGCCACTGCTATTTTTTGGCAATGCCGTTTATCCGCCAAAATAATATACTTTATCTACAAATCACTAGTTCTTCCGATGCTTACTTATGCATCCGTGGTATGGTGGCCCGTGGTTAAAGTTAAATCTTCAATTGGGAAACTTAATTGTTTGCAAAATTTAGCTTGTCGAGCTGTAACTGGAGCCATGGCTTCAACTCCGCTACTAGCTATGGAACTCATTCTATCCCTACCTTAGTTACATTCCTTCATTTTAGGTTCAGCTGGTTCGGCTGCCTCTCGTTTGAGGAGTGTTGGGGCGTGGAATGCTCTTGGCACTATTTCAGGCCATAGATCAATTCTTGATGAATTTATACGAACTATGCCAGAAATCGACATGGTTATTGATAGGCTTCTGCCTGTATTTAATTTCCACAGATCTTTTGAGGTGTTGTATCCATCAAGGGATATGTGGTTTTCGCCAGACTTGCTCAAACAGTTGTCCGAATCACTTGTATTATTTTCAGATGGCTCTGTCTCTGAACAGGGCACTGGCTTTGGTTACTTCTGTCCATCACATGATTTGAGATACTCAGGTAGTTTGGGAATCTACTGTACTATTCATCAAGCGGAATTAATTGCTATTACTCACTGCGTAATTTCAGCTCTAAGTCTCGTTGCCGACAGCAAAAAGATTATATTTTGTACGGACAGTAAAACTGTACTTAACTCCTTGAACAATCCTCTAACCAGCTCTAAACTGGTAGGGGATTGTAAGAAATTTCTGAACCTCCTTGGTTGTAGCAACAAGGTAACGGTCATGTGGGTTCCAGCCCATTGTGACATTGAAGGCAACGAAATTGCAGAGTGCTTGGCTAAAACTGGTTCTAGCTTACATTTTGTGGGTCCTGAACCAGCTGCTCCTCTACCTCTTCACATAGTGAAGAATACCATTAAAACCGCTGCCCTATCGAATCTAAAGCTTACGTGGTCAGCCACACCAACTTGTCGCAAGGCGAAATACTTTGTCAGAGGGCCTAACCCGAAGTTAACCAATTACGTTCTTTCATTGAATAAGGACAACTTGAAGAAATTGGTTTCTATACTTACTGGCCATAGCCGTTTGAAAAGCCACCTTCATCGCATGAAACTTGCCAGTGATCCCGTATATGACGATTGTCTTGAAGATGTTGATGATAGCTTACACTTTATCAGCAGCTGTCCGGCTTTCGATCGCATGAGATCCCTTGTGTTCAACTTCAGGAATATTTCTGTAAATTTACTGTCTTCTCTGCTCTGGTCCAAACTGCTCCAGTTTGCTAAGGTTGCAGAGCGCATCTGTGCGCTTTGATGGAATCCAAGGTTTGCACCATGGGCCCTCTGTGGCATTGAGTGCGGAACCTCTAAGGGTTCCAGCCATATTTAATAATAATTATGTTATAATCTCCTGTTATAACCAGATATATGACTGATAAAGAGAATGGAATGGACTGATCAATGTTTAAACTTTTCTAGAATCATCAGTCTATCTAATAAACAGTTGTTGTACCATTTTTCTGGGGTTAACTGTTATAAGAGTGAATTTCGATGTATAAAAAAGACTCAGTTTTTAATCCTGAAAGGACTATTATTGACTAGGCACACTATGAGATAGGAAGCCTAGGACTGTCCAAAAATCTTAACTAATTTCATGGTAAATTTTTGAACCTTAGAGATATGCGAAGAAGATTGACTTTTGATACATAAGAAATGAGTCTTTCGGAAAGGGACGATATGTGGAACCGCTAATTTTGCCAAGATGCCACCCAACGAAAGCAATACAATAGCAAAAGGGGCGTTTAGAAACAGGGAGTCTGAATATATATAAGAGAAAGGTCTTTGCTCTCTTCAAATGACTTATCAAACAAAAAGCCAATCGCACTTTTCTTACCTACACATATCTCAATTTCTCCTCCCTTAGTTTAAAAACTTAACGGGTAATTCTGGTGGATGGATACAACAAACTTTATATAAAATCGATCGAAGATTCAGGCCACCTCCAAACACACATGCCCGCAGTACGCCGACGGTTCAAAATAAAATAACGGAGTCGGGTTCGTTTTTTCCACTAGTTCCACTTATGAAACGAACCACTAATGACAAGTTCTTAATAAGTTCCGTTAACCTCTTATTCCGTAAAATTCCCATGCACTCATCCAAAAAGACCTCTCTGATATAAAACCATGGGCACGTGTGAACACAGAAAAGAATAGGCCAATTTGGACGCCAAATCCGCAGTCCCAATAAGATATATCGAATAAACGAACTGAATTTGGCAAGACGCATCAATGCTAGCATATATGGTTAACCGAAACTAACCACTAGTTGACCTTATGCACTCATAAAACCACCTAACCGGAGTTAAATAATGTCAAGGCGAGATAGTCTATTATTTGCCGTCTACGAGTAGGACTGACGAACCTCCTTACTTCATGGTCAATTTTTAGATATATAAGAAATGAGTCTTTCGTGAAGGGGCGATATATGGACCAACAGGACTATGAGGTTCAAATCTCATTTCCTTAATATTTTGCATTAATATCGAGATAGCCATCCTAATTTCATGGTCATCATTCCAACTTTTGACATATCCGAAAAAGAGTGACTTTTGATGGAGTAGACGGCTGGAAGAGGCTAGAACTGTCAAAAAGTCATACCTAGAGTCATTGTCTATTCTTGAAGTTTTGAGATATGCGAAGAAGATTGACTAATAATCATAAGAAATGAGTCTATATTGATGGGACACTATATGGACCAATCGATCTATGAGGTCCAAATCACATACTCTTAATATAGTTTGCTCTAATATAGAGGTAGCCTGCAACAATGGTATATGGTACCTATAATCATCAATTTTGGAATTTTTGAGATATCCGTAGAAGAGTTCATTTATAACAAATGAGACTTTCTTGAAGAGACCCTATATGGTCTTCATCACATTTTTCTAATATGTTGTACAAAAACTGTCAAAAAATCATACTTTAAGTCTAGATGTCCCATTAAGAGTGAACCATTAAATATACGAACCATAAAGACTAAGGTGTTTCGGTTGGAAGGTTTTGCCACATACGTTACAGACACTTGAACCATTAATACTACATAATTTATTAGACCAAGTGTTATGAAAGATTGAGAGAGTTGAACCATGATAGATGAATATAGGAGTTCAGTATAGTTGAATAGTATCGAACATATAATCTCAGATTGTAATCACGGTATATAGACCCAACCGCGATCTATAACACAGGAATGTTTCAAATTTTCATTATAATTTGCCCAGGCCTGAGATATAAGGTATATAGAAATAAGAAATTGACTTTTAATAGATTTCAAATTGCTTATATACGGAAACACAAATATATAGCGAGATGGGAAAATAGATGACATCTCTCGAGTGTAATGCATAATATCGAACAACAATAAATACTATGAATTTTTGTAGTATATGGATGGAAACAGCACTTGACCCAAATAGGGTGAAACACTTCTAATTTGTATTTATTATACCACCTGTTTTAAGCCAATAAATATTGATGACATTCAATACACTCCACCCAGCACACAACCCGAAGACAGTTTAATTATGGTTATAATACTGTCGTTAAGCTTTTTTGTATAATAAATTTTCGATTCTCGTTCCCAACGGAGCTTTTTCTTTTCATTTCTACGAGTACATACGTATATATACGTATAAATACCAAGTACTTAGAGTTTTCCATATTTTTCATTATCATCATCCGAAAAAAGTTTTAACTATTACTAGTTAGGTTATATTTCTAAGGTTGACTGTGAAATTTAATGCTGTTCTATGCATGGAAAGTGTATACAAAGTGGAAAATCCTTTGTTCTAGCTTTTTAGAACTTTAATTGAAATTTTTTTTTTAATATAAGAACTTTTCGTACTTTGTTGTCGAAACTCGACTAGTTCAGTTTATACAATTATTTTTATGGCAAAGTACTGTGCATACCCATAGGAAATTGTATTAAGTGAGTAGGTCGATTATGGGTACGGAGCACCTAGCCATTTGATATAATTCTTGGTACGAAATCCAATCTACTTATTTACATTCTGTCAAAGCACAATAAATTTTCCAAACAACAGAAATCTAAAATTTGACAGGTAAATTTTATGAAAAATTCTATAGGGAAACACTTAACATAAGCAAGTTATTTTTATATTATATGTTTTTACCACGGCACGAGAAGAAAATTGCTTTTCTTTCTTACCAGTGCTGTGTGTTAAAATTTAATTTATTTTCAGTTTCGATATACGCAGGTCATAATAAATTTTAAGGAGTACAACCTTTTCTACTATGGTTTTGTAGACTTAAAATATCATTTTTTTAAGCTTTCATGAGCTTTCAGGAACATTGATGATAAATAAATGGGTTAAAGTGCTTTTGGGTCCAGTATAATCACACCTATCTGCAGAATTAATTGAAGGAGCAGAAGATCTTACCACATTCAATTGCCAGTTTGGAGAAGTAATAGAAAAAGTTCCAACGAGGACCGCGTCTGAAATAACTTAAACTTGGCACGGTTTCGGAATCTAGAGCAAATAAGAAATAAGCATAAGGCCAAAAAGCTTGTTATAATAAGCAGGTCTGTTTTGCAGCTTGCTGTCCACTCAATACAATAGATGGTATATTGCATTACTTATCTGTAAGAAACCTAATGTCATTTCCACTATGAACCTAGCAACGTGTACTCTAATAACAGATGTCAAACACAAATTTTGGTTAATATAGTGGTGATGCGAGGATTCAAATACGCAACATGGTAAAGACCAGGGTCCCGGGTTTGAACGTAGTTGGTTCTTCAGAAGTTCGTGCTGGACTGCTTGACCTTCATTACTATTGAAATTAGTAGTGACTCTAGTAAAACCTTTATATAGGGTAACTGTTATCGTAAGGAACTAAGATATAAAAGCATCTGGATAAACATAATTCAATCCGTGGAATGAATATATTTGTAAACAGCACTCTGAACTCTTTTGGTAGTGATATCCTGTGAAATCTTATTGTTGGCTTACTGACATAGTATTCTATAAACTTTTGGTCTGTCTGTTTGCCTGTGTCTATATTTGCTATCAGTTTTGAGGCACGAGGCTCTTCTTTGAAAACTGTTTAAGTGCTCACTCATTCTCGTAACTTTTTCGAGGTTTGTTTATTTACGTCCTACTTTATGCCATTACATAACCCACTCGAGAACGTATAGCTGTAGGCCCGCTTTACATACTACCGTCAGCACATTGCAAAGCTCCATCTCAGGTAATAGTACTACCGTGGAAGATGGTTTGGGAATTGAATTCTACACCCCCCAGGAGATCATAAATGTGTTCATTCGTAATCAGATGGTGAAAAATCTTTTTGCATCCATCTCTTATCGGGATTTGAACGCAGTACCACCCACTCCAATTTCCACAGTTTTAACCACTGCCCCATTTGGTCAGCCACTTTTGGTCATGTTTGAGTATGTATGATTAGCATTTTTTCGTATATCACCTGGAGTTATTGTATGAAAACCTACAACCAAACCAACTATACAAGAGTCTTTTCACCGGAAAATTGTAGTTATCCGAACTGGATGGTATATTGAGCAATACACTCATACTTACCTATTTTTATCAAGATATTTAGTCAATAATCTGGCTCCTAATTGAACCAGAATATTAGCTTTCACCTTCATATATGATAAATGTTAATGTTATACATTGAGTATCTCATAAACATTTTTGTTGACACAAAAATGTCTATACAGCTCTCCCTTTTTATCCTTATGAGAACCAGTTTGAGCTTCTTACGTAGCGTAATAAGTCTCGCACATTACAGTTTTCGAGATCAGAAACGCAGGCCATTAAGAAGTTACTCAAATATTCATGTCTTTGGTGTGCCAAAGCCGGGCATGAGTATAGGAGGTAAACTACCACCTCTTCCTCCTCATCGTCCCTACAGCTTCTACAAAAGTCATTTACTTCTAAACCCAGCCTCCTCGCATATTCTCCAAGAAAGCAGTGTCCTGTGAGTATCCCCACGATCGTTTTAAGTTCACGTCTTCGTAAGGAGATAAGTGCCTTTGACCGTTCCAAGTTCAGTTTTGGCCAGACTTGTCTTGAAACTCTACATGAGAGGGTGTTCGTCCACCTTTTGTTCGCTGAGGCTTCCGCCTCTTTTTTTAAGCACATTCTTGAGTGCGTTAATGGGTCTCCCCAACTTTGCCCTTTCGGGTATCAGTTGGAGAGTTGTACCGTGCCTCGTTAGTTCGTCTGCTCTGCAGTTTCACATGACGTCTGAGTGGCCGGAGACCCAGACTACCTGGATGTTGAAATGCTCACTTTTCTCAGAGACGAGCGCCACTCTAGACGTAAGAGAAACAGAAACAAGCGACTTGATTGCCACCTGTATGCCCACATAAATTGCGATATCAGTCGAGGATACCAAATTATGTCTCAACTAATTCAGGTATCGCCAACTAATTCAATCGCTATCACCTCTGCCTGGTACTCACTGCAGTGATCAGAGAGGCAAACTGATATATCTTCCTCTAGTTTATCACGGAAGACTCCAGCTCCTAATTTACCGTGTAGCTTAGAGCCACCCATAAAGAACTGCAATGCTTCCGTTTTCGCTGCCAACCCGCTCCTCCAAGATTCCCTTGAGGGGCATGTAGTTCGGAACCTTTTCTCGAAGCACAGAGTCGGTGTAACATGGTCTCGATTCGCCAATTCTTTCTTCAGCGATCTGACTATCGTCGAGTGTCCTGTCTGAAGACATTTCCACTGAGATATGGTTGATAGTCGGTGTTGTCCTCAGCGCCCCGCTTATAAACATGCATGTCGTTCTTTGCACTTTCTCAATCCTTTTCCTGAATGTAACTTTATCAAGAACTGGCCACCACACGCTCACCCCATACATAAGTAAAGGTACCAGCTCCGGAAAAGAATAGCTAGTGTACCAGCTCCGGTGTTAGGCCCCATCTCTTTCCGATGGCGTTCCTACACGAGTACAATGCTATATTAGCCTTGTTTACTCTTTTCAAAATGTTGGGCTGCCATCTAAGCTGACTGTCCAAGATTACGCCTAGAAATCTTGCCATGTCCGTAAATTTGATGGCCCACCTCGTCGTTATATTAGGAGGGCATTTTGGATTACCTCCCAAACGCGGTAATTCCTTTTAAAAAACTACTCAATCTCTCTTGTCGTACAAGACCATTATTATAGTGATCCTATAGCATGCTTAATCCAAAAATTTTCCCAAAAGAGGATCATATAATTATCTAAAAATGCATTATACAATAAGAAAATTAGATAATTGCTATACTCAGCTTTATAGGAGGTCCGATCAAAGAGACAATCAGTTAATATGAAACAATCCTAGTTGGGACTGAATTTCGACACCAAACTGTACTCCTGCAATATTAACCTCTCCAATTACTTACTAAAAATTATTATCTATCCCTCACTCCACACATCACCCGTCTCTATTATCCATCATGACTCGAACTCCGCACAACTCTTATCATACCTCATACAGTTAAAAGTTATAAAACCCAAGACCAGTAAATTAAGTAAAAAGAAAGCAAAACACTTTTATGAACTATCCCAGCAGTGGTTCAGGGTTACACACCCCTTTATCACAACCACTCTATCATAACTCATTCCTTTTGATGTTTCTTTGATTTTTGGTATATACTTAAAATAAAAGCTTTATATTTCTTGGGAGAGCTTTCATGATTTGACTTGTCTCCAGAAGTCTTTCCTTCTGGTGTTATATGCAGTTGGAATATGCTTTCAAATCTGTTTTTGAACATTGTTTCTGATCCATCCCATTTTCCATCACCACTTCTTATATAAGTGTTATTGATCTCGGTTACGGATTGTTTTAGGTTTTCAGTTCCGTTCTTCATCCTCTTTTTTTTCTTCTGATTTCTGTAGGGAAGTTATTTTATGTTTAATCACATTGATGCACATTATTGTTTAGCTACTTCGGTGTTTTTGTCTGATTCATTTTTGAATTATAAATAAGTAAAATCAGGAGTCTTTTCAAGACCTGCAAGCTGATCTCAGGCCAAACTAGTACGAGTAAAAGTTGGTTTGAGCCTGTTTACATTCGATAAATTGGCAATCAGAAGTAACGTAACTTTTATGTTGCTGCCGGATATATTTTGTATTTGAACTAAATCTAGATGCTGATGGCCTGGGTGGTTTTTGTGCAACAAAATAATTTATTTGACCGAAACTGACTTGCGGAGTCATATGAGGACACCATGGTGCGGTGGTGGAGTGATAAATAGTCTCAAAATGAATCTCATATTAATGCAACATTCCATGTCTAAAACAGTCTAAATGATTGATCTCTCACTTGGAAGCTAGAGATTGCTTATGGGTTATATTGCTTCATATAAATAAACCCTAAGGATGCGACCGCTTACAACTTTACCATTTTGGAAGCAGAACAGTAATTCCTGATGGGCTGATGTTAGCAATTGTGAACGATTTGGTCGATTCTACAACATTTGGTTTAAGTTCAATCAAATATGTTTACGCAAAACACTGCCCTGTCACCAGTTCAATCACTGCGATTTGTGAAAATACTATTTCTCATTTTTGAGCATTTATACATTTGGACGACTTCATTGCACACATTAAACCAAAATTGAGTAAAGTCACGCAGTTCTGAATTTTACGAGAAGACTTTTGGTGCAATATTGAAAATTGCTGTTCCCAATTATTATCAAATTTTTGGCTGAACAATTTATTATAATAAATTGTGGAAAACCCATTTGTACCCCACCATACTCCACATAAAGTGTAATTATTTTTTACGTTCGAACACCGCAAAAAATTTAATAAATTTTCTAAAAATCAATTTCAAACCACGAATAAAATTTTTTTTGCGGTTCAAATTATAAAATTTCTGAATGAGTGAGTAATGATTAATTCATGATTCGATCAATAAATTTGCCGGTACATGATTACACGTTTTTTATTATAATCGAATAATTTGTTACGGCATAACTCATGGTGTTATCTTTGATTGTGTTGTACATAGCCAAAAAATACCAGATCGAATAGCCTCTTCCATCGAAATGTCAAAGGAGACCTTATTTTTTTTATGAAGTTGGTGTAAGTGTTACGGATTATCCGCTGCCGAGCTATGATTTATTTCTTTTTATGGCCGGAATTGGAGGATATTGGTATGGATGACGTTTTTTTTCAGCCAGACGGCGCTACGAGCCACACAAGCAACGAAACAATCGCAATTTTGGAAGAAAAGTTTCCTGACCGTGTTATTTCTCTGGGGCCACAATGTGAAAGATAAGGTTTATACCAAATCTCTTTTCATTGGCGCTTCGAGATGGATAAGGCCAATGCAAATGCTCTTCAATCAATTCAAGACTTTTTAAATGGAATTCGTGAACTAGGTTTTTTAAATATCAAAATGAAACCTCTTGTTGGAAAACCCTTTATATGTTTAAATAAATTTGAATTTTGAAATCGATGGAAGTATGTAGGAAGTATTAGTTTACACAGTCCTCACAGTGTTCTTTCTTCGAATCATTCTGAAAATACGAGCAATGTAAAATAATCTCCAGCAATAATTTTTTTGGACCAAAATGCTGCTCGATGTCCAAGGTGTTAAACAACATAAAATTTGGAAAACTTGAAAATTTGCGAGGTTTGATCTACGGCTGGAATCGATCTCGGTTCTGCCTACCAACTAAAGGTTAATTAGTATTAAAACAGTCAGAATACAGTTTTTCTTTTATCTCTAATCTGTTTTGGGGCTTAAGGCCCTTCCTACTTGTTCGCGGTTCGTTTATTAACGTCCTTAATTTTACGCTTTTAGAGCCATTTCGAGGACGTACGGCTATAGGTCCGATTTTGCTTACCATCTGCACATTGCATAGCTTCATGGCAGCCTATAGTGCTGACATGGATGATGGGTCGGCCCATGAGTTCTGCATTCCAACAGGGGGTCATAGTTGGGTTCATTCACACCACAGATCGTAATCTCATGGTGAAAACTCTCTTTTGTATCCTGCCCCTATCGAGATTCCAACCCGGTTCCTCCCGCTCCAACTGCCGCATCTTTAACCACTGCGCCACCTGGGCGGTAGAACACAGTTAACACCTTGTATAGAGAGATTTGGTTCCAAGTAATCAAATCAATGAGAAATAAGAACATCATGAATAGAGCCACATATGTATAACCTTTGGTTCAAATCCAGTCGAGGTACCTTATCACAGCGCTTAAATAACAGACCGCAGTTGTATCTCCCATTTTCCAGTACCCTTACGTTACTGTCAAAGAGGAACGCAATGTAAATCGTAAAAAGTTGACGAGATAAAAAAAAATTTAATTTAATTATAGGCAATATAAAATCAGAATTGATAATAAAATCAACCTTATGATTATAATCTCATGCTAATCGTGTAATAAAATGAATCGTTCAATTCTCATCATATATGGTGTCGTTCACATACTGCCAACATCTTAACCACAATGCCATAATGTATTCAACTCGTGTTCCAATGTTGATCCATGCTCGTATAAAACAAGAGACAATATCACCTTTTTATGGTGCTAAAGGTGATAAAATTATGAATTTTGGTAAGTTTAATGAGACATAAAAAATATTATCATACAGTGTTATCTGATTGTGGATAGATATTGTTTTGTGGGCCATTGGAGTCAATTTGATGGTTTGCATACTGGCTATATCTGAATGATTTTTCGTAAATTTTACCTAATTTGAAAGGACAGCTACATATTTAGCATAAAAATAGTACAAAAGAGTTTTCCGATTTAACTAGTACATTCCGTTTATGTAGATGTAATTTTTTTCTCTGTGAAGGTTACTTCGTTTATCCACTAGGTGTAATTGTTCCGGAAACATACCATTAGGCTCATGAATTTTTGAAACAAACGGCGTCAAACGTGTTGGTGTAATCAGTGGTTCTGTTAAAGTTGGATGTGGTACGAGTTTCCAAAAGTATCAATCACAATTTCAAAACCAAAGGTATTGACCTTTGAAGGCGTCTGGCTCCTTTGAAAAAATGATAGATCGTGTGTATAGCCAAGCATACAGCATTCTTTCTGCTTCTGATGTTATACTACAATGAATACAGCCCTTTTACGTCTTCGTAGGGAGATAAGTGCCTTTGAGCGTTTCAAGTTCAGCTTTGGCCAGACTAGTCTTGCAACTCTACATGAGAGGCTGTTCGTCCACCTATTGTTCGCTGAGGCTTCCGCCTCTTTTTTGAGCACAGTCCTGAGTGCTTTAATGGGTCTCCCCAACTTCACCCTTTCCGGTAGCAGTTGGAGAGTTGTACCGTGCCTCGCTGGTTCGTCTGCACTGCAGTTTCCCATGACGTCTGAGTGGCCGAGCACCCAGACTACCTGGATGTTGAAATGCTCACTCATCTAATTTAGAGGCGAGCGGCAACCCAACGCCACTCTAACCGTTAGAGAAACCGAAACCAGCGACTTGATTGCCGTCTGACTGTCCACATAAATTGCGATATCAGTCGAGGATATCACATTATGTCTCAACCAGTTCAGGACCTCCTCAATCGCGATCACCTCTGCCTGGTACACACTTCAGTGATCAGGGAGGCGAACTGCATTCCCTTGAAGGATTCCCTTGAAGGGCAGGTGGTTCTGAACTTTTTCTCGAAGCACAGAGTTGGTGTAACATAGTCTTGATTCGCCAGTTCTTTCCTCACCGATCTGACTATCGTCGAGTGTCCTATTTGAAGACATTTCCACTGAGATATGGCTGATAGTCGAGTGGCCGTAATCGCCGCCATCTGCTTACCATAAATGTCCACGGGGAGAAGGTGAAACAAAACCTCTAAGGCACTTGTAGGTGTTGTCCTCAGCGCCCCGCTTATAAGCATGCAGGCCGTTCTTTGCACCTTCACAATCCTTTTCCTGTATGTTACTTTATCAAGAGATGGCCACCACACGCTCATCCCATACATAAGTACAGGTCTTACTACGCCAGTGTAGCAGCTCTGGCGTCAGGCCCCATCTCTTTCCGATGGCGTTCCTACACGAGTACAATGCCATATTGGCCTTGTTTACTCTTTCCAGAATGTTGGGCTTCCAGCTTAGCTTACTGTCCAAGATTACGCTTAGAAATCTTGCCTTGTCCGTAAAAGCTAGTCTGTTACCATTTAGTAGAGGTGGATCTACTACAGGGGTTTTATATTTGCTAGTAAATAGTACCAATTCAGTTTTAGACGCGCTAATTGCCAGTCCACATTTGATGGCCCACCTCGTCGTTATTAGGAGAGCATTTTGGATTACCTCTACCACCGTGCTTATGTATTTTCCAGAGACAGCTATCGCTACATGATCTTCATAAGCAATCACTCCGATTCATTCTCTCTCCAGCTTTAATAGCAGCTCATTGATTGCTATGTTCCAGAGGAGAGGAGACAGAACACCTCCCTGTGGGGTTCCCCTAGTCACCCGTCTCCTGATGGTGGATTGCCCCAGCTCTGAGTTAATCATCCTGCACCCAAGCATATGATTGATTAACCTACTTATTGGGTAATCCACACCTAGTAGCGACAATCCCTCCAGAATTGCCTCCTTCTTAACATAGTTAAAGGCGCCCTCAGTGTGAAACGCCACCAAAACTCTTGCGAGAAAAATGATTTCTCAATTGTACTTACCAGGGCATGCAGAGCTGTGTCCACAGACTTCCCTTTACAATAAACGTGCTGAGCCTGAGCCCAGTCACTAGGCCTTATTTTTGAGCGTATGTAGATATCCATCAGCCTTTTCAAGGTTTTCAATATAAAGGATGATAGAGTTATTGGTCTTAACTTTTTTGGGTAGCCCTGCGAGTCTACCCGCTTTCGGAATAAAGATCACTCTGACCTCCATCCACTCCCGTGGAGTACGGACAAGTTTTAAACACCCTTTGAAGATTACCTACAACCAGGGGAGCATAATCCTCGAGTTGTTCTGAAGCTCCGCGGGAATAATTCGGTCAGGACCAGCCGATTTATAGGGTTTGAATCCTTCAATTGCCCATAGGATCCATTGTTTGGTTACGATATCTTCTATGCGCAGTGAGTGTGCTTCTTGATGAGTACCAGTCCCTATCGATTTATCGAAGCTTCCTGGAAAGTGGGTTTCGATGAGAAGTCCCGAAGGATTCCTTACTAGAAGCAGTCCAGGACCCATCCGGTTTAATTAAATAACTGGGACTGGTAGGATTGGAAGACAAAATCTTCCTAAGACGAGAGGTATCGGAGACTTCTTCCATTTTGTCACAGAAGAGTCTCCATGATTTCCTCTGTGTCTTCCTCAATTCTTTTTTGTATACTTTGAGGTCCTCCTTGTAGGTGTCCTAGTCCTTGCTTACCCCTGTGTTTAACTATTGGGCAAGCAGAGTTGAAGGACCGATTGCAGGAATTTGTGAAAGTTTCCACTATGCCGTTCGGTTCCTTCATTGTCGCTGGTGGCTCAGGGGTCTCTGTTAATAGTACTCCTTCTTCGAGTAACATAGGTCATTTGCACAACGCGTTCGAGGAAGTGATCCGACTATTAAAGCCAATGGACACATAAGCTTATCTGCTTAGCAAACCCAATTCTGGGTGAAAAAACAACAGAAGTATGATAATAGGAAACTTCATAAGAAGTCAAAATAAGAAATACCGAAACTAACATCATAAGTCACCGGTCGTAGCTTAACGGTTAAAAGAGTTTCTCATCACGCCGCGGTCTCGAGTTCGATTCTCGCCGCTGACCAAAAAATTAACATGCCACCGGATGACATAAAATGCGTTTGTGTGTAAAAACATTCGTTGGGTTGACCATCTACAATGTGCACCAGTCGTTAAAATTGGTTCGTAAGGTCTCAGTTGAGACGCGGTAAGGGCCGTTTACCGCCTCTAAGCCATAGATTTTTTAGAACATCATAAGAGCTTGGTACACTGCATCAGCAGTAATATGTTACAATCTTATGCTAGACCTAATAGAGAACTAACCAGAAGAGTGACTTTGTTAAATACTCATATGGTCAAA
The DNA here is from genome assembly GCA_963932295.1 of Tipula lateralis. Taxonomy (NCBI): domain Eukaryota; kingdom Metazoa; phylum Arthropoda; class Insecta; order Diptera; family Tipulidae; genus Tipula; species Tipula lateralis. Next base: position 166,384,119 of record OZ010737.1, read on the forward strand.
CTCTGTGCTAAACTTCCAGCAACGAATTTTGGTTGAAATAAATGAATGGCAAGAACGATTCTGGATTATGGATCACAACCATTATTTCTAAAAATAGAATGAAGTTCGCAACTGGGTTTTCAAAGATCTAACACCCATGCGATTATTAAAGGGCTATATCAGAGTAGGGCGGAGATATTTTTCCACGAAGATTTTTTTCACGAAGACTAATTTCGCGAAATGGAAATTTACCATGGCCAGCCAGATCTTCGGATTTAACAGCACCAGGTTTTTTCTTATGGGGTTTTTAAAATCAACAGTTTATGTGAATAAGCCCCAAACGATTCAAAGTTTTAACAACAATATTCGTTACGAAATTAAAGAAATTCAGCCTGAGGTGTTGATAGATGTCATGAAAAATGCCTTCAAAAGAGCCGAAAGTTGCATAGTTAATCGCGGTCACCATTTAGCCGAAATAATTTTCCAATCATAACGAGAAAAAAAGGTAAGGACCAAATTAACTTTTTATGGAAAGCAAACCTAATTATCTTTTCTTTGAACAAAGTTATAGGCAATCAAAATGGTAGCGGGACTTTTGCCTGTATAATTCCTCTAGCACTTCGCTTTCTGTTTCAGTTACTTTTCTGAATAAACTAATTGATTATGGAGCAGAGAAAAATGTCCATCATTTTTCGTGGTCAGACTTTATAGAATGGACAGTGGTATGTTGTAACAGTATAAGGGTAGCAATTGTTTTAAGGATAGATCGGAAATTCTTCGAGAGTATTCTTCCTGTAACGCAAACAGATGGTGTTGTTTCCGGACCTAATACCTCTAATGGAGGAATCTTTTATAAGTAAAAATCATGTTATTTCACCTCCTCCGAGAAGTAGTAGAGTGGAATCAGCGGAATTACTTACTTCTAGCAATGGTACATAAGGGCTTCTCCGTTCAAGTATAATTATTAGCTCTTCGGAGTTTGAAAATATTTATAATCTTTGTTGATTCTGATCGCATTGTAGTTATTGCCATCAGTGGCTGTTCGATCGTTGATTTGATTTTTAATTTGAATGTTACGAATGACTTTTAATCTTTAACTTTTTATCGAACATACTTCTCTATTCCTGCTACTGAAGGATAATCAGCTATTGACATTGACCAGGAAGCTTCACTGTCCTCGTATTTTAAACCAAAACAAAACGTTCTGACTTTAAAATGTTAGAGATTGGGAATCTTAAAAATAAGGCAGTTGTTTCTAGCCCTTAAAGAAAAGTCAAGGATCCGCTGACAGATCATCTTGGTTACATTTTTGTGATGAGATCAATAGTCTATCTTTTGTTGTAAAACTTACAAAACATTAAGTAAAACTATAAACATGTTAAATCTTGATAGTCTTCATCTATCTAATCGACAGCCTATGTCAAATCGAGAAGTTGGAGAGTTACTGCTTTCTATTCATATGCCTATAATATTATCTAACTGGAAACTATAGCTTGCAATCTGATTACGCAAAAGGTTCAACATTTGAATGTGTTCTCTTTTGAGAGTGCTTTTCATCGAATCTCATCCAATCCGATTACGTTTATGCATGCCTATTTTGAAAATGATCCTCAAGTGAATTCAGTCGATTGTTAGATGTATGTTTGCTGAGATAGAATTAGATGGCTTAACGGTATCTGTAAATTAACCTAAGGTTGTCTTCAGCAAAGTGTGGTTTCACCTTTGCGTTTCTTCGTTTATTAATGATGAGCTTCTCATTTAGTTGTGACAGTCTGGTTTTGTAGTTGATTTTGTTCTACATGGTGTCTTAGGCAAACATTTGTGTGTACTGTTAGAACAATTACCCGAGCAAATATAATTCTAAGCAACCTGGTGTTTTTTTCAATAGTATAGATTTAATGGAAAATATCACTTCGAGTGTCAACTTCAAAAAGCTACAGTCATACCGTAGAGTTTATGGAAAGTCCTGGGCGCAAACTAAAATATTTTATATTTTATGCACAAGTCACTGGTATTACTATATAATCTTATGCTTCTATTGTGGGTCAGAGGTCAAAATATAAACCTCAATAGTCTAATTTGCCTTAGAATAATGTGTTCGGCGTTGGCCTGGCGTAATACTGTACGAGTATACTTATAATAATATGGTATATTATAAATAAAAAAAAAACTGACAAACTTATTTTATGGAGTATGTTAATTTATTATTTATTTAATCAATAAAATATTCACTTAATTTGTTTAAGAATTAGTTGATATAAGTTTATTTTTAATTATGCAAAATGTTCAATTGTTCATTTAGAAAAAAATTTATTATACAAAAAAAATAATAATTCCTCACCTGATACGACAAAGTCTCAAATTGAATAGAAAAAGTTTAATCAAAAATTAAAATTAATAAATTTCTCAATAACTGAGCAAAAATTAATTAAAGCAACTTTACATATTAATAATAATAATAAAATTTGACAATAATTTTTACAAATTTAACAAGTTTTGATTGGTTCATTAATTTCCAAACAAGAACGAGGTAAACAAGAATGTATCTACTAAAGTTTTCTAAATTAATTAATTTTTTAATTTTTACTTTTAGGAATTTTCAACATATTGCCCCCAAAAATTAATTAATTTACAATAATAATTATGAATTAGCAAGATTAATCCAAGGGGAGTGGACAAATTTTAGCTACTGGCCTTCGTACCTCTCTTTTCATTGTTTTTACTGTCGCCACTCGTCTTAAACCATCTCGTCCAGCGTGTAATTGAATAATCCGTCTAATAGCCCACCTAGCTGGTGGTAGGTTATCTTTTTTGATCACCACGAGATCATTGATGTCGGGTTGTTTTTCAATATTTGTCCATTTGCGACGTTGTTGTAAAGATGGCAAATACTCCATAGACCAGGACTTCCAAAAGCCCTGAACGCGTTGTTGAGTATTTTGCCATCTATTTAGTCGAGATTCGGGCAAGTGAGTAACATCCGGTTCCGGAATTGACGTTAAAGGCTCTCCAATTAAGAAGTGGCCGGGTGTTAATGGATCGTACGTGGTGGCATCTTCGCTTAATGGACACAGAGGTCTTGAATTTAAAACAGCTTCGATCTGTCCCAGAAGAGTACTCATCTCTTCGAATGTGAGTGTTGTGGATCCAGCAACTCTGTGCAAATGATGTTTTGTCGATTTGATATTGGCTTCCCAGAGGCCTCCGAAGTGTGGAGCACTAGCAGGATTGAACTTGTGTCTTATATTATTCTGTGTGAGAAAAAATGATATCGTATTAATGTGGTTTTGATTAATGAATAGTTCATAAACCTCGTCTAGGTGTCGTCTACTTCCAACAAAATTGCGGCCACTGTCACTAACGATTTCTACCGGAGCCCCTCTTCTCGCTATAAATCTTCTTAACGCTGCTATATAGGCTTCGGTCGTCATATCGCTGACTAGCTCAATGTGTACTGCTTTTACCGCGAGACATATGAACAGTACTATGTACCCCTTAACTATCTTCTTCCTGCCGCGACTATTGTCGGCTTTGAGGTATACAGGGCCAGCTAGGTCAACACCCGTTGAAAGAAACGGCCTTCCAGAGGAAACCCGTGATTTCGGTAAGTTGCCTATTAATTGTGTACTGGGGCTACCTGGCTTTTGACGAAAGCACATCATACACTTGGCAATGTAACTTTTAATCATGTTTCGAGCACCCAGAATCCAGAACCGTTGGCGAAGCAGACTCAATAGTAAAGTCGGGCCTGGGTGGAGATATTTTTTGTGATATTCTTCAATATAAAATGTGCTTAATTTATGCTTCTTGGGTAGAATTAGAGGATGCTTAGTATCAAAAGGACATGAAGATTCTTCCAGGCGGCCACCGACACGAATTAAGGGGTTAAAGATCGCAATGCACGATTTTTTAACTGGCGGCCTAACTTAAGCGCTTTTATTTCTTCGTGAAATGAGGGATTTTGTGCCCATTCAATGAATAATTGCTCTACTGCTTGCATTTCGGTTAATGTATGAGGCTCAATTACTGAGGTTATTTTTCCTAATTCTAGTGTGCTTGCTTTTGTTGCCCTTCTTAGCTTGTACTGATATCTGAAAATATAGCTCATAATTCGTTTTATTTTTGCATATGAAGAAAATCTTATGAAAAGTTCTTGTACAACATTTAATGGAATATTCCCAAGAAAACTGTCTATAGTCCGATTTCGTTTTTCTAGATTATGTAACACTTCACTTTCACTAAGCTTTAAGTCATGCCTTGATGAGGAAGGCCAGGTATTGCGATGAAGTTGTAACCAAGGAGAGCCTTGCCACCATAGTTTGTCATCAACGAGTTTTGATGGTGGTATGCCTCTAGTCGAACAGTCCGCTGGGTTGTCCTTTGACGAGACGTGATTCCAATATTTTCGTGGCATATCTTCCAATATTTGTGACGTTCGATTTGCAATGAATGTTTGCCATTTTCTGGGATGATCTGACAACCATGCAAGAACGATCTTAGAATTACTCAGCAGATGAGCACCGCACAATTCCATTCTTGGTAGAGATATTTGCTTCAATGGTGCTACTTTAGTCTTTGCTGCTATTAACTTAGTAATGATTTCTCTTGATGCCATTTCGACGCGTATGTAAACACAACTAGTGTAAGCTAACTCAGAAGCGTCACAAATCACATGAAGCTCGATGATTTTTGCATCTGCAGATGTGGATAGAAATCGCGGGATTCGAATTTGCTCAAGAGCAGGTAATTCATTTCGCATATTCCACCAGCTTTGCTTAATTTTGCTCGGAAGAAGTTCATCCCAACCAAGGTTTTGTAACCATAGTCGTTGGAATAAAATTTTTATCAAGATCGTGGTAGGCGACAACCATCCCAACGGGTCAAATAACCTCGCAGCTTCTGACAGGATTTTGCGTTTGGTTGCCTTTCAGTATTCGTTAAGATGCACTTTAAACTGAAATGTATCGTCTTTTGGATTCCAATTTAGGCCAAGTATTTTTATCCCAAATGATTCGTTATCAAATTCTAGGGGTTTGGTCTCCTGAGCTTCCAGTGGTATACAATTCAGAAGCTCTTTTGAGTTTGACATCCACTTTCTCATGTTGAAACCTGCTTCCTTACATATTGTGATCGTCTGATTGTATATTTTGATTGCCTGATCTATATTATTAGTTCCAGAGAGCAAATCATCCATATAAAGATCTTGGCTTAGTATAGGAGCAGCGAATGGATAATTACTTCCGTGATCAGCTACCATTTGCTGAATGGATCGGACTACGAGAAATGTCGCAGGGGTTGTTCCATATGTAACGGTGCATAAGCGATAATGAGAAATGATATCCGATTCACTTTGCCTCCAGACAATTCTTTGAAAATCTCTATCCGACCGTTGAATCCAAATCTGTCGCAACATTTTCTCCATATCCGCGGAAATTGCTATAGTATTCTCCCTAAATCTGAGTAGTATGTTGATGAGATTCTGTTGCAGTTTAGGGCCGCGCTTGATGAGGCAGGTAATATTTTAAGTTCGATTGAATATTAATCTCAGATTCTGGAATCTTTTCCATGTGGCCTAATTGAAGATATTCTGCCATGAAATCTGAATATGCAGCTTTGAAGGCACTATCTCGTTTAAATTTCCTCTCGTTATATGAATTTCCTAGTGCAGGTGTATTTCGAAATGGTAAGCGTACAATATATCTGCCATCCGCAGCTCGACTATAATTTTCTGAAAAACTAGATTCGCATTGTTTGCATCTTCTGGTGATAATTGTGGTAAGATGTCGATGTCCTCCAATTGCCAAAATTTTTCGAGGGTAGAATGAAGATCAGCATGATCGCAAAGAATGTGGTTATTCGTAGATTGCGTTTCTTCACTATTTTGCTGCTCGGAGAATTGTCCACATAGTATCCAGCCAAATATTGTAAGCTGGGCTATTGGCTGGCTATCTGATATGATGCAATCACTGCTCAATATGTTAAAGAATACATCAGCGCCAATTATAATATCGATTTTGCTAGGATGATTGAATTGCGGGTCGGCTAATTGAAGATTTTGGATGTAGGTCCATTTTTTGATCTCGATTTTTCTTGAGGGTATATTTGACGTGAGTCTGTGGAGGATGAACGCAGAAACCGAAATGGTGCGTTCTGCATTATATCGAGAGGCAAGTAATAACTGAACCGCTCCGTTTGTCGTACCAGCTTTAGCCACTGCTAGGCTGTTTAGTAACAAACTCTTTTCTACCCTTGTGATCAAGAGCTTGGAACCGAAAACATCTGTGTAAAAAATGTCTTGATTTGCACATCGGACAAGAGATTACTAACGTTGACGTATGTGAAGATGTGGATTGACGTCTGATGTTAAATGTTGAAGGCTTGGAAGACCTTTGTGTTTGTATAGGTTGACTGATGCTTCTAAAATATTACAGAAATTTTAGAAGGTTATTAAATGTCGGGTAGTCATCATCGTCTGATAATTCGGCCCAATGCATGCGTGTTTCATTATCTAATGTTTCAAGCAAAAGATATATTAACCAAGCGTCTCTGGTTTCGGCCTCCTTCCCGATTGCTCTTAAACCTCGAATCACCTCGTCCGCGTTTTCGCTTAACTCTCTGAGCGTATTACCTCCCTTACTGATGGCACCTTGATCCATAAACTTTTTTATTAGGGCTTGTATTAAGATCTTAGGTTTACTGTACCTCTCACTCAACTTCTCCCAAGCACTAGGATAATTTGCTTCGGTTACTGGAATATTTACGAGGAGTTTGTGTGCGGGACCTTTCAAAAAACTCATCAAACACTTAAACTTTTGCACATTAGATAGTTTTTCGTTGTTATGTATCGACGTCAGGTAAAGGTCTCTAAAGGTCATCCAACAATTATAGCTACCATCAAAAGGTTCGATTGTAATGCGTGGTGGGCGTAAACCCACTGTTTGAGCCCTCGAAAAATCAGTAAAACCGTCGAAGAATGATCGTTGTTGTTGAACTAATTGATCAATATATGAATTAAGTCTAAGCGTTTGATCGTTCCCTGAGCAGTGCAAGGCTCGTTCCGAGATCTTATATAACGAGCTAGTAAGGCTTTTGTTGCAAAAAACTTGTCGTGGAAAGTATCGGCATCAGATTCACCTCCATTAATCGAGATTTCATCATTGACCTGGTTGAAATCATCCCATAATTTACCAAGTTTTTCTAAACGAGCCTCCATTTGCTCAACAAAAACCGTTTGATCAATTTTATCGACCCATTTTCATATATTGGTAAGAATATCCTTCAAATTTCCACAAGCAATATAATACTTGTTAAGCGTATAGCTGAAGCTATATAGCCAGACTCCTCTGCTTGCTGTGGAGTCTATTTTTTGAGCCTACTTTTATTTTAGATTGAATTACGATTTGTGTCATTGTGGGGCATAGGTCCTTTTAATACTCATCGACATCATAGTGGTCTATCTTTGGATGTTATTTGCTAGAAACGTCTTTAAAAAGGTACTCACTTCGTCCACTTCGTTTGCAGGTTATGTTTCTGGACTGTGCTAAATTCAAGGTCTTGGCCTTAACTGGTCAAGCTCTCTAAGTTACTAGTACGCATCAGCAAATTAGGTCTAATCATTGGTTACCACCATGGTCCCATGAAAATTTAAAGAGTACTAGATTCAATCTTACCGTAACTGCTGAGTATATTTTACCTGAGTATGTTCTTCAGCAAAGTGGATGTTGTCTTGATGCTGTGTGCCCCAAGCACTTAACACATCATAGTAATCATCGAAGTCTATATACTAACCAATTCTCGAAAAAGCCATTTTTTCACTTTTATCCACCCTCAAATTAATCCAATCTACGAAACACCTATATATCGTCAGAATCATTAATATTTTTCTTTGCCCGATATTTTAAACCACACAATTTTACCTAAACATACACAAGACACGACCAAAATAAACACAAGCAAATCTAATTAGAAAAGGAAAACTCTAAACGAATGAAGCATAATTACCAGTATAAAGTTGGTCAAATGAAAATATCAAAATTTATGTATACTAGTGGGTGTATTTGGGGCAGAATCATTGTAATGAAAGGTGTGAGACGTTCTATCTAAACCAAATGAAATGTAAAATTTTTAGGTAGACAAAACTAAAGTTCTAATCCAAGAAAAGCTCAATGAAATGTTAAATTCTATATATAACTTTATTCTCGACACGCTACACAAAGCTACACCCCTTACACATTTACACATACACATGAATTTGCAAAAAAAAAAAATAAAAAATTTCCATGTATACAACACTTAAAGCTTTAAAGAACTTTAAACGAATAAATTTTTCTTTTATTTTTGTCACATAACCAACCCGACGAATTATTATTTCGGTAACATTTTTTGGTACATATATACGCACACAGGGAGTGAAAGATTCCATTTTTGATATAAATTAGCATAACACGTTCGAGCATCATCACTTTAAAACCAATAGCAAAAAACCCTTTTTTTTGTGTGTGCTGCGTGTTTAATTGTAGCCAGCCTCTTTCTTTTCGAATTTCGCAAAACTCGAAAATATATATTTTTTTATTTAATTTTAATTAAAAATATCAACAATACACAAAAAAATTTAAATTATTATTATTTTTTTTATTAACAAATATTTACAATTGAATATATTTTTTTTGCCAGTCGCAACCATATAAAAAAATAGAATTTGTGGTGTTTCACTGAAATTACATTCCGCGATTGAATTCGGCCTATGTAGGCGCTACCTATATACATACCATCACCTAGCTAAACATCGTCTCATAATTCCGATATATTCGGTATTGATTTTTGATTTTTAAATTGTGTCGCACCACCATCAACCAGTTGATGCACGCAAACAACATACAAAGTATATAAATTTCACGCGACATTCAAATTGTTTCGTAAATATTATATAAATGTGCTCGACAAATTCAATAATATTCTGGCACACTGCTGTGAACAAACTGACGAGTGATTGGAAAATGAACAATGAAAATCCATTTTTATTTTTGTATTATTCGTGTCGTCTGTAATCGGTTTTTCCGAACAAACTCAGAGTCTAGTTGCATTACCCCTTTATATATGTTGCATGAGTTGCGCAACATGTTGCCCAAGCAGTATAGCAAATGTTTGTACTAAAATCCTTTATATAATGTACTTTTGGCATGTCTCATTCGATTTTTTTTTGTTTTAAACATTACTATACGGATGATGCCATTAGCAATGTTCGTGGAACAAAAAAATATTATTATTATATATTTTTGGGCGGGTTGTTAAATGATAATGTTCTATTTAATGTGATGATCAACCAACCGACACTCAATTCAGCCAATTTATTTATTTTAACACGCAATGCAATCATTTAAACTATAATTTTGTTTTAATGATGTATGGATACATAGTTTTGGGGATGCTGCTGTTTAGTAAAGTTGGGGTGATTCACAGAAGGACATGGAAGTATGTTTGCAAATCGGTTTTTTAATACATGGCGTGGTTGAATCAACATGATTGGTTGAAGTGATATTAGAAAGCTATACTCTCTTCTGTTGGAACTGCATATTGGTTATTTAGTGGTCTTCATAAGCTCGCTGCCTTCCTGAAACCTTCCAAAACGAAATGTAAGACATACATTTCTGTTGAAAAGCGATATAATATATCTTCAGCCGTAAGAATAAATCAGATTAAGACTCACGCGCCATTGATTTTGTTTCACCTCGAAACTAGATCCATGTTGTGAATGTTTCACAAGTTTCTACTCCAGTTTCGACTAAATGTACCGAACCAAATACTTAAATCTTGGTTTAATCTATTTTCCCCTTGTCCGAAACGGCGAGAATGGTGATTATTCGGTACCCACTTAAAATTTGCATCTGGTCTCTTGAGACAAACTATCTGATATTTTACTGGGCTTAATGCTGCAACAGTGATGTCCCAGTTCCAGCGACTTATGTGAATCAAACAATAAAACTCTATTTCCTCAACAATATATATATAATTTGGTTTAGGAATTCAAGATAAATGTTTAGCTATTTTCAGGTTCTGGACATGTTACAGCTTCCAACATTCTCCCCGACGTTGAATCTTCCGATTCAACTGGAACTTTACAGAGTGCGTGAATAGCTCGACGAAATAATCCATTTTTTGTTTTTACTACGGCTACTCTGACTAACCAGTCGCTTCTAACGCAAACTTCTATTATGCGGCCTAGTAACCATTTTGTAGGCGGTAAATTTTTATCAATAATCAAAACAATGTCGTCAACTTGAGCATTAGGTTTCGCCGATGTCCACTTTGATCGCGATTGCATTGTTGTGAGATATTTAACATCTCCCACCTGCTTAAGTTGAATCTTTTGTCGAGTGAAATGTTCTTTTCCGGAATTGAAACCAATGGATGTCCAATGATGAAGTGTGCTGGTGTTAAAACATCAAAATCGGAGTCTGTGGGTAACATACAAATTGGTCGTGAGTTTAATATTGCCTCAATTTCTGTCAATAGTGTTTGCAACTCTTCAATTGTCAAGATAGTATCGCCGACGAATCTTTTTAAGTGATATTTCATCGACTTCACAGCAGCCTCCCATAACACTCCAAAATGGGGCGCATTTGGTGGGTTGAAGTGTCAACGGATGGACCCATGTGACAGCAATGTTACTGGTTTTTGGTCCCTTCCTCGTCGATGATATACTTGAAACGGTCCTGCAAAATCTGTGCCCACTTGCAGAAATGCTCTTGTATGCTGAACTCTGCATTTTGGTAAATTTCCCATCTCCTGGCCATATGGGATTGGACTTAGCTCTAAAGCAGGGAATGCATTTCCTGATTACTTTGCGTATTTCCTGCTTTGCACGTATAATCCAAAACTTTAGTCTCAACGTGGCTAATAAGAGTTGTGCACCTGCATGATGGTATTTGTTGTGGTAGTCTTCTATCAGCAATTGAGCGAATTTAGATGGCGGTATAATTATTGGATGTCTCGTATCATATACCAAATTTGCATTTTGAATTCGTCCTCCGACTTTCACCAGGCCATCAACATCAATGAACGGATTTAATGTTTTAATAGACGTTTTCAGTGATTTGTTTTGTTTAATGGATGTGATGCCTTCCATAATGAGAATGTTTTGTACGGCTTTACAACACAGTTTGACTGCATCCTCTAACTCTTCAACTGTTGGTTGGCTCTCTGCCAATAGAGACATGCTGAATTTTATGCGTTCTTCTTGATTAGATCCTTAGTTGATTCTTTGTTCAGGCCAACTGTCTGAAGTACTTCGTAACCATTTGGGAGCCTGCCTCCATAACTCATGTTGTAATATTTCATCTGGCAGAAGTCCACGCGACGCACAATCAGCTGGATTATCCTTTGTGGGAACATGTCGTTAACTCGTTTCACCATTTCCAATATTTGAGAAGTTCTGTTGCCCACAAATGTTTGCCACCGGATAGGAACATCTGACAGCCAATCCAATACAATGGTTGAATCTGTCCAGCAAATCATATTAGATATCGATATAGTTAATGTTTCAATGACTGATTTTGCAAGTTTTGATAAGAGGAGAGCAACAATTTAGCTGCTATCATACAACAACTGTAACTGTTTGAGCTTGTAGGTTGTCGCAAATAAATAACCGCTGCGTTCGCCCTCTCACTTGCATCGCAAAATCCGTGGATTTCGATGTGTTTACTGGGAGTACCTAGCCATCTCGGTTTTCTTACTTCTTCTAAGTGATGTAGTTACTGTCTGATATTTGACCATTGCTCTTTTATAGCTTGCGGTAGTTAATCATCCCAGTTCATTGCTGTCAACCATAATGTCTGAAAAAGGATTTTTATCTTTATAATCACCGGAGACAGCCAACCTAATTCATCCGAATTTGATATCCATTTTCGCAGACGCATGTCAGCACTACCAAGCATTTCTATTAAATTATTCCGTAACAGTTCAGCGCCTTCCACTATACTAGCTCTGGCCATTAAATCATCGACATACGTACATGTACTTAATGCATTTGCAGCTGAAGGAAACTTATCACGATGTGAAGCTGCGATTTCATTTAATACACGTGTTGCTAACTATGGAGCAGCTGCTGTTCCGTATGTTAACGTTTTCAGCTTAAAATATTTCATCGGTTGTTTCTCGTTCCACCGCCACACTATTCCTTGATGTTTAAGATGATCCTTATGCACCAAAATTTGTCGATACATCTTTTCCACATCAGCGCTAATTGCTATTTTGTGTAGACGAAATCGAAGTAGTATAGTGTAAAGCGTAGGTTGTACTTGTGGGCCGACCATCAGCACATCGTTAAGCGAAATCCCAGTTGACGTTTTCGCAGAAGCGTCAAACACCACACGAAATTTTGACATATCCGCTTTAACAATTCCATGATGCGGCAAGTAGTTCATCTTCTCCGCCTCGACACCATTTATTTCTGCTATTCAGGTCTATAAATATTCTTTCATGAACTACATATACAACTTTTGAAAGTCATTATTTTTGTGGAATTTTCGCTCCATAGCTCTTTGTCGGCTTACCGCTACATTTATTGAATTTCCAAGAGTATAATCTTTGAAGTTAAACGGCAATTTAACTATATATCTACCGCCCAGGTGGCTCAGTGTTTAAAGCTGTGGCAGTTGGAGCGGGACGTACCGGGTTCGAATACCGATAGGAGCAGGATGAAAAAGGGATTTTTCACCATCTGATTACGATCGGTGGTGTTAATGAACACATCTATGACCCCCTGTTGGAGTGCAGAACTCATGGGCCGACCCGATGCGCAGACTGTTCTACGAAAATCGGACCTATAGCCGTACGTCCTCGATTTGGCCGTTAAGGCTAAAGTAGGACGTAAATAAGCGAACCGCGAAAGAGCTGGGAGAGCCTTGAGCCCCAAAAAAGATAGCATAGAATAAAATATAAAAAAAAAAAAAAAACTTTATGGTAGAGTTTACTGGTCATATTAAATCATTATAAAAGTAATGCCGCATGGTCATTTTTATACCTCTTTGGTATTGTGACTCTATTGTTGAGTAAGGTTTGAAACAGTGCAGGGCATATCTTGCTTTGTTTTGTTACTAGATCAACGCGAATATGTCTTATGCTGTACTGGACTGGACTCTAGAAGTAGTAGATCACTGACCGAATATAGACCGAAAATACGGAAGTGAGCACAGGAGGAGTACGTCTCTAAAAAAAAGGAAGAAAGTAGGATGTACATCCCAGCAAATTTTGACCGGCATCTAGAAATATTTATATACTAAAAAATGGTGATTGAGTATTCGCAGCTGCTCTCGAAACGAGACGTGCAATTGTATTGTTGTTGAAATAAACGTCGTGTTTGTGATAAAACTGATAGGGGGAAGAAGACTGTGTATAAGATCATAGTAGAGGAAGATCCAGTATTATAATATAGGGGTTGGGGACCATGATTACGATTTTACAACCCGATATAATAAAGAGTATTATTCAATCAGTGGGAGTATTCGACGTGCCAACAGAAATTGGTGAGAAGACATTAAGGGCGAATCAGTAATATAAAATGCTGGCTGATGAACTCATCTTATACAGACTTTTTGAAGAAACGTCGATTCATATATTGAATTTTGAACGAGAGACGTTAAACTACAGTAAAGTCAATAGTAAAATAATTATTCTGTATATCATTGTTCGAAGCGCTAACTATACTCAGATGTATAAGTGGAAGCCAGAAGGAAGAAGTATTTGTAGAAAGAGCGAGTCGTATCAAGTCAAAGAGAAACCTATACAGACAAAAACGGGATTTGAAATAGAAAAGACAACATTAGAATCAAACATAAATAGGCTAAAGAAAAGCTACATACCTGGGTCCGGTTGGTCGGGGATACCTCGGTCCATGTATCCAATCCTGTCCTTTCCTTAGATGCTAACCTGTAAAATATGAATGAGACATGGCAAGCCACATACATCGAACATTGAACAAATATGAGAAACACATACGTGCATTGGCCGACCAAATACACCTAATATAAGAAACATTTTACAATAAACAGCCACAGAAAACAATAATCACAATGAACGAACACTGATTACATAAACACAAATTCACTGTAAACAAAAACACAAATGACAATCACCACACAACACTACAAGTAGAACAAAGCTTTTCCCATGACAGTAACACTGATACGTCAGCCAAAATGTCAAACAAGTTGGTTGCATCTCGACATCAACCATAGCTGAACCATGATGCTACAATATAGATAGCGTAAGGAAAACGAAGAAGAACGTTTATTGCCCGATGTACCGTGAGATGTCGAAAAAATATAAAAGGTGATGCGGGTCGGCAAAATAGGGCGTTTTGTTTGATTATTGCTTGGCGATAGAATCGAAAAACGAGATTTGGAAGATAACTGGAGTAAGCAACAATTGTTACAGAAAAAAATAAATAAAAGTGTAAAAATAAAGTGGAAAGTACAGTGAAAGGAAAAAATAAGAGGATAACCAAAGAGTGGTGAATCATGCTGTCGGTGAAAGGTGAAGGTGGGTCGTGTCAAGAGCAGTGGAGAGAATCGACAATTGGAATGCGAGCGATCGCGTTGCTTGATCGACAAGAGAGTTCTGGAACGAGCCATAGAAAGAGGCAAAAAGGGGACACGTGGATATACAGGTTAGTGCCACTTTCATATTTTTTTCCTTACAAGGCCCCAGTGTAACAAGTTTCATTTCAATAGTACATATACCCTCCCCCCCAATTGTTACACCCAGCCCGAAGATCTCTAGCCAGCCGGAGAGAGCTAGCCACATTCGTGCTCGCAGGCTGGCGCCCAAAATTATCAAATCAAATTGCCTGGTAAATTGGGAGGTGTAGGAAGAGAAAGAGGAGACGACGGCCAAAAGCAATGTATCATTTAAGGCGATGCAGAAAGCTGACGGTAGATGTTCAACAAAGTCTAGCAGCAAGGGTATTGACAAAGTCTAGTAGTAAGGAGAGTGTCATATATAGGCAGGTAACGTACATCAGGAATCATGTGTTGACCTTGGCAGGAATCTTCAAATGTTTCTATAGGTTAGTATGTAGAAAGGCAGTAGCAAATGAAGCCAACAATATTCGGGTTTATTCCAAGAGAAAACAACGATATCAACAATAGAAGAACGTTAGAGGAAGATAATGTTTGAATCCTGTTCAAGGCTAATAGTTTTATTCGAACAATAGAGAGACGAATCACGGTGAGTTCTGTGAGAATAACGTAAAATGCAAAATTATCTAATTGAAAGACATTGAGTGTCCGGATTTAGAATCCGGATTATTGACACCTTAGACGCTGATCAACATGAAAACAGATATCACAGTGCCGACACTATTACAATCTATATCTAATCCAATAAAGCCTTTGGCAAGTTTTTAAACAACTCACAGATGGCCTCCTGAAGTTCCACCGTGCAATTCTTCTAATAAATCCGGAACTCAGCTTGTCGGTAGCACCAAATACACCATCTCCTGTTTTAATCAGTGGGCTCCCATATCCTTTTCAGGATCGAAATATCGAAATATAATGAATCCCACTGAGTCCGCAGTAGCACGTAACTGATAACTGTACTCAAAGCCGTATTATCACGTGGTTCATTTTTATAACATCTTTAATTTTCTATTCCTCGTTAATGTTTCAATTCGCAAGGCCGATCATCCTGTGTTCTTCCTGCTGGACACATCCACCATCTCATCATTCAGCAATGTTTTCCAACTCCTTGGGTGCATCATCTTCACCCTTTTCAAGCCATCAGTACCTACAAGCGGTCTTAGTTTATTCGGGACCTTTCTATTGATTAAAACTGACTTGGTTGGTTTACATTTTCGTGGAAGATGTTCCTTTTGGAATCCGATCCCTTCCATTATGGATTGTTTTTTGAGCTCATCTCCTGCGTTCTATGATACTCTACAGTACTGCTCAAAAAATATTTTCACAAACAGATTTCACTTTTTTCTCGGCTGCTCCTAGTTTTGTCACTCGGTCCGCACCAAAAATTTTCTTCTCTGCGTCCATCTGCACAAAAGTAAACAACTCCACGCCTTGTTTTTCTCAGATGCAGCTGTTTTATCTTGGTGCTATGCATTGTATAGTTCCGGTATGCTAAGTTCATTAGGCGTACTGTGACGGCTTCGAAACTCTTTTCCGACTCTTTATACCTCTTATTACCTTGTTTTGAGTTGCATTAAGGAGCCTCTGGTTATTGCCATACCGCAGCTCGAAGGCATCCATCAATTTTTCGAAGCTGCGGCCGTTATACGGTCTGTAATATTTCAGCGGCTGATCCTTGCAATACCCATATGATTTAGAAGTTTTTGGAAGAACTAATCCACTTGTACTCAGCTGGTCAATAACACCACGCAAATCGTTAAATTCAGGTTCTACTTTTCTCCAATTTTTGAACTTTCACCTTGAACGGCCGCTACATTTTTTCTCCAGCCCACCAAACTTTTCCAACATTCCAACAAAGTGTTTCCCGGTTGTTTTAAGAGCTGTTCGTTCAGCTACGTCTGCTGCTCTTCTTCATATTCCTGTTACTGCTAATTAATGATTTCACCCAATGATTGTGAACTTGCAGTGTCTGATCTTCTTTCGGTTGGCTCTAACTCTGCCCCTAACTCGGCGGTGGTTCTTACCTAACCTCATATATTTTTAGTTGCCCAAATCAATCTTACTTTCCAATGAATAATGCTGCAGACTTGACAAAGTTGACGTCATTAAATTTAGGAAACAAATAAATAAATCTGTAGTGATCCATTCGTTTAACAAAATAATTTTTGGCTAGTTATCGCTAAGTTATAATCTGTTTATAAAATTGTATTCGCCGATAAGGTCGAAAGTCCCAAATTCCTTATCGTTCGAACGACAAAACCAAACCATTCAAGGATCGTTATATTTATAAATGTCATGCACACACACCCTTTAATGGTTCATTTAATATTTAAAAAGTACTGTAGGAGGAACATCAAAACAAGAAAAAAAATCCTCATCAATTCCAATCCAGAAAAGTTCTTCTCTTTAAAATACAAAAAAAAAAAACTTTTCCGATTTTTCTTTTATAGTACGAACGAACGAAGCACCAACAAAAAATATTTCAAAGTCATTAGAGCAAGATGAGATGTAATATTTTAAAAATTAACTTTGTTGAATTGTGTCAATTTAGTTAGCAGTACATATACACCGAGTACAAAGTAAAGAAAAACGTTGGAAAATGAAAAATTAATAAAAAATCATAATACAATTTAGTAACACAAAAAAGAAAAAAAAAAAAGAAAATTCAATCAATAAATTAAAAGTTTTTTTTTATAACTAAAGTTTATTTCCTATCTATATATACACAATAACAGAGTATATAAAAAAACAAAACTTTTTGCGAAGCTTTCCACAAAAAGTCAAAACTGAGTGTGCATGAAAATATATCCAAGGAAAATAAAAAACGATGAAAAGTTTTTTTTGTTTTTGTTTTTTTTTTAAATAATATGATCTTGTACAGATTCGGCTGAATTAAAAAATAAAGCACAAACAAAAACAAAATTTTATTGGTGAGATGGAAATGGAAAAACCAACACTTATATACGATAAAATCGGAAAATTCCCAAAATATATATTTTGTTTTGTTCTTGAAATTTAACAGACTTTTATTATAATGTTTCATGGCTTTTGATTAAATATGTTAATGAAGTAGAAAAAAGGTAATCAATCAATCTTAAGCTTAACAGCAAAATAAAAGTTTTCAAAAACTTTTTAAAAATTATAAATTTTTTTTTATTCAGATTTAGTATTTGGGCTTTTTGGAAAGCTAAATGTTTTGTTTTTCGTTGTGAACACAAATTTGTTTTTAAAAAGGTGTTAGCAAAAAAAACTTGTTAAAAATAACATAAAAGTTAAATTATAAATCAACAGTTTATAGAACTATGTGGTTGAATGGTCTCATGAAATTTGTACAAGAGAATTATGTTTAGCAGTCAGTCTGGGCGGTAGGTCAATTAAATGAATTGGGATGGTTGGTGGACTATTAGACAAAATAGTTTTGATTTCAGGTCCGGGGTTTTGAGGATTCCCAACTATAGGCTAAAGTGCCTTATTTGCATCTAATTCTAGCTTTAACCCTTATACGTGCCTTATACATATATTTGCCTTGATATACCTATACACACTCCTTGAATAACTTTTATACCTTTTTTATTTTTTTATATTAAGCTTTAATTGGGTGCAGGAAGGACTTTTAGACAGTCCTAGCTCCTTGTAACTGTCAGAGCTCCTGCACTCAACGCGCGGTCCTTCAAGTAAAGGTTGATAGCTGCCTTAAACTTGTGCATTTTATAATCCAACGGAAACTGAAAACCGGAGAACGAATTCCACCTCCTGGATGTTCGATGAATGAATTCGCGCTTTGTACCTTCAGTTCGAGGTTTCGGCAGCTTCACCGTAAACCTATGCGCATTGACCGTTCCTCGTGTTACCCGTCCTGGCGTAACTAATGGTGGTATTTTCTCCTTTAATTCTGCAGAACATTTTTTTTTCGTTACATTGACCTGAATTTTCACTCTCCACTCAAATATTGTACTCAAATCGGAATTAAGCGAAGTGACAACTTCCAGCCGTTTACCGTTTAACTCTGAAGGAGTAGGCTCGAATGAAATAGAAGAGTGCAATGTTGCATCATCGGCAAAACTGTGGATAGGGTTTACTGTGCTATCCAACAAGTCATTAATCTATAATAAAAACAAAGTTGGTGACAAAACTGATCCTTGAGGGACTCCGGCATTTAGGGAGTGTGTCGTTGATGATCTCCCATTTAGCACAACGTTGATCTTTCGATCTTTGAGAAAGCTTTTTATCCACTTGATGGTCATCGAATCTAAGCCGTATACCACAAGTTTACAAATGAGATTCTCATGCCAAACCTTGTCAAAAGCCTTGGATATATTCAAAGCGATTGCAAAGGCTTCTCCATGGTGCTCAAGGGCGAGATTCCATTTGTTTGTAACATACGTCAAAAGATCGGTTGTGGATCGGCTTTTACGGAAGCCATATTGTTTATCTGAAATTATTTTATTAATCTCAAGATAATTCACCAGTTGTTGGTTAATGCATTTCTCAAAAACTTTAGCCACGGCTGACACAATTGATATTGGCCGGTAGTTTGAAGGGTCAGTTTTCCAGGCGTTCGGGTATTTACCTTGCTTATAAGAAAGGAGAAAAATTTTAGTTAATATTGGAGCCAAGTCACTGGTAAACTCCTTCAATATTCGAACAGGAATTCCGTCAGGTCCGGTGGTCTTATTTATGTCCATTGTCTTCAGGTTCTTGAAGACAATTTTTCTCCGAGATGTTGACAGGATCCACTTTGGTACCACAATACGGAATTGACGGAGGTGTAACTCCATCGGGGACAACTAAGGTCGAGTTCGAAGTGAAGACGTTTGCCAGTAAGTCGGCCTGCAAATATGGATCCACCACCAAAGCACCGTCTGCATATTTCATTGCTGAAATATTCCTTCGCACAGATTTTTTTACAGATGTTACGTGAAACCTTGCCTTTGTGTCACACCTTTGTGCCTTTGTATCACACCTTGCCCATGTTCAAGATTTCAGCAATGTGGAACAAAAAATAATAATCGATTGGCCAAACTCAGCATTTTCTTCTCCTGTCACTCAGATTTGATCCCTTGCCATGCTGATTTATTGATCAAAAGGAGATTTTCGATAGCCGACCAGAAATGAGGTTATCCCAGCTCCTCTGGTGCAGATCACCAAAATGATAGACGATACCTCTCGATAGTAATATTGTTAAAAAAGATAATGACGTCACACTTTAAGCGGATTCAGATCTCACAAAAGTGAAAGTTGCACCCAAACGGGTACATTTATTGCTATTTCAATGAAATCTTACGTAATTTTGACTTGCTAGTCAATTTAAGACAATTATTGTCTCCAAAACAAGTATCTCTGAAACCGCTTTGGAGACTATGCCCTTAGAGCAGCTTGATTGCTTAAAGGATTGAGATACGACGATATCTGCAATTTATCTCCTTTAAATAGAGTTTTGCTCTCAACATTCCAAGAGAAAGACAGTAACCTATACCTACGCAAGAGGGAAAGCTAATTTCACCTTAGAATTTTGTATGTATAACCCTGGTGCTGAGCCAGATTGCAGCACACTGGTCCGTCAGTAAAGAACATCATAGCGTCACCGAAGAAATAGAAAGGGCTGTTGTAGTATAATATGTGCTTTTCGGGAATAATTACACATAATAATTTCCCGAAGACGTGCTTTGCCACCATAGTAGCCTCCCTTCATATTTGGCAGTGCCCATCTGCCTGGTCATATATAGGCTTTTCATCGTTTGGAATGACCATTGCCCTAATTTTTCTCCACGATCTTGAAATGTATCTAAAATGACCAACCTAACGATATGTTCAATGTGGTCTAGGATAATTTCAAGTCCTTCCTGTAAGAGAAATATCCCGTCTGAACCTGATAATACAACGACACACTAAACCCAGCCAACGAACTGATAAAATTCACAGAAACCGTAGTTAGCATCTACGAAACCCTACAGACAGATGGTGAGAACAACTAATCCACAGGTTGAACCAATCAACAAACACAAAAAAAAAAAAAAATTCCATTGCAAAAGCCAACCCCGATAATCACACCTGAGAAACATCTAGAACGATAAACAGTCGGAGATTCAAGTAACCCATCAGATGCAATCAAAGCATAATGGGTCCTGCGTCATTCTTGGCAACCAGAACATTAAAGCAGGTAGCTGAAGATTGTAGTACTACGTTTCCAGAAGCAGCGCATCAGAGACGACATTTACGTGGATGATGTCATGACTGGCGCAGACACAATTGATGAGGCGAGGGTTCTGAGGTTTGTTATAGCACAAATCTTATCAGAGGCTGGTTTTCCATTACGCAACTGGACTTCCAACTCTCAGCAAATCATTGCACCCTATGTACCCGAAGATGAACGCGAAGTATTGCCGAATGAGATAGAACAGAATGATAAGTCGGTTAAGCTATTAGGTCTTCAGTGGAATCCATTCGCTCACAGCTTTTGTTTTCGTGTAACGTTGGAATGTGAGCCAATATCAACCAAACGTCAAATATTGTCAGAAGCATCGCGAGTATTTGACCCATTGGGCTGGGGTAGCTTCAGTAATAATTAGGATCAAAATACTTTTTCAGTCTGTGGCTACTAAAACTAGGCTGGGACGATTAACTGCCGAATGAATTATATAATGAATGGCTTTTACATCGCAGAGAGCTTGGTAAAATCGACGTTATGATTGGTAACACATAAGCTTGTAGTGAAATTCCTGCATCTGAATAAATCGATTTTATTGCCACTGTGATTTTCCCTCTGGATATATTTGTACCGATTTACCTAAAACCAGTTATCATCAGACGCGCGTTATCTTTTGGTAGTTGTAGCTTATGAACGCAAGCTTCAGTAACAAAGCTTGTCTCAGATCCGGAATCAAAGAGCAATCGACATTTTAGCATGCTACCCATGCTAGTTTTCGCGTTTACTACTGCAGTTGGAAGTATATAGGCAGGAAGAGAGCTCGAAACACTGAATGAATTCACGTCACTGGTTATTGCTTTAGTTTTTGACGTTAACAATGATGGATTTTTCTATGGTGGAGTGCCGGTAGAAAACAATTCTGCAAGTATTTAAAATTTTGTATTCTTCCACCATAGGTTTGTTTGCCATTTTGGTAGTTTTCATCACAGAGTAGGAGTCTCATGAGAGGCTTGTACCGGTTTTTGGGGTGTATCGGCATAATGAACTGGATGCTTTTAATTACTCAATCTATGTTTGGTAAATATTCTCAACCACAAACCTTTAAATATTTTATTCGATGAGATAAATCACATGAGTCGAGGGTTGAGGATAATACTTGGTATCTTAACTATATGAGATCATACTGCGATAATGCGAACTTCATGTGCCGCTGACTAACAACACATTTTTATCCATCCTCCAGGATTCAATGAACAAATTATATCTGGACGTGAATTAAACAGTTTTTGAAAAAGATACTTTTCAAGCCTGCCTCGTATCATACCCTTTACAATTTTAATGGACGCATTCAACGTATAGATATTCAGTTGAATGATCATAAGTCACCTTTTCTGCGGTTATACTTTTGAAATTCAACGCAGGAACTCGTTCAATTCAAACCCAACACTATCACTTACCGTCCAGCCAACACCGTTTTATTATTATCTAAATTATTCCTTAAAGTCGTCATCATTTGTAAGGATTGACCTTCGTTTCGGGATCATAAACGACAGAAATTCTTGACTGTGAATTATCACATACAGCCTCAGTTGAACTCCTATATGAATCATCTCAGACACGTAGTTCTGCTCACTCTTTCGACACGTAGTCTCCATTGAGCCTTAGACTCTAAAGTAATGTCAATCACATTAAATGGTACTAGTCTTTAAATTCGCCATTAAGGTTACCTTCATAACACATGATTACGAGATTGGAATCCAGAAATAGGCCGGCCAATAAATTTTCACACTCAATGTATCCTTTCACACAGAGTGGTTTACAGTGAAAAACTTATTTGTTTGGGAATAGTGCTGTCACTTGACTGAGTCACAAGGTAAACTCACAGGTATAGTACTCACTGTCGTAAAATACGGAGAAACCAATCCACGACTGGATAGCAGATGGCACTACCAAATATATGGAGGAAGGTGAAAAAAATTATTCAAAACAATTAGTCGGTACAATAGGAGTGATAGATCTTGTCTGCAGAACCAAATCTTGATGCAATTCAACTTCTTCTTGAGTTACCATAACATCCTGTTTTTCTGTATAGTTTCTTCACCACCATCATGGTGATTTAAAGCGATTTAAAGATCAACTTACGACCTTGAAGAAGATACTGGGTATCTTGGCCCTCACTGCACTTATCGAGTCATACTTATGGAATAAATACTCGGTTCAGAACTCATCTTTCTATGAAAGTGAGGAAACTCGATTTGGCTGGTAACCACTTTAGAGATTTAGTTTGTAGTGCATACCAGAACATTCTTAACTTATCAATATTCCGATGACCTTTACTCAATTCCAATAAAATAAGAAGTGATAATAAGAAACGAAATAAAGACAGACAAATTGTATCAAATACATACTCAAGATTGTTTTGGCTCGGATATACATAGTTGTATTGAACCGTCCGAGTTTGAATTTAATTTTCTTTTTAAATAAATTTTTTATTCTTTTGTCCAGTTAGATTTATTATCTCGTCAATTTCGCTTCTTCTGTGCATGATAAAAGAAAGACAATTTTTGTTTCATTGTTATACAGTTATTGTATTATAATGTCGTATTTTGTCTGTGTACATACATAGTTCATACATATGTCTGTGCTACATATGCGATATATATCTCATCTGATTTATTATCTAGTCTGTTTATATATAAACACTGTTAAGACTTTTTAAATTGATAAATCTTTTTCATCAAAGTTAAATTGTTATAAATGTCTTATGATTTATTTAGTGTTTGGAATGGAAGATGTAACGTTAAAGGTTCTACAAGATAATTCACCCTTAACCCACGTCCAATAACAATTACTGTCGAGTGGGATAAATTATACGCCTGTGGAGCTTTTTTCCTTGCATCTCGATAAAATGAACTTCCATATATACTTAGAATCAAGCACAAGTTGTATCTCACACCCACGAGGTAGTGTATTTGGTTTTGAGGGGGTTAATATATCGTTGACTGTTTCTTCTGTATACTTACTGTCAGCGGAAGGAGTATTAAAGATGATATTGCTACAGATAGAAGGATTATCAGATAGCTTTCATCTAAATTCAACGATACGTCATCTTATAATTCTTCAAACTGTTACATACAATTATAAACTTGCTAACTACCACCCAGGTGGCGTAGTGGTTAAAGCTGCGGCAGTTGGAGTGGAAGTTACCGCGTTCAAATCCAGATAGGTACAGGATGCAGAAAAGGGATTTTTCACCATCGTTTGTTTGGGCGGTGCGATCTGGATCCCCTATTAAATTTAGACTACATGGGCTGTTGCCGGTTTTAGTGTTCGGTAGCACTCACCCGACAAAAAAAACTTGGTAAATTTTAACTTAGTAAATCTTAGATGGCCGATATAATGTCCATGGTAAAATTTTAACATACCAGACTCCACTTCCATTTTAAAGCTTATATTGAACTCAACAGAACTTCCACATCGCGATGCTGATAATCATCAAAAATTTACCAAAATTTACTTCACTGCATCTAGTAAGACAATCAAAGTATGTTGGATATAGTTCACGACACTGAGAGAAATCGTAATCTAATATTAAAAATAGTGTATTCTTAAATGCACGAATTTAAAAATTTTATAATTTCAAGAATATATGATGCGGATTTATGAATTAAATACACTAATTTAAACTAAACAGTAAATTTTCTTCACAATTATGGCTTCATTAATTGAAATTATTATTCTTAATTTGGAATACTCGTAAAATAGTCAAATTCAACCGAATTGTTCTAAGCTCGAAAATTGTACTCTTAAATTAAGAATTGTATGCACCAAATAATATTTTCAGAGTTTTATGAAATTGTGCCTAATTTATGATCAAGTTAAGCAGAAATATTGTGCATGAAATTGAGAAAATGGATTTCTTAAAACATTATTTTTAATTCAAGATTAATTTTTAATGTTTTTACTCTTAAATCCAATCAAATATACTTAAAAGATCGCGGTATGATTTAGTTTTATAAATAAAAACATTTTTTTTGTGTATGTGAAACATGATTTGAGTTTAATAATTATGATTGAAAAATTACATACGCACACTTATCACGTTTTATTTAGTACGTAACTAGCTACAAATAATTCTTGAACAATAAATAATACCCTCAAATTATAGCGTAATGTATCAGCAAAATGATCTTTGAAAAATCCCATTTAAAAATATTGCTGGATTCTAAAATTTTTCTATGGCTTCTTCGCACTCACTAATACTAAAAAATAAAATAAAAATGAAACAAAAATGCGAAAATCTAGATCTTCTCAACATTCCTAAATACTGTTAATGGAAGAAATATATATATATATATATATATATATATATATATATATATATATATATATATATATATATATATATATATATATATATATGTCTGTATATATGTATATATATATATATATATATATATATATATATATATATATATATATATATATATATATATGTCTGTATATATGTATATATATATATATATATATATATATATATATATATATATATATATATATATATATATATATATATATATATATATATATATATATATATATATATATATATATATATATATATATATATATATTAGAGTACAAATTTCGTATATATTTCAAATATATTAGAGTACAAATGTTGTCGATGATGATGCATGGCCGGGGTAACCATATGATTTTTTGCGCTTTGGGTTATCGTAATGGATCCACTTTTCATCACCAGTGACAATGCGATGCAAAAAACCCTTCCGTTTTTGCCGTTCGAGCAGCAGTTCGCATGCAAAAAAACGGCGCTCGACGTCTCTCGGCTTCAGCTCATACGGCACCCAATGTCCTTGCTTTTGGATCATTCCGAGGGCTTTTATACGATGGGAAATGGCTTGTTGTGTCACTCCCAATGAATCTGCGAGCTCTTGTTGAGTTTGACACGAGTCTTCATTGAGTATTGCCTCCAATTCAGCATTCTCAAACTTTTTCACTTGGCCCGGCCGCTCTTTGTCCTCAACGTCAAAATCACCACTTCTAAACCGCACAAACCATCTCTCGCACGTTGAAACCGATGGAACATGACTCGGATAAGTCTCGGAGACCAATCGATGTGCTTCAGCAGCACTTTTCTTCAAATTAAAGAAGTAAATTAAAACTTCCCGCAAATGCTGTTTTGTTGGCACGAAACTCGACATATTGAGAGCTCAAAAAAACTATGAATTTGACACTGCGACAAATTGACACATACTGAAAATTAAAGCTATAAGACGTAGCTTTGACATGAACATAGTCACAGTACTGCCTGATGCGTATAGCGTTAGTAACGCCATCTGTTATCAATCCCGCATTTTCAATTTGTACTCCTAAATATATATATAAATATATTGTTAGTTCTTTCTTCTCGTTCAGATACAATAGGTGATGCTGAATACATGTCGTTTTCAAAGAGCATCCCTAAAGTGAACACCACCAACACCAGTCGAGATTAACGAATATTTTAACGGCATAGGTCATATCAAGGATATTACCGGCGCTCAATCTAAGCCTCCTTATGTATTTGACAGGAGATACTATCAATCGTAACCGCTTAGGCCGGTTCTTTTGGAATTATCGATAATGTTTATCATATAGCTTATGAAACAATGCTCGCTCCCCTGATTTTAATTGAACAGATGGCGCGGGAGTTAGAACTCACCCAATGTCCCAATCGTGTAGGTCAGGAAATCCGACGAAATTGGCACCCGTTAGTCCGTAAGATGCACACCTCATCCCTAAAAAGAATTTATTGGGATGGGCACAACTTAAACCACTAACGCGTCAACAAGCTAATATCCTCGAAGAATGTGGAATCAAACTTGATGTAGTTCATGCATGGACTATTTTGAATCAGGAGCTCTGACAATTACAAGGAGCCAGAACAGTCTAAAAGTCCCCCTGCACCCAACTAAATCATAAAAAACTGAAAAATCTTGTTGGTTATGAAATAGATAATTGTAAATGATCATGTCAATGGAAGTCATTGGAATGTTTTGTTTGTTGAATATCATTCGTATGTAGCAATAGATCGTGGTAAAATATATATATATTTATTTATATATATATATATATATATATATATATATATATATATATATATATATATATATATATATATATATATATATATATATATATATATATATATATATATATATATATAAAACGATTAAATAGCATGAT